>CM061546.1:56539323-56979323 GCA_030864215.1 Capsicum pubescens | reverse complement strand
AAAATGTGTTTCGTTCTATCTCCATTTATGAATCCTCCCTTAAGATATGCTATGTATTCTGAATTATCTCTGTATAAAATTGTGGGTAGATTGTCATATTTCACACCACATTTTTTCGAATGAGATGTATCATGGACCTCACCCATACACATTCTCGGCTTGCTTCATGAATAGCTATTATCTCAACATGATTCGATGAAGTGTCTATGATAGACTGTTTTGTATATCTCCAAGATATGGCAGTACCGCCACATATGAACACATAGCCTATTTGAGACCGAGCTTTATGCGGGTTAGATAAGTACCCAACATCAGCATGACCAATAAGATCGGGACTGCAATCTTTAGAATAAAATAAGCTCATGTGTTTTATCCCATTTTGATGTCTCATAGTAGGAGAAGAAATATACCTTGCTAACAAATTGACTGAAAAGGCTATAGGCCTTGTAGTATTTGCAACGTACACGAGTGCATCAATTGCACTAAGATATGTTACTTCATAACCAATCTAATTCGATATATTTCAAATTTCAGCAAATAATTTATTGCTTTGAAAACTCTCCAAGAGTTCCAATGATATTCAAGCAATAAGCTTATACAGTATAAGGATTATAAATAAGTTTTCCAGAAACTTTTATATGCTTTAAGCAGTTTGAATCCTTAAAAGTTTTCACATAAGTTTTGTCCAGTGAAAATATTCAACATTTCATGAGTGACATCTTCAAGTATCTGGACTGCAAATCAAATAAGTTTTACGCTTACCAAAATGCAACCTTTCATGTCACTTGATAAATGTTTCTACTTCAGCATGCTTAAATAAACGTAGAATTTAAATCCTAGTAATCTTTCACAATATTGCGCCAATATTGTGTCAAAGATATTAATGATATATCATTTTGTATCGGTTCACAATGCGACATAACATTTTGAGATCTCATCACTTCATTATTTTCAGGTACATGAACCTCTCATAAGGTTTCATAAAGTGGTATGTCGTAGGCTCTTCAAGAACTCATTGCCTTCTTATTATAATTATTTACTCCTTATTTTTCAAGGACTATTTCATTTGGAACCGATTAGTCTACCACGCTTCACGCATGCATAGACTTTGTCTTTTAGGAACACAAAATAAGAGCACTTGCGCTTAATATGAGATGTTTTTGGCATTTGACTTGAATTATCTTTTGGATGAGGATATAGTGATAATTCCTAACATATTTCATAGCGCTTATAATCTCCCCCTTATGTTAGGAAAACTAAAATACATCCTCTACTTCTTTGAGGAATCCATCTTTGTGCATTATGGTATATTCATTAATCGTATACCGCACATCAAAATTATTAGATTGAATAATTGGTTCTCGACCTTGAACCAATTGAGAGGGAAGAAATAATCATAATTTATTGGTCTAATGCATACAAATGCTATTGCAATATATCATATTTTAGACCAATACATGAAGTTTTGTTCTCATTAATAATGGTTTAGCTATTTATCGAAGGCATTCAATGCCAAACCATCATCATCAAGATAACTTTCTTGATTGCACAATCTGAAAACTATGTTCTTAACTCAATCTTATTGAGCAAGCAACTTTATGAATGTCAAACTGCAGGTTGACAATGAATGTACATGTGATCATCTTATTGATGCATCTTTTCAACATATCACATGATAGATGAACGGGCCCTTATTCAGCTTTTATAATTTTCAGATTTGAAAGGATCCAATCCCAATATTAGTTGGTCCAACCAACTTATCATGAGAACAAACGACATAAACAATTCTTGAAAAATCTTCTAGTTCTTTAATACATGCTCATCTTCGAGATGTCACAATCGTTCATATCAATTTATGAACTTTTATTCTAGTAAACTCCAAGTTTACCATGACATGTACTTTTTCTTTAGTAAATTTCAGATTTACTATTACATGAATAAATTTCAGATTTACTACTTCAGAAGTAGATTTCAAAATTATTCAACCTCTTTCGGAGGTGAGTTGTGATACAATCACAATTAAGTGCAGATTTACTATTACATGAATAAATTTCAGATTTAATACTTCAGAAGTAGATTTCAAAATTATTCAACCTCTTTCGGAGGTGAGTTGTGATACAATCACAATCAAGTGCACGTTTGCATTAATAAGTTTCTCATTCCCCAGGAATGGAATATAATCGTGCCTTAAGCCTATCAAATTATGATAGCTTATAACCTCTTTCAAGATTTTGCTACTTCAGAAGCAAATCGAGGCATACATATGATGTAGAGAATTTTTCTCTAACATATCTTATAATTATATAAGCGTGTGAAAATATCATCACTTTTGATGATCATTATCATATTGTCCCTCCACGCGTATATTCGTACATTCAATCACTTGTATTTTTTCAGACATATTATGCACTGCTACCACATACACCTCAAGAATGAAGTAAGTTGTCATATTTCAGACTTATCATATATTGCTACCACATTTACTTCATGGAATGGAGCATATTCAATGGGTCGAATTTCATGACTTTTCATCAAACACCCATTATTTTGCCTTAGCCATCACAATATCATCAATATGGTGTATTGAGATTCAAACTCAATATTTGATCCATATAAAAGCGTCTTAGGCATGAATCGATGGGACTTGAACCCAACATATTATCATCCTTTTTGATAATATTGTTCTTGAGGAATAAATTTAAAATATAAATGGTTTCAAACCAATTATTTTTTCTCAAATCCAATAATAATTATATTAGTAGTAGCAAAAGAAAGATAACATAAAGAATTACTAACCTTGAAATCCTTCAGATTTATAATCTCACCTTGTTTGGCAGAGTCTCGTGCTGATAACGTGTTATAAAACAAGAAAGAACAAGAAGAAGGGTAGAGAGAATAGAGAGAGTAATTCTTATTACTTCTTGAGGGATGAGAGATCATAAAATTGTAAATACAATGAACAAAACCCCTCTATTTATCGGGAAAATTTACTCCTAGTCTGAGTAAAAGACAGATGCTTCAAATCCTAATACATATCAAAGTAAATCTTGATAGATTTTGATATGCATTCACTATAATGTAAATACATTTATAACAATTGTTTTAATTTTTTTTTTATTATCACCAGTATTCACCTCACTATTACTATGTACTTTTTTATTATATATATACTACTATTCACTACTATTTTTCTATTGTTTTATTATTATTATTATTTTTCTATTCACTATTATTATTTTTAATAAATATGTTATTTTTCAGGAAAAATTTCAAATTTATTTTATAATTTAAATATTTTGTTATGAAAATATCTTGTTGTTTTACTAATTTAGAATGTATATAAATATTTATTTTTACATTCAAATTTAAAAAGAATCTTGTCATTTAATTCAAGAATATGCAGCTACTTTTACATAAGATAAATATTTGAAATTAATGAGATAATAATATTAATTATTACTATTATTATTATTAATAATAATAATAACAATAATTTATTATTAGTGTATTTATTTTTATTATTATTACTGTCACATAGATACTGCCACTACTATGTATTACTATTGCTATTACTACTATGGAAATGAGAAATTTAAGTAATGTGGGTATGAGTTTGAGTAATTATTTATTTTAAAATTTTGGAAAATTGGATAACTCTATAGGAAAAAAATGAGCAAAATTTTTTTATTTTCAAAAGGACTCCTGCATACTTGGAGCAGATTTTAGTTAAGAATCTAAAATTTATTTTCCATTTTTTTCCTATTTTATCCTTTTTTTAAAAAAGTTTCTTTTTCAAAATAAAAAGTGGCCTTATCCTTTAACATGTATCTAATATTAGACTGAGTCAAACATTAATTTAAATAGACAGTTATTTTTAATTTAATGAGTAACCTTAACTCAACCACTTTTATTCAAATGGACAATTATTTTTAATTTAAATTCATAATATTAGAGTAACTAATTATTACTACTACGTATTAGTACTACTACTATTATTATTATTGTTATTATTATTATCAAATATATTTTGTAGTATTTAAATTTTAAAAGAGATAAGTTTGAAGTAGTAAAAATCTATAAGAATTTTTTAATTATGGATTTTGTATATTAAGATAATGATTTTTTCCCAAAAAGGATAATGTATTTCAAATTCAAGTATTTAACTTTTTCAATTTAAAATTTTTATTACAATACTATTAAGCCTTGTCTTAAAAACTACCATGTGGCTTAACAATAGCTTGCCACGTGGCTTTTTCTGGTGGTTCGTCCTCTGCTTTATAATATATATATATATATATATATATATATATATATATATATTATCACACCCCTTTTTTTCACCAAAAAGATTCATTTTAAGTTCGAAAAGGGTTTTTATTATTAAGTGACAAAAAGAAAATAATTTGTTCCAAAAAGGACTTTTAACAATCAAAATTCAGAGTCGCCTCTTGGCATAATCTGGTGTGACAAGTCACCTTTGGAAATCCTTTTTAGAAATAATTTTTTGACTCTTTTTAAAATGGTCCACAAACAGAGATTTCGATTAAAGAATTTTATTAGCCGAGGGGAAGGTTTTAGGCACCCCTCGGTCCCGTGGTTTGACCACGGCGCTTCGTGAAGTATATTGTCTAGTACAACACTATGAAGTGAATAAACCACATAAAATACACAAAACGAAAAAACAGACAAACCATACAAAACAAGTCTGAAAAATAGTGTTCAGTTCAATTATACAATCCCAAAAATGTGAAATGGTAAACCCTATTCTAAACTAGTCCTAGATTAAGCTCCATCCGATGTTCTGGGCCTTCACCATGCACCATCTTCGACTACAACTCCCTCGAGGCATTCTCTGGATAAAACAATACAAATAACCTTGGGGCATTACTCGGCTAAATAAGTACAATTGTCCCAAATGTGATTAAACGAAACCATTCAATAAATATTTCGAACATTCAACAATCATTGGTTCTTACGGTTTGCCTACCGACCTAAGATTTGCCTATTAAATTTTAGACCTTAAAATATAATACTATCAAATTCAACGACAACTATCAATGAATCAAAATAATCAACATTCACCTTATTCGATTCTCAATTCCTCTCCCAAATTTCATTTACCTAAACTGGTTCGCATCATTCAATTAACCTATTCAAGTGAACATTAATCAATATTCATGATCCGAACAACACCAAATCAAACAAAACAAGACCCACACATTATCAATTCGCCACACAAAACATCAAAATTTAAAATTACTCGAGAAAGGGATGAAAAATGGACCTTAATGTCGCTTTTCAATCAAATATTATTCACTTAGGGGAGATGAGTCCACGCCGAGAACCTTGAGTCAACCTCCACAAGAAAACTCGCAAATCGAACAACCCAATCTATCCAACCCGATCCTATTTTCCTTAATTCAAACCAAAATTGCTAAAAGAGAAAGATTTGCACCGAATTTTATAGGAACTGGTCTGTTTTGGTCATTTTCAGACGGAGGGAGTCGGTCGTCGGAACTGACTGGTATTTTTCGACAGGTTTTCGTCGAAGCAGTGACGTCTTGGGATGGTTGACGCCTATCCGATAGGTTTATGGCGGATCTCCGTCATAACGATAACCAACCAACGACTGGTGGTTTTTTTTTGCGATCTCGGTGGTTTTTCGGTGATAACTCATTGAAAAAGTATTTTTTTCTGTTTTTCTCTCTTTCTCCTCTTCGATTTGCTTTTTCTCCGTTTATCTCTCTCTAGTCATCAATTTTCCTTTGTTTCTACTCTGCGTGTGAGTATGTTACTGTGTGCGTATGTTTTATTCTCCTCTTTCTGGTAGTGTGTGTTCTCCGCTGAGTGTGTGTTCTCCGCTGAGTGTGTGTATTTGTGCGTCAATATCATTGTGTGTGTATTATTTTATGTATATGAGCTGTGAATCAATGGAAAAATGGAGTCCAGTAAAAGTATTGTGTCAATATGTATATACTGTGTGGTATATGTATTTGTGAGGTGTGTGTATATATAGTGAAAGTGGAAGGAAAAATGTGAAAAGGGTAAGGGTAGGGGTAGGGGGTAGTGGGTATGGGGTAGGTGGTTAGGATAAGGTAGAGGGTATTGAAATTTAATTGGTTGAGTGCTTAATTTGTTAAGAGTTTGTTTATTTTTGTCATTTTGTGGAAAATTATTAAAATGAGGTGGGGTGTATGATAAAGTGGGGTAAATGGGTAAATTCGGCTTTCAGGAGGGACAAAATTACGTGTCTACATCATGCCCCTCTTTGGGTGTAGACATAAAGTATTTTCAGATAAAGAAGTAGACAACGAGATAGAATTCTGTCCGGACCATTATTCAAAGAAAAAAAATAAAAGAAAGAAGGGCAACCGAGTCTTGATTTTGAGCATTCTACCCATCTCAGGTTATGTGTGAGTCAAATCACATGTAGTTTCAGTATTGACAAGGAGAGGGGCTATACCGAGTTGAAGAGTCGAGTGAGGTCCTGTCGAGGTTTCGGACCGCGGCTCTGTCATTACATTAAAAATGAAAATTATAAGTTAAAAACATAACTAAAATTATAAAAGTCCTATTTATGCAGCTTTCTTTGGCTCTTGACTTGCTATTTCATCTCCCTATTCTCCAGGCGGGCTTCTGACTTGGAATTTCAATTTCTTCGCCCTGTTCTCCAGGCGGGCTCCTGACTTGCTATTTCTTCAATCTGTTGACTTTCAATTTCTTCACCTTGTTGCTTGACTTTCAACTTCTTCACCTTGTTGTTTGACTTTCAACTTCTTCACTCTGTTCTTCAGACGGGTTCCTGAAATCACATCAAACCTAGAAAGAAAATTATCCCAAACAAAGGTTATGATAGAAATCTTACTTTTCAAAAAATAAAATGTCATTATTCAAGAGGGTCTTAAATGATGCTTCCAATAACATGAATTAAATTTTTTTCCCCAGTTTATCATCAGAAAACTTTTGTGAATGTCAAATCCAATCATAACTACTTGCATGTTACGATGATGAATCAAGATTTTGATCAAGAAATGCATCTCTTGAGAGTAAAATTAAATTACCAAGACTAGGAAGTGCATCTCCTAAGAATTAAAGTAAAGAATTCCAACTAGAAAGTGCGTCTTCTAGAGATGAAGGTTTAAGTTAGGAAGTGTGCCACCTGATAAGAAATTGTGTCTCCTAAGGGTCAAATGCAATGACTCGACTAGACAATGCAGCTTTTAGGATTGAAGGTTCAATTTAGAAAGTGTATCACCTGATAAATGAAACCTTAATTACTCAGATAAAGAGGTGCATCTCCTAAGGATTGCATGGAAGGACTCGACCAGAAAGTGAATCTTCTAGGAGTAAAGGCTTAAGTTAGGAAGTATGTCACCTAGCAAGCCAAACTTGAACTACCCTGACAAGGAAGTGTGTATCCTAAGGGTTAAGTGAAATGACTCGACTAGAAAGTGCATTTTCTAGGAGTAAAGGATTAGGTTAGGAAGTGAAACACCTAACAAGCGAAACTTGAATTACCCTGACAAGGAAGTGGGTCTCCTCAGGGTTAATTACTCAACTAAAAAGTACATTTTATAGGAGTAAAGACTTAGGTTAGAAAGTGAACCACCTAATAAGCGAAACTTGAATTACCCTGACAAGGAAGTGCGTCTCCTAAGGGTTAACTACTCAACTAGAAAGTATATTTTCTAGGAGTAAAGGCTTAAGTTAGGAAGTGAACCACCTAACAAGCGAAACTTGACTACCCAACAAGGAAGTGTGTCTCCTAAGGGTCAAGTGGAATGACACGGCTAGAAAGTAAATTTTCTAGGAGTAAAGACTTAAGCTAGGAAGTGAACCACCTAACAAGCGAAACTTGAATTACCCTGACAAGGAAGTGCGTCCCCTAAGGGTTAATTACTCAACTAGAAAGTACATTTTCTAGGAGTAAAGACTTAAGTTAGGAAGTGAACCACCTAACAAGCGAAACTTGACTACCCACCAAGAAAGTGTGTCTCCTAAGGGTCAAGTGGATTGACTCGACTAGAAAGTGAATTTGCTAGGAGTCAAGACTTAAGTTAGGAAGTGCATTACCTAACAAGTAAAATTTGAATTACCTAATCAAGGAAGTGTGTCTCCTTACAAATGCCACTTGAATTAACCAAACAAGGAAATATGTCTCCTTACAAATATCGCTTGAATTACCCAAGCAAATTCGTCTCCTTACAAATGCCACTTCAATTACCCATACAAAAAAATGCATCTATTTACAAATGCCACTTGAATTACCCAAGAAAATGTGTCCCTTACAAATGCCGCTTGAATTACCCGAACAAGAAAATACGTCTCCTTATATATGTCGCTTGAATTATCCAAAAAGGAAATGCATCTCCTTACAAATACCACTTAAATTATCCATACAAGGAAATGCGTCTCCTGACAAATGCAACTTGAATTACCTAAGGAAATGCGTCTCCTTACAAATGTCGCTTGGATTACGCAAACAAGGAAATGTGTCTCTTAAAGATTAAATAAAATAACTCAACTAGAAAGTGTGACTTCTAGGGACTGAAGTTTCAATTTAGGAAGTGCATCACCTAATAAATGAACTTGAATTACCTGGACAAGGAAGTATGTCTCCTAGAGATATTGGATTATGAGTTTTACCATGGTTTTGATTACCAAACCTGTGCAACAACATTCTCTCTTGCATTTATAGAGGTGAGAAATTATGACCTTTAATGTTTAGTCTTTGAAATCCTTGATTTGAAGGTAAGATGTTTCCTGTTTCATCAAAGAAAACTTGTGAGTTTAAAACATGATGCCTAATTTGTGGCTTTGGCTTTCGAAGCAATTGCCCTTGCGCTAGTCACATTCAATCTTGCTTCCAACCATTGGCATTGTCATTGACTTGCTGCAGCATTGATCTAACCTCAGATCATTAAGAGTGACTCTGACACAAACACAGTATCTATGTGGTTGCTATGTTCCTTGGACACATCCTTTGAATCTTGGTATTTTCACGAATCCCCCCAAACTTACCTATTGACAAAATTTTCTATATACTTTGTTTAAGCTCATAATTATGTTTCTTTCATGTGTTGACCTTTTGTCTTACTTTGTACAATTGAAGAAGTTGGTAGCAAGCTTTGAAATCTTTTCTCACTTATTTTGACATGGAATTGACTCAAAGACATGAGAAAAATGACAACGATTTGAATAACTGACTTAAGAAAACAAAAATAAAATATAAAGAAGAAAGAACAGACAATAAATGTCCCCATTGAAATAAAGAAAAGAAAAAGTTATCTGAAAGCGACAGTCAACTCTAATGATTATGACATGCATTTTGGATTAAACTGTCTGGTTTTTTCATCCGAACTTTCACCAATTGTTGTTGAGTTAATGGCCCCAAAAATTGAGTTACTTTCATAAGCCAATTGCACTTACAAACCTCATTCGGCTAGTGACATATTGAAGGATTTTTGCCAACAAGCCTCTCTCATTTTTCTTTCTCTCAACTCACCATTGTCTTATGGTGTCCGTGAGAATTTTCACCAATGAGACTCTCTTATTTTCATTTCTCTCAACTCAGAATCGTCTTACGGTGCCCGTGAGGATTTTCACCGATAAGACTCTTATTTTTATCTCTCTCAACTTACCATCACCTTACAGTGCCCGTGAGGGTTTTCACCGATAAAACTCTCTTATTTATATTTCTCTCCTGATTTCTTATGCTGAGGAAGACAAGTAGTTCCCAAAAATGCATCATTATATGCATTGCATGCTTAGCCTTATCATTCTCAAAGATTGATCTGAAGGTCTTTCTTTGGTTGTAACTTGACTTTTGGATAAGGTTGGAAAGAAAGGATGGAATGAGGCCCAAATGACACTTGAAGTGGGGTGGGACTTACAGTTTTTGAAATAGACTCAAACAATAAAGATTAACTTATGCCCAGTTTCTTTTGACTGGGAAATTCTAAATTGTTCATTTGGTTGGACCGTGCCTAGAGTAGGGCAGTCTATGTATCTCACCCCTAAGAGAGGAGAATCAGGTCATGCGTAGTTCAGACAACTCATTCTTTTGATGATTCTGATTTTTTTTTCTTTTGTTGACTCTTTTTCTCTTTGGAATCTTTTTGGCTCTATTTTTCTTGACACTCTTGTTTTTCTTCCTTTTTGACATATTTTTCTTTTTTTTTTTGAAACTTTTCTGGCACTATTCTTTTGCTCGATACTTTTCTTTTGAGCTTTGCTGACTCTATCTTCATTCCAAAAGAGGGGTATGAAAGAAAATAGAACTAAAACTCAAATGGGGTAAACAAGGGATGACACAATGTTTGGATAATAGAATGAAATGCCTTCATCATATCAATCCTTGAAAATGCAAGTACACATCATGCAATATGAAGTGAAAGATGAAGATAATTTGTGACACTTTTTATAGCACTAACTTCAACTGAGCCTGTGCGTCACTACTTCTTCTGCGTTTGTCCAGTATACAATACCTTTGTTGTACATCCCTTACATCGAATGACGCATGCTTTTGTGGAGCTGAGTTTCTTTCTATTCCTCTTGATATAGGATCATGCATCCACTGTTTGACCTAATGAGACATGTATTTCAATTGATGACCAAGTTATTTTTGTGATTCTCAAAATAATTGCCTTAATTTTCAAAGAAGGCTTCAACTTGGTCACCAAATGTTTCAACACTCTACTTATTTTCTCAGATATTTTCTTCCTAACTTTTGCGCTCTGATTCAATGTTTCATGATAAAACTGAATTTTAAGATCTGGCTAAAAATTCTGCAAGCACGTCATAATACTAGCCAATCATAAAATGTATCGTGTGAAGAAAATAACAAACAACACATACTTAAAACACAAAGGAAAAAGGGACACTATTTAATTGAAATAAAAGTTAGAAGGGTTTGAACATAAACGACAAAGGGACAAAACAAGATAGATCCCAAACTACAATTCTGAAATAATTATGACAAAAAAAAAATAAACAACCAAACCCCTTCTTAGCAAGGAGAAGGGTGACTTCTCAATTGCTAAGCCTGACATCTTAGCCACTGGTTTGCACATCAGCATGACTAGAGCTTTCACCACTATTAATGTTTGACACCATAATCGACTTATCTTGAATCATCTTTTCTATTTCTCTTTTCAAAGCACGATAATATTCAATACTGTGACCCTAAACATCAGAATGATATGCACATCGTACATTAGGATCAAAATTTCTTAAATGTGGGTCAGGAGTATACCCAAGGAGAGGAGTGATTATTCCCCACTATACCAATCTTTGGAATAAACTGGCATACAACTCTCCAATTGGTATGAAACTATCCCTCAATTTCTACCTCATTTCATTGTTTGGCTTGGATTGAAAATCGAGCCTAGAAGGGTTTTGGTAAGCTTGTGGAGTTGGAGGATGACTCTAAGGAGTTGGTGCATGCCATTGCGGGTAAGATGGGGGTTGAACATGTGGTTGTGTATTATATACTGGATATAGAGGTGGGGGAATAGAGTATAATGGATTTTGGGTATGATTATGTAGAGCTTAGGTATGAACTTGGGCTTGAGCCTGAGGGTAACGACGATGTGGTCTTCTTGGACGTACCCGTTGTTCAGCAATAATAGCAGCTACATCTTCCTCATTCTTTCTCCCTCCAATATTTCTGAACCCTTTTGAATGTCTTGAGTAGTTACTTTCAATGTTGTAAAACTCATAATGCGGACGATCTTGATTCCATCCTCTATTATCTCCCCCATTTTGAGGACCTCAATAAATGGTTTGCCTAATGCAGGTAACAAGTGTTGATAATATGTTTTATCCCACGCTTGAATAAATACCTCCACTATCTTGCTTTCTTTCATTGGCGGTTTCACCCTAGTATCTTGTTCACGCCATCTAATCGCATATTCCCTGAAACTTTCAGTACTCTTATTCTTCATATTAGTTAGGGAATTCTCACCAGGAATCAACACCATATTGTATTGGAATTGTTGTACAAATTCATTGGCTAGGTCATCCCAACTATTCTATTTGTCGATGTCTTGGTCAACAAATCATTCCAAAGGTAGTCCCGAACGACTCTCATCGAAATAAGCCATGAGTAATTCTTCCTTTCCTCCAGCGCCTCTTAGTTGGTTACAATAACGCCTCAAACGTGCCAATAGGTCACCGTGCCCATTATATTTCTCAAACTTCGGTATTTTAAAACCAAGAGGGGGATTAACACCTGGAAACATACACAAATCTTTATATGAGACAATTTTGTAACCCCCGATCCCCTGTAAGTTTCTCATGGCTTGTTCTAAACTCTTTAATTTTTGTGTCACGCCCTCTCATTCTTCTATCACAACAGGCTTCTCAGTGTTAAGAGGAAATTAAAGAGGTTGAGTGCAACCATAAGGATCAATCGACTTAAATATGGGACCGGGAGCATAATGTTGATCACCAGAAGTATTCAATACAAGCTCTCTCATAGAGTAGGGAGGCACGACCGGTGGCTGAATATCAAAAGTAGGAGCTTCAGGTGGGAGTGGTGCTGCAAAAATATGAATAGTAGGTTGAGCCGAGCATGTGGTAGTTTTGTGTTGAGGATTGAGGAAATGAATTTTGGAAGTGTTTAGATAGTGTTTCCCCAAAGTGTACCCTGATGCATGTTGTGGCGTGTCAACAAAAATGAGAAATTGTGCATGTGAAACGGGAGGCAAGCTAGAAAGATATTTGAGATTATCAGTGGGAAATAGAGGAGGCGGCAACCCATTAGCCCAAGCTCGATGCATTTCTATAATTTGTTGCCTTAATTTCTGAGTCTCTTCATTGGCTTCAAAATTTTCATTCCCCAAAATCCCTATCTGATTAGTGACAACAATCTCGGTATCCTTGTTGGCCATAACGTTTTCTTCGACTTGGTGCAATGTGGAGGACCAGCCAAAATGCCACAAACCAACCACCTTAAACTAACTGAACAAGAGATTAAAAATGTGTTAGAGTTCAACATTTCTTCAAAATCTTTTTTTTTAAAAAAAAATCTCCGAACCCAAGAAGGGCACCTACGTATCTAACCTCCGAGAGAGGATAATCAGGTGTACGTAGTTCGTGAAGTTTTGGCACAACATGGCCAATCAAACTTTTCTTTTTCTTTTTCTTGAAACTTTAAGAAGAAAAGAAAATAACAAATTGTCAAAAGAATTGATGAAAATCTTTTTGAATTTTTTAGCTTTCTATACAAAATGAAACCTATGATTACCAAAGAAAAATCTTTTTGGGTTTCAATTTTGAATTTCATACGAAAATGAAACTTGAAACTATTAAAGGAAAAGCTTTTTGTAGTTTTCTTTTAAAGATATATATAAAACACCTACTCTAAATGAAGAGTGAAGAAAATCTTTTTGGATTTTTGAAATAGGATCACCGAATCCTAAAAGGGTTGCATACGTATCTCACTCTCTGGAGAGGAAAATCGGGTGTGCGTAGTTTGTCCAAATTGGACAATTACAGATTAAATAACAAACTAAATCTTGACTTGAGAGACACGATCACAAACAGAAGATGAAGAACGTCAATAAAATCTTTTGGGATTTTAATTTGACAATTCACATAAAACTGACACCAATAATTATGAAAGAAAAATCTTTTTGATATTTTCATTATAAGAAATGTACAAGACTTTTACCATCTTTTTTGAAATTTTTTTAATAAAAAGATCCTATTTTAAAATCTTTTTAAATTTTTTGAATTATGAATGCATGCTAAAGGAACAAAAAGAAAATCTTTTTGATGTTTTTGTTTTTGAGAAATGAGTGCAATAGGTAAAAATCTTTTGAATTTTTTGAATTATGAAGAATAAAAGCCATAAAGAACTCTAAAAAACTACGAATCTCTTTTTTGACTCACTTTTTTTTTCTCTTTTTTTTTTCAAATTTTTCCTTGCCTATACACTTTCTTTTAATTCTAGCTCATGTTTTTTCCCAAATCGATTCGTCAAATGACCCTGTTACCCTCAAAGATGCAACATTTAGCACGTAAAGATGCTTTTAAGGTGAGTATCCTATAAAGGACCAAGTTGGTCCCACTAGGCCTCAATATAATGCAGATAAGCATGACCTAAAGGCTGACCTAGATTGGGGTCCACTAACAAGGTTGTTCGGGGGATGGTCGATAGTGGCTCCAAGAGCTTTCCACCCACTCCATACACCCGACGGCTCTCCCTCCTAAAATAATGGTGAATCAACTAGAGGTCGTGTACACACATGTACTACGAAACTTATTGCAAAAGAACTGACTCGATTTATGCAAATGATGACAGATATAAAGCGGTAACACATAAGAAAAATTGAAAACAAAAAGCACGTAGGCATCCAATAATGATAAAGCAATTACAAACTATAACACAAACAACGTTTATACACCCATAATGTCAAACTAAGACGATATAACTCTAAAAAAAACTCTAATTCTGAAAAGTCTCCAACAGAGTCACCAGAGCTGTCACACCCCTTTTTTTACCAAAAAGATTCATTTTAAGTTCGAAAAGGGTTTTTATTATTAAGTGGCCAGAAAAAATAATTTGTTCCAAAAAGGACTTTTAACAATCAAAATTCAGAGTTGTCATTTGGCATAATCTGGTGTGTCAAGTCACCTTTGAAAATCCTTTTCAAAAATAATTTTTTGACTCTTTTAAAACTGATCCACGAACAGAGATTTCGATTAAGGAATTCTGTTGGCCGAGGGGAAGGTGTTAGGCACCCCTCGGTCCCGTGGTTTGACCACGGTTGCTTCGTGGAGTATATCAGCTAGTATGATACTATAAAGTGAATAAACCACATAAAACAAACAAACAAACAAACCATACAAAACAAGTCCGAAAAATAGTGTTCAGTCCAATTATACAATCCCAAGAATAGAAAAATGCAAAAATGTAAACCCTATTCTAAACTAGTCCTAGACTAAGCTCCACCCGATGTTTCGGTCCTTGATCATGCACCATCTTCGAGTACAACTCCCTCGGAGCATTCCCCAGATAAAATAATACAAATAACCTCAGGGCATTCCCCGGCCAAATAAGTACAATTGTCCCAAATGCGATAAAACGAAATCATTCAATAAATATTTCAAACATTCAACAATGATTGGTTCTTACGGTTTGCCTACCCAACCTAAGATTTGCCTATTAAATTTTTGGCCTTAAAATATGATACTACCGAATTCAACGACAGCCATCAATAATTAAAATAATCAACATTCACCTTATTTGATTCTCAATTCCTCTCCCAAATTTTATTTACCCAAACGGGTTCGCATAATTCAATTAACATATTCAAGTGACTGATTAATCAACATTCATGATCCGAACAACACCAAATCAAAAAAAAACAAGATCCACACTTTTATCAATCCGCCAAACAAAATATCAAAAATTAAAATTACTCGAGAAAGGGATGAGAAATGAACCTTAATATCGCTTTCCAATCAAATATTATTCACTTAGGCGAGACGAGTGCACACCGAGAACCTAGAGTCAACCTCCACAAGAAAACTCGCAAATCGAACAACCCAATCTATCCAACCCGATCCTATTTTCCTTAATTCAAACCAAAATTGCTAAAAGAGAAAGATCTGCACCAAATTTTAAAGGAATGGGTCTGTTTTGGTTGTTTTTGGGCGGAGGGAGTTGGTTGCCAGAACTGACTAGTGTTTTCTGACAGATTTTCATCGGAGCAGCGACGTCTTGGGATGGTTGACGCCTATCCGGTGGGTTTCTGGCGGATCTCTGCCGCAATATTAACCAACCAACGACTGGTGATTTTTGTTTTGTGATCCTGGCAGTTTTTCGGCAAGTTATCGCCGGAAAAGTATTTTTTTTTTTCTATTTTTCTCTCCTTCTCCTCTCCAATTAGCTCTTTCTCCGTCTATCTCTCTCTAGTCATCAATTTCCCTTTGTTTTTACTCTCTGCGTATGAGTGTGTTACTGTGTGCGTCTGTTTTCTTCTCTCCTTTCTGGTAGTATGTGTTCTCCGCTGAGTGTGTGTATTTATGCGTCAATATCAGTGTGTGTATATTATTTTGTGTACATGAGTTATGAATCAATGGAAAAAATGGAGTCCAGTGAGAGTGTTGTGTCAATATGCATATACTGTATGGTATATGTATTTGTGAGATGTGCATATATACAATGAAATAGGAAGGGAAAATGTGAAAAGGGTAAGGGTAGGGGTAGGGGGTATGAGGGTAGGGGTAGGTGGTTAGGATAAGGTAAAAGGTGTTGAAATTTAATTGGTTGAGTGGTTAGTTTGTTAAGAGTTTGTTTATTTTTGTCATTTTGTGAAAAATTATTAAAATAAGGTGGGGTAAATAGGTAAATTCGTCTTTCAGGAGGGACAAAATTATGTCTCTCTCTCTCTCTCTCTATATATATATATATATATACATATATATATATATATATATATAAACTAGCATATCTTATAAGTATGATTAAAGTTTGATTTTAATATTTTATACTTCATATTTACATCGTAATTCTTTATTTTATTTATGATTTATATATTATTAGTTTATTTTCACTCATTTTCTTTAAATAAATTTTAAAAAATCATTGATGATGATTCGAAGAATCTATAACTTTTTATTTTTTATTATTAATGATAACGAATAACAGATGTATCACGTTACAAGAATAAATGATATTTTGACAACACTTGAATTTTTTTTTTGAATATTTAATTTTAAATAAATAACTCATGAAAAGTGACATATTTGTTACTATGTAGTTTACATATATGAAGAAGGAGATGAGCCTTCTGGTATACCTATAGAAATATAAGATAGATCTTCTACTAGTATGGAGATATTGCATAATAAAATTAGGGATGAAATCATTGAGAATTTTGTGATGTATGAAGGACTAATTATTTTTGTCGTTAATTTTTTCATAAATAATGATTTAATTTATGAAATAATTTTTATATTTATTTTTGTTTGATATTTTAAGTGATATTCAAATTATTTAAGTAATATATCATTATTAATATTTTTAATGTATTTATGTATATAAATATTGATTGAAAACTTTTGAGTACGTGCTTTTGAATTATATAAAAATAAAAATTTAATTAAAAATATTATAATAGATATTTAAAATAAATTTTCTCTATAAATTAATTTTAGTAGTAAATATCTATTGATACATGTCTTTTTTGGTCAATTGTCTAAAAAAAACACGTCTTGAAAAAGATTATTCAAACACAATCTGTTTATCAAAAGTACTTTTTAAATGGATTTACAAAACACAATTTGCTTTATTCAAAAGTACTTTTCTGAAAAGCTATTTTATAAAAGTGTTTCTTAAATAAGCAGTTTTGTAAAAAAAATCCCAGATGGGCTCTAAATTTTCATGTGTAAATCCGACTAGTGGGTTTATGAATCCGACATATGAAATGAGTTAAGCATTGCTCTACAGAAAATTAATCACTAGATTAAATTCGTCAGTAATTTAATCTATTGATTAGTATCTATAATCTTAACATGGGGAATTACATAAGTGTTTAATGGAGAATTTTGAAATAAAAATAAAGGATTGAAATGTCACGATCCAAATAGGTGCGTGATGACCCTTGTCAAACCCACCGAATAAGTAAGCCAAACCTATCCCAAAGAATACAGTGAAGGAAGATGAAACTGAAACTAAAGAAAGGATAGTCCCAATATGAACATATATATATAGTGTGTGTGTGTGTGAGAGAGAGAGAGAGACACGAATCTCAAAGATACATCCCAGATCTGGTTGTTATCAATACAAGTCTCTATATAGATTCAACTAAAAATAATTAGCGTCTAAAATGTATTAGATGTGAATAAAAACATAACATATAAATAAAGAGATCTGAGATATTTCGAAGTCTATTAGACACTATCTCGATCTCCGTTACGTCAACTCTGACAGAACTCCATCTACCATCTACGGATTGAGTTAATACCTGTACGGGGTACAAAAAAATAAGAAAAAAAAATCAAGGTGAGTATGCAACCACATGTGGTTAGCAAGCGCACTTGATAATCAATCCTAATCCAAAGCGATGACGTGAACCACCATCCAAACTACCCAAGGTTTTCCTCAATCAATCTATATCTCGCAATTACATCCTTTTAACCTATCAGGATAACCCAACATAATGGTCAACAGACTCACCAAAAACAGGGTAGGTACAGTAACCTAGGTGAGTCTACACTATTCATTCCATGATCAATCTATAAGAAAAGTTATTTATGAAGAAAATTCACTAATAAGATAAATCAGACTTAATCAATTATAATCAACCAAGTAATATGGGATGAAAAATAGGTAGAGAGTGTATATACAAGTGTATCTCATCCTATCAATAGGGTTACACATCTATCTCTCCTATCAAACCTCAGTCATACCCGATGTCTTATAATTTTCCAACCTTCAAATCAATATCAGGTGATATAATACAATGTAATAAAATGAAATGAATGCTCAAACACAATACCACAAACAAGGTTCTTTGACGGCAACACAATGCAAAAATAAATGCCAATACAGTATCAAATCAAACTAAGGAATGTAATACAATACAAATGATGCAACACAATGGAATGATGATGATGAGATGATAATGAATGGTGAAAGTCACCACATGACTTTCTGTATATACCCACTGAGCTTGCAGATAACAGGTAGGACCCATAGGAGGTTCGTATCCCATATATTGTATCTTATATCTCAATCCCAACTCTCCTCTCTAGCTCATGTTCACAGAGAGAGTTTTCATAAAAGTGTCTCATTTTTCTTTCAAAAGAAGTATTTTCTAGTGGTACCAATGTCTCATGAATATGCATGCGTGATATGAGGATGTAATGCTCACAATCAATCAGTATAAAGATCAAAATCCTTTAGATACATGTATAAGTGAGCTCAGAATCAACTCAATAGATCAATAATTCATATTTTCAGTTTTCACTTGGCGTCACCAAGATAAATAGTCATGTAGTCATCAATAATATCATTTTCAACCCCTCACATGAGCATCTCTATAATGATAATGCAACTAAATGCTTAAATAAGGTCCACAATGTCAAGTCAAGCCCCCACTTGGGCGACACAATTATAGATAAGGCATTTCAATGCGCATATAAGGCCTATTATGATAAGTAAAGCCCCCACTTAGGCGACATAATAATAAATAAGACATTTAATGCACAAACATGATCAATAACATCAAGTCAAGCCCCCACTCGGACATCACAATAATATATCCTCTTAAATCAACAAACATATGCATATAAGCCTCCACTCGAGCACACAATTACAAATAACTACTCAAGTCCATAAATATATTCCCATAAGCTCTACATGGACAACACAAAATGACCAAGAATCCCAACAAAAATATATCACGGAACTATTCAAACCTAGTTTGGTCAATACATTATGTCTCATCAACTAATACAAGTCCGTTTATACTCTAAGTGTTTACTAAACCTCTACCATTTCATAACAAGATTAGAATAACCAAACTATCCTCTAAAAAGTAATCAAGTCTGATACAAACTCATAGTATAAGTAATTCCTATCAATTATTCAAGAACACCAAGTTATCTATTTGCAATCCATCCTAGAGGTACTTAAAAGTAGAAAAACTAACTAGAATAGGCATTTATTTAAATAGAATCTATCAAAGACTTTGATACCCGCGGAGATGCTCCCCATATCACCTAAGCTTGATCCCCATTCCTAAACAAAACACAATAATACATACAAATAAGCACACAACACATAAATACTTTGAAAAAAGTTAAGATACATCTCAACATGCATTAAATAAAGATCCACAAGTCCAAACACCGTCTTAAGCCTCAATTGAATGCTCAACTCTCTCGAATTAACATCAAACACGTCCAACCTACTCAAAAATAATATCTAAAATCCAAAAAATCTAGTGATATCCATATTGACCCTATTTAAGATGGGTCCAAAATTGATTCAAAAAATGAGTTCAAAAACAAAAGGAGTAAAATCAGAAATTTATTTAAGAATAATGTTCCCCATATCAAGAGGGTGTATAGTTGAAAACCCATATGAAATTGAATTGAAATCGAACCTTGAATCGAAGAAAAACTCATTTGACAATTTACCGGGTAAAATCCCCAAAACACATTTAAAATCACGGATTTGAAATTGTTTTGAAGATAAAATTACTGGAGGATAATGGAATAAGGATTTGGAAACTTACCAACCGAAGAAATCGTGAAACCCCCTTTTAAAATCACCTTAATACGATCTCCAGAAGTCTACAAATGGAGAAAATACGATTTGGAGCCGAAAAGATGGTATTTAATATGTCCAGGTTATTGGCCTTCACGAACGCTGGTCCTTGGTCGCTATTGTAAGGTTGCCCGACCCAGCCCTTTGTGAATGGGTCCTCTAGCTGCGAATGCAAAGAGAAAACTTGACCTGGCCCACATACTATACTTTGCAATCGCAGTACTCTCCTTCATGATTGTGATGAAGGATTTATTTTCCCTTCGTAAATGCGATGAGGGGATTGTGAATGCAAAGAAAAGAATGACAACACTTCGCAAATGTAACAGAGAAGGCGACCATGAACACAAAGAAGGGTGAGCCATGTACCAGAAACAGCTGAAACCAGAAAGACACTTGTTTTAAAATTTCTCAGAATGGACCATCGAAATTCGTTCGAAATCCCACAGAAATAAACCAATAATGCTGCTAGGTTAATTTTGACGTTTCAGATTCAATGACAATGTCAATTTTTTTTAAAAAAGGATTGTTTTCATAAAATTAACCCCCGGTACCTCTTTTTGTCATATTAAACTAGAACTCTAAATCCTATTTTATAGGGGAAAAGGGAGAAAGAAACGAATATTTCTTGTTCCAAATAAACATGTCTTGTTTTATATTTTCCTCCTTGGACTGTGAGAGTATCTCTATAAATAGGAATTTCCCTAGTTTAGAAAACCAATTCAGTACTTACCCCTATTGAGAAAGTTCAATTGTGAATTTGGGATCACTGTAGAAAATCGCAGAATTGAAGATAGATTTGCTTCAAGGTATGTACTCACGCTTCAAGAGGTATTTCTTGATTAATTTAAGCATGCTTTGAATGAACTACGTGTTTATGATTGTTGTCTATAATTCATGTAAGCAGTATGATTCTGGTATGCTTTCGTTGTTCGTTCTATTTTCCAACAAATTCTTCAAGGCTTGTGATTAATTTAAGAAAATAGGTAGAGTGAAGATGGTACTAAAGTTTGACCCTGCCTACTTAACTTGTGAACAAGGCAAAATTTGTTAATTCAGAAGACTTGTAAAAACTTTAGCGAGATATATAATATGAAGATTGTCTCATAGTTATACCTCATTTGGCATAACTTGTGAAAGCATACTTTGTACTTTTCTCAAGTGTATAACATCAAACTATTTTATAATTTAAAATCCGAAAAAATTTAAACAATGAAAAAGAACAGAATCTAGCAAACTTAAGTTCATAATCCAGCTAAATAACAACACATTAAAAAAGTTAAGGGGGATAGTAAAATAATACTTTCTCCGTTTCAAAAAGAATGACCTACTTTTCTTTTTAGTCCGTTTAAAAAAGAATGACCCTTTTCCCCCTTTGACAATACTTTAATTTCAACTTTTCACATGACATATTTAGGGCCACAAGATTAAAGGACATTTTAGTACATTTGACACAACTTTAATTTAAGGCTACAAGATTCAAAAGTCTTTTTTATTTTCTTAAATTTTGTATCAAGTTAAAGTAGATCATTTTTTTTGAAATAGAGAGAGAAATATTTTAATCGATGTAGACTATTAGAGAATGATCTAAAGAAGGTCATATCTCTATCATTTTTTCTCTTTTTTTCCATTTTTTTTCTCTCTTCTATTTCTAGCTTCTATGTCTCTTTCTTCTTCTTTTTTTCTTTATTATTTTTCTTCTTTCTCATTTTTTTCTTTTTCATTTTTTTTCGTATTTTCTTGTTTTCTTTTCCTAATTTTTTTTTGGTTTCTTTCTTTTCGCTTTTTTTTACTCTTTTATCTCTAACTTTCATTTCCCTTTCTTCTTTTTTTATTTTTTATTTTTTGCATTATTTTTCTTTTTATAAAATATTTATATTTATATTCAATGATACGAATTATATTTTATTGATAAAAATTAAATAATACAAATATAAATGATAAATTATACAAATGTTACGTTTGTATCAGATGAGATGTATTTATACAAATTGAACCATACGCATACAAGTAATACATATTCATATACAAATAGTATTGACATAAAATACTAACGATTGCATATCTCTTATTTATATATAAATACAAACAATAAATTGTATATATTCACGATTAGATTATTCAAATATAAATAATAAATTTATTTAATATATATATTTTGATATAAATAAATATAAAATATAATAAAATATATAAATATAAAATACAACAACAAAACAAAGAATAGGAAAAAATACCAAAAACATGAAAAAAACCAAAATAGAAAAAAAGAAAAAGAAGAAGGAAAAAAGAAAAAAAAATACAAAAAAAAAAAGTGCAAAGAAAAAATAATAGTAAAAGGAAAAAAAAGAAAATGAAAACAAGTAAGAAGAAAAAACTAAAAAGAGAGAAAGAAACAATTTACCTTTTTGGCTTAAGTCATCGCCAGACCCTCAAATTTATCCCGAAAATTTACTTAAACCCCTTAACTAAGACTTGTATCTATCAGGCCCCTAATCCACCTGAATTTTGATCCAATCGGACATTTTTTGTCCAATCAGCTAAAAGCTCAAGTGTGTGTAATACACACGCGCTGATGTGGAAAAAAAGGCTAATTAAAAGCTGACACGTGGCATTGTGGGTCCAATAATTATTAAAAATTAATTATATTTTTTAAAAAATAATAAAATAAAATGGGGTCCCCTTCAACAGCCCACCCCACCCGTCCCCTTAAACCCCCACCCCACTTGCTCTTTCATCTTTTCTCCATTTTCTTGTCATCTTCTTCTTCATCTTCTAAATTTTTTTTAATATTTGATTTAAGAGAGTGAAGATAGTCAAAAAAACATTTTCTATTACCTTCCCCTCTCTCCACCCCCAACCCGGCCCCCGACCCCCTCTTATCATCTTCTTCTCCATTTTTGTAAAAAAAGAAGATCAACATGTTTTTATAAATCTTATTTCTTTACCAATTCAATTCATATTTATCATTATTTTTCTTCTTCTTGTTTTATGGGTTCCTTAGAATTTAAATTCTTTAATAATATCAAGGTAGCCGGAAAAAATAGAGTTTCACCGGAATCAAATGTACTCTGCAAAAACAAGAGAAATGTATTAATATGCTAAAGTTCAAGACTTCCACTGCTTTTTTTTAACTAAAAATTGATTATTGTATTAACAAGATTTTTAAGAATTTAAAAATAAAAAAAATAAAAATGAAGAAGATGGCTGGGGGCTGGGGGGAGGGGGGCCAAAAGAGGGTTGCTTTTTCTTTTTTTTTAATTAAAATTTGTTATTGTATTAAATAAATTGAAATGTGACTTTAAAAAAAAAAACACCATTTGAGACACTATTCACGTGCCCAAGGAGAGTGTGACACACTCTCATTGCCAAATCAACATTTTATGCCTCATAGGTACCGATTTTAGCACTTGAGGGGACTGATAGGTACAAGCCTTAGTTGAGGGGTGTAAGTAAATTTTTGGGACAAGTTTGAGGGCCTGAAGATGACTTAAGCCTACCTTTTTTTAATCATTCAAATATATTTTGAGCTTTGAAATTCATTTAAATTTTTTATTTTGTTATGATATATATCAATTATAGTGAATGTCTATCAAGATCTATTTGATGTCTATCAGGATTTGATGTATTTGTCTTTTAGTGTGAAACTAGGGGCAAATTCCCCTTATAAATAGAAGAGCTTCCTTTATTGTAAATCATCCTTCAAGAGAAGAAATAAGAATTACTCTCTCTATTCTCTCTACTCTTCTTTCTTGTTCTTTATTGTTTTATAACACGTTATCAGCACGAGACTCTACCATCTCAAATTTGAAGGTTAAGGCTAAGGTATTATTATTTTTCTTTTTTTTTTTTATGGCTAACAATATTACGAAGTGTGAGTTCGTTGCCATTCAAAGTTCGGGCAAGAACTATATTTCATGGGTGTTGGATGCTGAAATTCACCTAGATGTTATGGGTCTTGGAGACGCCATAAAGAATGAAAATACAACATCTAGTTAAAATCGTGCTAAGGCTATGATCTTCTTGCGTCATCATCTTGACGAAGTTCTGAAAATTGAGTACCTTACTACTAAGGATTCACTCGTGTTGTGGAATAGCCTAAAAGAAAGGTTTGACTACTTAAAGATGGCCATCCTCCCGAAAGCATGATATGAGTGGATGCATCTAAGATTTCAAGACTACAAGTCTGTTCATGAATACAATTCTGCCATGTTCAGAATTTCTTCTCAATTGAAACTATGTGGAGAGACGGTCAATGATGACGATATGATGAAAAAGACTCTCTCTACTTTCCATGCCTCGAATGTGCTCTTACAGCAATAATATCGAGAAAAAAGTTCCAAGAAGTATACTGAACTGGGTTCTCATCTTCTCATGGCTGAACAGAATAATGATTTGTTGATGAAAAATCATGAGAAACCGACCAACTGGATCTGCACCATTCCCTAAAGTGAATGATATGCACGCTCACCATGCTAGGCGTGGAAAAGGTCGCGGCCCTGGTCGTGGACGTGGTCGTGGTCATGATGACCAAGAAAGAAACCCTTTTCAGGGTGTTAATCATTCAACTAACAAAAAGAAAAAGATGAGAAACATGAAATAATTACTTGTTTCCGATGTGGTGGAAAAAGACACTATTCACGTGACTGTCGTGCTCTCAAGCACTTGGTTGATCTTTATCAAGCATCACTAAAGAAGAAAGAGAGAAATCCCGAGGATAACTTTCTCTGAAAATAATGTTGACGTCACATGCTTGGATGTAGCAAACTTTTACAAGCACTCTGAAGGAAAGATTGATCACTTGATTGGTGATGGTTCCGTAAACATGGAAGAATGAATGCTTTTAATTTTTTTTCATTGTTGATAAGAGTTAGAGAATAAAAATCATATAAAAGTAGTTATTTGCATGAGTATTGGTTTTTAATTCGTATTGATTAGTTCAATTATATTATTGTAATTTATTATTGAAGTGAATGGAATTTCAATTTCATCATTATTAAATTAAAAAAAGGGAAAAAGATGACGACGATACGTGCAACTTGCACGAACTTCTGTTGTGTTCATTATTGCATATTAATATTTTTCATGTTAATATTAATATTAGTTTTGCATGTTAATATTTTTAATATAATATTCACATATAGTCATTACTTATCCATATGTGTTCAGAAAATATAATATAATAATATTATATTTGCATATTAACATACTAGACAAAATATAATATAACAATATTATATTATTATTGTATGTATTGCATGATACTGTTCCGTACTATTAATTATAAATAATATATTACGTATTAGATTCCTTATCAAATATTATATTGTTTCAATAGTTTTTGGACATATTTTTTTTAATTGCTTAGTAATGTCAGATTAACAATTTTTTATAGTATAAGCTTTCACTTTGTACAAAAATTTAATATATATCCTATTTGGTGTATGTCATTTTATTTGAAGATATGAATAATTTTCAAAGTAAGTGTCAAATTGTGAAGATATATGTTTGATTGATTCTGGCACTACACATACGATATTCAAAGACGAGAAATATTTCTCTCATCTAAACATGAGCAAGATTAATGTCACTATAATTTCTGGTAGTGCTAATTTGATTGAAGACTTCGGAAAAGCCATTATAATCTTGCCCAAGGGATCTAAACTCATCATTAATAATGTCATATTTTCTCCTAAGTCTCAGAGAAACTTGATGAGTTTTAAAGATATCCGTGAAAATGATTATCATATCAATACAATTGATGAGATGAATCTTGAATATCTTGGTATCACCAAGAATGTCTCTGGGCAGACATGTGTTATTGAAAAGTTTCCTTCTTTATCTTCTGGCCTATATTGGACAAAGATTTATGCAATTGAGGTACATTCTATAGTAAACTGGAAGTTTAGTAATTCTAATACTTTCGTACTTTGGCATGATCGTCTGGGACATCTAGGATCAATAATGATGAGACAAATCATAGAAAATTCAAATGAGCATCCATTAAAGAACTTGAAGGTTCTTTCGAATGGTGAATTTTCATTTAATGTTTGTTATCAAGGCAAGCTGATTGTGAGGCCATCGCCAACAAAAGTTGGAATTGAGTCCCTCACGTTCTTGGAACGCATACATGGGGATATTTGTGGACCCATTCACCTAGCTAGTGAGTTATTTAGCTACTATATGGTCCTAATAAATGTTTCATCTAGATGGTCTCATGTGTGCCTATTGTCATCTCGCAACTTGGCATTTGCAAAATTATTAGCACAAATAATACGATTACAGGTACAGTTTCCCGATAATCAAATTAAGTCTATTCTCCTTGATAATGCTGCAGAATTTTCATCCCAAGCATTTAATGACTATTGCTTATCGATTGGGATAAGAGTAGAACATCATGTACCCCATGTTCACAGTCAAAATGGCCTTGCTGAGTCATTAATTAAACTTCTGTAGTTGATAGCAAGACCATTGCTTATGAAAACTAAGTTGGCCACTTCTGTTTGGGGTCATGCAATTTTGCATGCTGCAACACTTGTTCAGCTTAGACCGATAAATTATCATAAGATTTTCTCTGTTGTAATTGGTTTTGGGTCAAGAGCCTAATATATCTCATTTGAGATTTTTGGGTGCAGTGTTTATGTGCCTATAGCACCACCAAACCGCACCAAGATGGGCCCCCAAAGAAGGTTAGGAATTTATGTTGGGATAGAATCACCCTCCATTATTCGCTATCTTGAACCATTAACGAGAGATATGTTCACTGCTCGATTTACACATTATCGGTTTGATGAGATAGTTTTTCCAAAATTAGGAGGAGAAGATAGTGACATCAAAAGAAAAATTTTGTGAAAAAATCCATCACTATCTCATCTTGATCCACGTGCTTCTATTTGTGAGCAAGAAGTATAAAAGATTATTTATCTGCAGAGAATTGCAAATCAAATGTCGGGCGCATTTACATATGAAAAGGATCACTAAATCAAATATTCCTGCAGAGAATGTCCCAATTCGAATTGATGTCTCTAAAGGACCATCCACTAGTGTCATAGCTAATGAATCTAAAGCACGCTTGAAGTGTGGCAGACCATTAGGTTCTAAGGATCGAAATCCTAGAAAAAGAAAAACAAATGGTCAAGATGACACTACGAAAGATCCTCACATGGAAGCTCAAGATTTGAGCAATGTTGATATTCCTGAAGGAATCAACGAATCTGAGACTTAAGAAAATGAGGAACTATCCATAAATTCAACTGATGTTGAAACTAATTTGAATCGATCTGAAATAGTAGTGGATCATGTCTTTGCATACAATGTTGCAACAAAAATCATGCAAAATAGAGAGGATCTTGAACCTCGATCTGTCATAGAATATCGACAAAGAAATGACTGGCTAAAATAGCAAGAAACAATTCAACCTGAATTGAATTCACTTGTCAAACGTGAAGTTTTTAGACCTATAACTCAAACACCTAATGGTGTTAAGCCTGTTGGTTACAAATGGGTCTTTGTGCGAAAAAAAGAAGAGAAAAATAAAATACAAAGGTATAAAGCACGCCTTGTTGCACAAGGATTTTCACAACGGCTTGGTATCAATTATGATGAGACATATTCACTAGTTATGGACGCAATAACACTGAGTTATCTTATTAGTTCACTATCCATGAGAGACTTGAAATACATTTGATGAATGTGGTAACAACCTATCTATATGGATCACTTGATAATGAGATATACATGAAAATTTTTGAAGTATTTAAAATGCCGAAGGCATATAGTTCAAAGTCTTGGGAAATGTATTCCATTAGATTGCATAGATCATTGTATGGTTTGAAGCAATCTGGACGCATGGGGTATAACCGTCTTAGTGAATATTTATCTAAAGAAGGTTATACGAATGATGAAATTTGCCCATGTATTTTCATAAACAAAAACAACGTCGGAGTTTGTTTTACTTGTTGTCTATGTCGATGACATAAACCTTATTGGAACGCCAAAGAGCTTCAAAAGGCAATTGATTACCTAAAGAAATAATTTGAGATGAAAGATCTCGGAAAGACAAAGTTATGCCTTGGTTTGCAAATTAAGCATTTGACAAACGGTATCTTTGTCCATCAATTTGCCTACACAGAAAATGTGTTGAAACGATTCTATATGGGTGGAGCACATCCATTAAGTACTCCGATGGTTGTTCGATCACTTGATGTGAATAAGGATCCATTCCGACCTCAAGAAAAGAATGAGGAACTTCTTGGTCCTGAAATACCATATCTTAGTGCAATTGGTGCACTAATGTATTTTGCAAATACTACAAGGCCTGATATTGCCTTTTCAGTAAATTTGCTAGTAAGGTATAGTTTTGCTCCTACTAGGAGACATTGGAATGGGATCAAACACATATTACGGTATCTAAAGGGGACTACCGATATGGGCTTATTTTATTCTAAAGATTGCAGTTTCGATCTTGTTGGTTATGATGATGCTGGGTACTTATCTGACCCGCATAAAGCTTGGTCTCAAACAAACTATGTATTCATATGTGGGGGTACTGTCATATCTTGGAGATCAACAAAGCAGTCTATCGTAGCCACTTTATCGAATCACGCTGAGATTATAGCTATTCATGAAGCAAGCCAAGAGTATGTGTGGTTGAGGTCCATAATACATCTCATTCGAGAAAAATGTGGCTTGAAATATGACAAAGTACCCATAATTTTATATGAAGATAATGCAACATGCATAGCACAACTGAAAGATGGATTCATAAAAGAAGATAGAACGAAACACATTTCGCCAAAGCTCTTCTATACACATGAGCTTCAAAAGAATGATGATATTGACGTACAACAGATTCATTAAAGTGACAATGTGGCTGATTTATTCACCAAGTTTCTTCCAACTGCAATTTTCAAGAAGATGGTGCACAAGATCGGAATGTAAGCAATTTTCAAGAAGATGGTGCACAAGATCAGAATGTAAAGATTCAAGGATGTTCTTATTAAGGGGAGTTAATACGCATTGTACTCTTTTTCTCTTACGAAATTTTGTCCTACTGGATTTTTCTTGTAAGGTTTTTAATGAAGCGGCCTATATGCGTATTGTTAGACATTCAAGAGGAGTGTTATAATATATATCAATTATAGTGAATATCTATCAAGATCTATTTGATGTCGAGTTGATGTATTTATCTTTTAGTGTAAAACTAGGATAAATTCCCTGTAAATAGAAGGGCCTTCGTTGTAAATCTATTCTCTCTACTCTTTTTTTGTTGTTCTTTGTTGTTTTATAACATAGTCTTATATTTAGGAATAGAATCTTCAATTAATTGAGCATGATCTAGAGCCCATTTGAATAGTCAAACCAGCTTTGGATCAATTTTCGAGAAATATTAGAGGTGATTTGGGACAAAGGGGGAGAAGAGAAAGAACAAAATGGCGAGCGGGGGGAGAGCAGTAGAAGCACTTAAAGCCTACAGATCAGTGCTGAAAGCTACTCACAAAGCCTTCGCCGGAGATACTTTCATGCTCCAAAAATCTGCCGCCGAAGTCAGAAAGAAATTCGAGGAGAATCGCCACATCACCTCTGAAGCTGACATTCAAAGGCTATTGGACGATGCAAATGATGCCTCTGAGTTCATCTCCACCATGATCGTCCAAGCCAAAGCTACACCCTCCGGTGCTTTCGGTAAAAAAAAGAAAAAGAACCCATTAACTTAATCTCAGAATTATTGAATTTATACTCAATTGGTGCACACCAGGTGTTTGTTTTATTGCTCCAAAGTGTTTTTTTTTCTTCATAAAGGGCTTAGCTTTTGTGCCTATCCACTAATTTCGATGGATATCTGTCACCTCCCACCAACAATAAGTATTTGGTTACTCTATCCACCAAGGCTAGGCCATATGAGAATAAATTGCCTGGTGGGATTTGAACATGAGACCTCATGTTTTTTTTAATAACCGTGGTGGTGTCCGGGCTAGCTTGCGCGCCTCATGCTACTCAATCCACTTTATCGACCATTAGGTCATACCGTTGGATGGAAAGGCATACAATTCTATTTAGATAAAAGAGGATTTTGAAAGAGGCTAAGGAAAACATTTTATTGATGCAGATGCATTTCTTGATGGCAATCTTAACAAGATTAGATTACCTACGAGAACCTAGTCAAATGACCTTATGCAATGTTTTGTGTGGGTATGTTATATATTAGAGCTCAGGACAGCTTCTTCCTAGGTCGGTATGATGGCTTAGATTTTGTCAACCTTTTAAACTGCACAATTGTAAAGAACAAGTTCAAAGGAAGGAAGCTAGACCAGTCATGGGGAGATTCAAATGCAAAAACATTTGAGATAAGTTTTGAGGCATATGTTAAGTACCTCAATTCAATCATCAGTCTGTTGATGGTACACCAAGGAGGTTTGCAAGTGTACAACATGTAAGGACAAGAATTCCTGCGAGAAAAAGCTAACAAAGATTGGATCTCTATCACTGGTGGTCCATGGAGTTTAAATATCTCGTCCAAGAAAAGGGAGCTAGAGACCGAGCAGAAAAAGAGTAAGAGGGCTATAAAATGTTCATACTTGGTCAGATGTGCGCTATCATCCAATAAAATCTATATTAATATCAACTTCATAAAAAAAAAATTATTTTAATTATCAATCCAGGACAAGGAAGTAAGTGGTTAAGGTTGAAGTTGTCCCCGGGGAGGCTGTATTGTCATATTGACATTTGGGACATATCATAATTATGGATATACGTTAGTTTGGGTCAATAGTAGGGATAAATTATATTAAGTCAAAAGTTGTTATAAAATGTTGTTACTACAGAATAATCAAGGGATACCTAACTGGCCATGGAAAATGATCTGGAGAACTAAGGCACCCTTAAAAGCAGCCTACTTTGGTTGGTTAGCAGCCAGGATGCTTGTTTAACCCAAAATAATCTGCAAAGGAGAAGATATTCCATTTTCAGCAGATGTTTTCTTTGTAACAGGGAGCTGGAAACAGTTGAGCATTTGTTTCTTCATTGTAGTTTCTCAAGACAATGCTGGGAATTGTTCATGAACACGATAAGTGTGTCTCTGGTTATACCACAGAAGATCAGTAGTCTGTTGGAAGTTTGGCAAGCTCAAAGAGTAAAGAGATGTGTGAAACAAATATGGAGGACTCGTCCCATTTGCATATTTTGGATTCTTTGTTGGGAAAGGAACAAGAGATGCTTTGAGGGGTAAAGACCACAGATTGCTAGCGTAAAAAATAGATGTATCAAAAACCTGTTTTTTTTGTGTGTGTTATAGCAATACTCTAGATAGGATGGACCAATATTTGGATTTTCTGGATCTTTTAGGGGGGAATATGTAGTATGTATGTGGAGATGTTGTAGCTGTGTCTTGTACTTGGTCTTGTACCATCATGGTACCTTCTGAATAAAAACTTTTACCCATCAAACCAAGATATACTCCACAATGTCTTTCTAATGCCCTTCCAGTAGAAGTAGGTGATCAACTTCCTAGTGCCTAGTGGTGCCATCCTAAACTGCTCGGACTCGGGTGCGGGTATCCGAGATGGGTGCGGATTTGAGAGTCGGATTTGTCAATATTTAAATTTTAAGATTCACGGGTGCTAATCCGAGTATGGATGTGGGTGCGGGGGATTCGTCTAAAAATAATTTAAAATAATATAAAACTGGAGTTCTAAAGATATTCTAGGTTTAGCTGTTACGTTAATTTACCTTTTTTAGTTACTTTTGCAATTAGTTTTACTTTTTCAATTAGGAGTACTATTAGGAGTTACGTTATTTTGGAAAAAGTAGCGCGTTAGAAACCGAATCTCAATTTTTCCCCTCAAATGTGTTCTTGATTTTGGTCAAAGTATCCGGATACGTTTGACCGAATCTGAGACGCAATAAGCACCTGCACTCGCGTCAGCGTCGCATCGAGACGGGTTTGGCGGCAAAACCGAAGAGTTCGTGCAACATAGGTGCCATCAATAGCAAAATGTCCTCGAGAAGGTGTGTCAACTCATGCCTAAAGGAAATAAGCTTGTTCCTCAATGCAACATTGTTACCAATCATCTCATTTTCTTTCTCCTTAGTTGGCCATTGATCCTAGTGCTTTTGAGTTTTAGACTGCACCTTGGTAATAAATGCCGCAGTACAAAGTCATGGTCCCAACTCTGTTCAATTTGCTTCCATAGATCTGCTTAGTTGGTTCAGTTTAAATGATTCTTGTCTAATTTGGGACAATCTCATCAGCAAAAATTTTCAACTAGTTAACCATGTCACGTGCGTCTTTGTTCAGAAACTAGCAACCAAAAGTTCCTTCACTGTTCAGTTGCAGCAGACATTTGGAACATGTTTTTAACACTTTTTGGACTGGAATGATCCATGCTATGCAGTGTCAGGGAGGCATTTGTGAACTAGAGTTCCTTGAAAGTTGAGAAGTGCATTAAGAAGATCTGGACTGTGGTTCCTGCTAGTATTTTATTGTGCATTTGGATAGGAAGGAATCAAAGATGTACTTATGGCATTTCAACTATCAGCTACACTCAAGGTCACATGTTTGGTTAATCTTACCTCTGTATATAACTTCAACTCTTTTTTGGAATTTATCATTTCCTTATTCGTATGATAGATCTTTTGATCTATGTTCTTGGGCTAATATCTTCTTTTCTTTTATAACCTGTTCATCTTCTTGATGCTTTTGTTAATATTATTTCACTTCAAGAAAAATCTTTTCATAGATCTAATTTATTTCCTTATTAAAAGAGATAAAAATCTTTCCGTAGATCTGTCTGTATTGATGAAATCAGCGGGGCAAGAGACACCTTGTACACTTGATGAAAAATCAAGGACTGCATTTTCTTTCCCCCTTTTCTATTGTATGTCAACAATTTAGCCAACCACTTGATCTGAGAATCAGTGTGTAATTTCGGTGTTAATAGGAACTTCAATGCCTCTTGATCATTTTTTACTATGAAGTGATATCCAAGAGGTGATGGGAGCATTTGGTAATTACAAACACCAAACAAGTAATTCTTTCTCGTAAACTGATAGAGCAGCATGTTTAGAAGCTAGTCCTGTATTGATGTAAGCAAGAGAGTGGCCCTTCTACATGAGTACTACCACAATAACAGTTTCACTGGCATTTGTCTCCACCACAAAATAACCTGTGAAATCAGGAGGTATCAACGCAAGAGCAGAGGTGAGGTCCTGCTTGGGATTGAGGAAAGTTTCATCAGCTGCACCAACCCATGAAAAGTTATCCTTCTTCAAGAGTTCAGTCAAAGGCCTGCTAATGAGGCCACAATCTTTTATGAACTTTCTGTAATATCCCACCAGTTCAAGGAAATCCTTTAATTGCCTTATATTTGTTGGTTTAGGCCACTGTTGTACAACTTGGATTTTCCTTGCATCTGCGGCTACACCATCTTTAGAGATGAAAAAACCAAACTACTACTTATACCCAAACATTCACTTGGCCTTGTAGCATACAGTTGATGTTTCAGCATAGTGTTAAAAACCTGTTGCAGGTGCATGAAATGCCCTTCCCTAATACTGTTGTGAATAAGGATGCCATAAAAGGACACCATAACAAACTTCCTTTCATAATCCTAGAACAAGTGGTTCATGAGGCCCTGGAATGTCGAAGGGCGACCAAAAGCATCAGTAAGTATTCATAATGGCCCATGTGTCTTAAAAATTGTTTTTGGTATGTCTGCAGCCTCCATTCTGATGTTAACCAGACATTACTTTTGGAAAAGACTGCTTCTCCACCCAACAATCAAATAGGTTGTCAGTGGTAGTAGATATAGGAATTTATCCCTAATGGTGCACTGATTAAGCTCCCTATAATCCACACCCAGTCTCCAATTTCTATCCTTTTACCCAACTAGCACTGATTAAGCTCCCTATAATCCACACCCAATCTCCAAGTTCTATCCTTTTACCCAACTAGCACCAGAGGTGAGGCAAATGAACAGAACACTTTCACTGACTCACTCCTTGTTTTGGCATTTTCTTTACCAATTTCTCAATGAAGCCCTTCATGGCAGGATATCTTTAGGACCTTATGTTGCTGGTCTGGATTGTGGATTAAGGGGAATTGTGTGGTCAAATGCACCTCTAGAAGGAGCCAGAGAAGTAGGTTCCGAGAAAAGGTGTTGGTATTTAGTGATAAGTTGTGAAAAAGGTGCATGATGAGTTGCATGATTTGTCATTTGTAGGATATTCAACTGGCAGTTTGGCTTCTCATCTGAGTTTAGAGGGGATATTTGAAGCATTAACTTCTGTCTTTCCTCCATATTTGGCTTGTTGATTGCATCTCTCATCAGGTTGCTAACATACTGATCCTAATAGGTGTAAAATGGCGCAACCCAATTTCTTAGCAGTTTCACAATCAATCATTTTGTGAGTACTTCCACTATCAATGACCCCACACATAGCGGGAGCTTTAGTGCACCGGGATGCCTTTTTATAGAGATCACAGGTGTATGTCCTTCTGCAGAAAGCACCCTCCTCCGCTGCTGTATCATCTTCTAATTCTGCCCCAATCTCCTCAGAAACCGTCATATCCAACGCAAACATTTGCTTAGGGAGTATACATTTGTGAACAAGGGTATGCTTCTTATTGCAGTACTAACACAGTCCTTTGGCTCTCTTCTGAATTTCAGCTGGTGAGGTAGTCCTCATATTTCTGGGAGCACAGGTAGATTTAAGGGATGGTAAACTAGGTTTTGAATAGTGGAATGTATGATAGAGGAAAGCTTAGGATATAGCTCTTCAGAGCATTTCTTTTGAGTGAGTTTGTGGAGCCTTCTGGGATTTAACTTATGCTGCTAAAGCTGCCTCTTGCCATGTAGCTAGCCTATAGGCGATAGGATTTGAGGACTTCGTATGGTAGCAGTGTAAGCTGTCTTAGGTCTCAATCCTTCCAGAAAATAACTAACAACAACAACAACAACAACAAACCCAGTATATTCCCACAAAGTGGGGTCTGGGGAGGGTAGAGTGTACGCAGTCCATACCACTACCTCTAAAGAGGTAGAGAGGCTGTTTTCGATAGACCCCCGACTCAAAATTAAAGACAGTATACAAAAGCATCAAAAGCAAGGAACATGATAAAATAACATAGGTACGACATCCACAAAAGATTGTACATTGCCAAACAAAGAACACCAAAGTCCACCTAATTACTGGCTACGACTCATCCACACCCTTAGCCTTCTATCCTAATGTTTTTCCTCCATACCTTCCTATTCAGGGTCATGTCCTTAGTCAGCTGTAACTGTTCCATGTCACGCTTAATCACTTCTCTCCAGCATTTCTTTGGACTACCCCTACACCTATCCAGGGTCTTGTCCTTAGTCAGCTGTAACTGCTCCATGTCACGCTTAATCACTTCTCTCTAGCATTTCTTCGGTCTACCCCTACCCCGCTTGAAGCCTTCCAAGGCCAACCTCTTACACCTACGAACTGGGGCATCCGTACCCCCTCCTTATCACATGACCAAACCATCTTAACCTCACTTCTCGCATTTTTTCCTCCACAAATACCACTCCCACCTTCTCCCGAATAATATAATTCCTAACCCTGTCAGCCCTTGTGAAACCACACATCCAACGCAACATCCTCATTTCCGCCACTTTCAACTTCTGGATATGAGAATTCTTAACCGGCCAACACTCCGCTCCATACAACATAAAAAGTCGGATTGCAAATCTATAGAATTTGCCTTTTAGCTTGTGGGGCACCTTCTTATTGCATAAAATACCTGAAGCGAGCCTCCATTTCATCCAACCAGCCCCAATACGGTGAGAGACATCCTCATCTATCTCTCCATTCCCCTGAATCATAGACCCGAGATACTTAAAACTATCCCTCTTGCAAACCGCCTGAGAATCCAACTTCACTACCACCTCCTCCTCGTGCCTCGAGTCACTAAACTTGCATTCCAAGTACTCCGTCTTGCTCCTGCTCAACCGGAAACCTTTAGACTCCAGGGTTTGTCTCCAAACCTCCAGCTTATCATTAACCCCTTGTCGCGACTTATCAATCATAACTATATCATCCGCGAAAAGCATAAGCGAATAAAAACGGACTAAGATTTGATCCCTGGTGCAACCCTGTTAAGACTGGGATGTGTTCAGAATCTCCTCCCACAGTCCTTACCCGAGTCTTCGCCCCCTCATACATATTCTTAATCTCTCTGATGTACGCCACTGGGACCCTTCTGGCCTCCAAGCATCTCCAAAGAACCTCCCTAGGGACCTTGTCATACGCCTTTTTCAAGTCAATAAACACCATGTGAAGATCCCTCTTCCTCTCTCTTTACTGCTCTACCAGTCTCCGCACAAGGTGAATTGCCTCAGTCGTGGAGCGACCAGTCATAAAACCAAATTGATTCTCCGAAATAGGCACAATCTTCCTCAACCTCCGCTCCACCACCCTCTCCCAAATCTTCATCGTGTGACTCAACTACTTAATACCCCGGTAGTTGTTGCAACTCTGAATGTTACCCTTGTTCTTATATAAGAGAATCATCATGCTCCATCTCCATGCCTTAGGTATCTTTGCTATCTTTGTTGACTTGAAAATATTGTTAAACAAGTTGGTCAGCCACCTTAACCCTGCCCCGCCAGAGAACTTCCAAAAATCCACCGGAATCTCATCGGGCCCTGTCGCCCTGCCCCTTCACATCTTGCGAATAGCCTCACTGATCTCCTCTACCTTAAAACGCCGACAAAAGCCAAAGTCGCGACACTCCCCGGAAAGCTCCAATTCCCCTAACAAAACACCTCTGTCCCCTTCATCATTCAAGAGCCTATGGAAATACGACTGCCATCTTTTCTTAATGAGAGCGTCTTCCACCAAAACTCTGCCATCCTCCCCCTTGATGTACTTCACCTGGTCTAGATCACGACCCTTCCTCTCCCTAACCTTGGCCAGCCTAAACAACCTCTTCTCCCCGCCTTTCTCCTCTAACCCCTTATACAAACTCTCCAAAGCTGCTGTCTTAGCAGCCGTAACTGCTAGCGTAGCCTCCTTTTTAGCTAACTTGTACTCCTCCCTGCTCACCCGCTTCTCTTCTTCATCCTTGCTCGCCTCCTTTTTAGCTAACTTGTACTCCTCCCTGCTCACCCGCTTCTCTTCTTCATCCTTGCTCTCAACCAACTTACCGTAAGCCGCCTTCTTCGACTCCACCTTCTTCTTAACATCTTCATTCCACCACCAATCCCCCTGAAACCGGCCAGACCAACCCCTCGAAACACCAACACCTCCCTAGCAGACTCCCTGATGCAACTAGCAGCCCTATACTTAGTGAGAGACACTTGTGTCAACAACCTACCAAAAGGATTTTGGAACTCCTTCACAGTCCCATCCTTTCAACTCAATCATGATTCATGAGGTATGCAAAATTTTCTCCAAACCTCCCATTCAGTGCCACCAAATATAGCGCCTAGCCAGATATAGTTAAGGGAGCCCCTACTCTTCATAAATGACTTGATGCCATGAAATAGTTGGATCATCAAAATGTATAGCCACCATATTTATTCTTTGAGCTACACGAGTTTCATCATCAATGGTAAAAATTCCACCATATATAGTCAAGTTGTAAAGTCATTGTCGTTGAATGGAGGAAAATTCAATTTCAAAATTCGAACAAAGCGGAATAATAGGGTAGGTCCCATAATACCTTGTGATTTGAGACCAGATTGTATAATGGTTGCGGTCCTGCTTTTAGTCAATGTTGATCCTCTATGTTGACTTTGCAATTGGAGTCCTTAATAGCACTCCTTAGCTCCCCCATAAGCTGAAGACTATTGGCTTCCCTTTGTTCCATTTGTTCCTGCATTTTGAAATCTCAGCTTGCAGAGCAGCCAAATCCTCCAACAACTCAGTAAGTTTGGAGTTTGGTTCGAACCAGCATCAGCAGCTTTATTTTTAGTCATTGTCATAATCCGCTCGATACTATAATATTAATTGGTACCAGAAATTGGTATCGAGAATATGAACGGAGAATAGGGAAGAAGGTAGAAGAGAGAATCAGAAGAAGGGAGAGAGGCATATTGTATCGACTTCTATCATAATCTCATAAAGTATGATCGCTCTTAGCTTTATACTCCCAGCTGAACCCAAATCACGTGTAGTGTGCCGAAATTGGGAAATGAAAAATAAAATTGGAATTTAACTGAAAAAGACGAGAAATGCCAACTAACTTCTTAACAAACTCCCGCAACACTTTTGGTTCTAATGTAATTAAGCTATTTTTGACTTAACCATCCTTAGTCCATAGTTTCTGTATCACTCTCTAACAGCACCGAGGATTCGTTAGCGCCTAAATATTAAGCATAGGCTGGACCAGTGCCTACGCATAGACTTTGCACAAATACTTTAAAGATTAGTGCGTTGGCACTTTCTGATGCATTCAAATCTTTAACAGAGCTTGGGCACCGGTTATTCGACTCGAAGACGTTTGATGTTTAGAGTATGCTAATTTTGTTTAAGATCTGTCATGCATAACAACATCAAAAGGTATTTTCATAGAGAAATCTCCACTAGTAAATACTTGACCGTCAGGAGTGTGTCGTCAACATGTATCCGAGAAGCATCTCTTTTATTGCCCGATTGGTAATCTATAATTGACAAATAACAGTTTCTTAGAAAGTAGTTATTCATTATTTCTTGATTTCTTACTTGATTTATGTTCGCCATCACAAATTTTCTTAATTATAATGGTTATCAGCTTATACTAGTTTTCTGATGCTCTGTTAAGTTCGCATGCATGGATCCACTTCTGCTGCCTCTTTTACAAATAATTGGAATGTTGTTTGCTGCAGTGGTGAAGCCTGAGAAAGAACATGCTGGGGCAACGCTCGAGATTCCTTCTGAAGAGATACTTAAGAAGTCTGCTTGAGCATGTTATGAGGAAGCTTAGAGCACATGGACTGCTGTGTTGGCATCTTGCCTCTTCAGAAACTGTGAGTTCTGTCTTTTGAGTTTCTCCTCTTGGAATTTTGTTGGAGATTCTCCTTTCTCCAAGGTTATAGCGTTTCAGTTTTTCCTGTTTTTGTTACATTTAGGCCATAATTAGTGGATATTGTATCCATCTGTCAATCTCTCTCTCTCTCTCTCTCTCTTGTGTCGCCACAACCACCTTAGAAAAGCAAGCAGATGCAGCTTTGCTTAAACGTGGTTGTTGTCATAAATGATTGAAAGATTAGTTGGACCAACTGTGCCACTAAATATAGTTCAAGTTTTATTTATTGACACCGTAAAATATATGCACAAAGAGTGTACTATGCTCTGCTCCATTAGGGTACCGGCCCTCTTATCACCGACTAATGTGCAGTGTGAACATCTGCCGATAATTGGCCTTATGTGATCCGATTATGTTAAAATAAATTATCTGATCAGTGAATAAAAGCCCGAGAGAGTAAAATAGTAGCCCAAAAGATGCTCGATCTTTTGCCCAAAGGAATCACTAGCATATAAAGTGTTAGAACTCATACAGGGATATTACTTCAATACACCTTGCAGGTACATCCTATTGACAAGCTCCTACATTGTATATTTAGTTTTTAAGTGATCTCACTCTGTAAATAACTTTTATAGAGTCACAGAGAAAAGTTGTGCCCCAAATGTTTGCTCCTTTCTTTGCCCAACTAAACTTTCTTTTGCGGGGACATTACTGCATTCTCCTTGTAAGATGATCATTGACGAGATCTCAAGGTTTTTAGTTCAATGTCATAGGTAGTAGAGAATGAGACTGTATTAAGTGTAGTTTCACAAGTTTGAACCCGGTTGTTGAACCAAGTTTGGCATTTAAGCAGAGAGGGTAGAGAGACCACCCATTATGCTTGAGTTTTGAAGATAAAACAGGGTATTTCTCAGTTACAAAGAAAAAAGGAATCATGTTGACTACAAATTTCTTGATTCTATCCATCCAACAACTCCATTTAGCCTGCTCAGACCTCTTCCTTGCGTTAGATTATACTACATTGTCAAGAACCGTAAGTGCAGTGGAATTGCTATAACTTTTTCTGCATCTCATGTCCAGGGCATTCTAAGAGGGCAATCTTCACTGTTTAAGTGTCAACTTTGCACTTTCCCATACTTTGACATACTACCAAGCTTCATCTATCTGGTTTTGTCCAAGAAGCATTTTATCGCGTCTTATCAGATATTAGCAGTTGCTCATTGTCCCATGAACAAAAAATATTCACACTATCATGTTACTCTAGGGATAATCCGTAAGGCTCATTAAAGGGGAAGAAGTGCTCCCGATCAGAATCTTTTCCATGGCTCGAATTCTAGACTTCTCCAGTTAAAGGCGGAAGGATGCATCCATCATAACCCCTGGTGTTGGCAGAGAGAGACTGGTTATTTACTCTGATTCGATCCCTTAAACTCCAGGTCCCAGTCGCAGGCCATCAATAAAAGACTAGTCAGAAACTTAAATGACGTGTAAAAAGACAAAATTGACCAAAATAAGGGACAAAAACAAAGTTTACATTATATATATACCTACAGCGCACTAATTTAGTGCAGATATGGCAGCCGTTAAGGCTTGATCTGGTAATGGAAGTCATATAACTACTCACTGGGGGCGTTGAATCGGAAAACTAGTTTTCTTGGGATTAGTTATCTCATCCTCAACAAGGGATAACAATAACACTATAATTTCAAATAACTAATTTTGGAATGAGTTATCCCATGTATTTTATTCTATGGGATAAGTTTATTCTAAAATTAATTCTGCGATTAGTTATTTTTTATCCCTTCTACCAAACAGCTCCACTAGGCAAATGTGGGGCAAACAAAATAAATTTTGATAGTTTGAAGCTTAATTATAGAATGTCTTGATATTTTGCATAATTATTGAAATTTCAATTTTGATTCTGTTGGGATACATAATTAGCTCTCGATACATCCGATGAAGAGATACATGATTAGCTCTCGATACATTTTTTTTTATTTTGGGTCTGTCGAGATGCATATTACATTCAACGAAGATATATTTTTTTCTTGTAAAAGATATATAATTAGCTTTCGATATATTTTTTTCTAATTTTGGGTCTGTCAAGATACATAAAGTAGGTCTGTGATACATCCAACGAAGATATATAATTAGTTAGAATTTTCGTAATTATTTTATAAGGGTGAAAATTTGTGTAAATATGATAAGTTAAAGGTGTGTGTTTATATTATTTTTAGCATAAATGTAAGTATAAATAACATCAATACCAACCCTTTTGGAGTAATTACATTCTCTCTCACCTTTTTAATTACTTTACTCTCTCTCCCTATTAATATACATAACATAGCCGATGTATACATAGCATTCTGTGTATATGTTGGGATTTTTGTAATATGTTTAGGGACATGTTGGAATTTTTGTAATATGTTTAGGGAGTTGGGATTTTTTGTAATATTGAAAACATAAGTTGTTTATTTGTGTAATTATTAGTAAATGTAAACTTTGATTTTGTCTCTTATTTTGATCCTTTTCAGGGCCCAAGTTGGTGGGAATTTCATAAGGGTAAATTACCTAAATAAACTTGTAGCAACATTTTTCAATAATTATTAGATTAAAGAAATTATTGCAAGTTATAGTAACTTTTAAGAATAATATATTTTTGACAAAATGGTTCAGTGGACTTTTGTACTATGTCTGTTTTGTAATGTGGGTATTCCTACTTACATGTTTGTCATCTGGATCCTTGAATCCATTAAAAAGCAATATTTAAACACTTTTTCGGTGAGTGTAACACACTCGCCCACGTCAGCTGCCACGTCAGTCGCCATATCTGCCACATCATCTTTCACGTCATTTTTATATATAAAAAATATTAAATTTTAACCCTTGAATTCATTAAAAAGCAACATTTTAAACACTTTTTCGGTGAGTGTAACACACTCGCCCAACGTCAGCTGCCATGTCATCTTTCACGTCATTTTTATATATAAAAAATATTAAATATTAAAATAAATAAATATTATTTAAATATTAATATAAAATTGACCCAACTCGCACCCTAGCTATGTGCCTACATACGCCTCGTCCTAGTCAGCGCTTTTAATGCCATATAGGCCTGGTCAACGGTCAAAGGGTTTAAAATATTGCTTTTTAGTGGGTTCAGGGGGTCAGATGACAAACATGTAAGTAGTGTCCGACTTACAAAACCGACATAGTATAGGGGTCTATAGAATCATTTTGTCTATTTTTTTTTCTAAAATGTTAGAAAATTGATTTTCTCATTTTTAATATTCATTTTATATCCTTATTTATAGCCTTTAACACTTATCACTTTCATTAAATCTTTTGATAATTATGACAAGTTTGATTCTTGATATCAATAATTACAACAACAATAAACCCAGTGTATTTCCATAGCGTGGAGTTTGGGGAGGGTAAGATGTACGCAGTCCATCTTACAATGATACTTGATATTTAATTTTTATTAAATTTAATAATCAATTGAGTAGTTCTATAGTCATACGGTTTTCAGTTTTAGGTTACCAGGAAGACTTTTCTTCTTTATCATTAATTTTTTATTTTATTTTTCTCTTCTTTTGATATTTCATGCATATGAAGTTGGTATTTTCCAATTTTCAATACTTCAATCCAATCGACTGTTACCTTAGTCGATATTAGTGTTCTTGTTTTTTTTTTTTCATTGAGACATGTTCGAAAAAATTAAACTTGATTCTATTTCAAATAGGAAAAGTCCTAGATTAATACAAGAAAATAGTTTGATTATTCTTTCTAGACCCTCTTTTGATTTGGAGTGTTTTACCCCATATCCATTATCTACGAACAAGAAGAAGGTACTTGAAGGTGAATCAATTTTGCATAATCTAAGTAAAATTTTGTCGGTTAAAATTGATTTTTCAAAAAGTTCATCATCATTGAAGCAGCCGCAATTGAACATGCAAAGAATGTTCGTGTCCAAAAAGGTTGTTGTTTCACAAGGTAAGAAGATTGATAAGAGAAAAAAAGTTGTTATTGAACAAGATTCGGATTCTGATTTTGAAGAGGAAATTTAAAATAAAAAATCAACAAAATACTTGAATTATAAGGTCCAAGTCTAATGCCAGTGTTGACAAAGTTGCTGATGTTCACATGAAGAAAACAAGAAAAGTAAGGTTAGTATAATTTATTTTTTGACTTAATTTTTTTCTGTATTATAATGTTATAAACTTGATATTGAATTTTTTTTTTATAGTGACATGCATGTTAATTAGATTTTAGAATATTTTATTTTTATTTTTAGTTCAAATCTTAATATTATTTTTGTTAGCTTCTATATGCCAAAAATTCTATAAAAAATATAAGGTTAAGTTGCTTACTAACTGTAGAGGTCTGTATTATAATGATATAAACTTTATATTGAATCGGTTCTTTTTTGTTTGTTTGTTTTTATAGTGATATGCATGTTAATTAGATTTCATAGTACTTTTTTTTTTTTTTTAAATCTTTTGATTCAAATCATAATATTTTTTTTTTGTTTGCTATATGTCAAATATTCTACAAAAAAAAATATAGGTTTAATTTGTTTATTAACTGTAGAGTTCTGTATTATAATGGTATAAAATTAAGATTTGAATCAAATTTTTTGTTTATAATGATATGCATGTTAATTAGATTTCATAATTTTTTGGATTTAATTCTTAATATTTTTTTGTTGTCTGTTATATGTCAATTTTTATTTTTATTTTTAAAATAATGTCTTATCAAATGTAGAGTTTATTAACATAGCATTGTTATTCTATCATTATTTTCAGGAGAAAAAACAGTATAGTCACTGGTCGTTCATACATTAAGGTTAATATGTTTGATGATATCAAACAGAGATGGAACAAAGAGCATTTCAAAAAAATTCATTTAGACACTTTTTAAATATGCAGTATTTGAAAGTGTAATCGCAGCTTCTTCGTAGTTTATTTATTACATGCAGAAATCGATAATGACAGTGATAATTTATTCATATTTAGTATCAATGATAAGGAACTGCATTTTGGCAAGAGAGAGTTTTGTGTAGTAACTGATTTGAAATATTGTAAGAAGTCTGATTTCGTTTTCGGTTCGAAAGTAAAAAATAAATTATTGAATAGATATTATTCAGGTCTGGATAAAGTCAAGAGGTCTTATTTTTATGATGATTTTATTAAGAAGAAGATTGTTTTTCGAGATGAAGATTTGTACAAAATTGAAATACTATACTTCATAATTATGTTTAGTTGTGTGTTAATTCTTGTTTTGAGTAATCAGATTTTGAGAAATGCGTAAGTGTTTGTACTTATTCTAATTTAATGTATGTTTAATTAGCATGTAGATGTGATAATGTATTATTTGCGAAAAGAAATTAAAGTACAGTGTGATGAAGTCGATTACATACACAACTGCTAATGTATTCTTCATTAAATTGCTTCGTTCAATTGAGCAATAGTGATTGAATTTGAACAAAGACATAAGGTGTATCAATTCTGAACACCATATTAGCCAGTACATTAGGGGTTACAAAATGTCTGCCTATGAAATGAATCACTAACATTCACAGGAATGATGATATTATCAATAGAATGTCAAGGTACATTGGCAGGTATTTTGTAACCTCTAATGTACTGGCTAAAATGGTGTTTAGGATTGATACATCTCATGTCTTTGTACAAACTCAACTACTGTTGCTCAATTGAACCAAGTCATTTAATAAAGAATACATCAATAGTTGTGTATGTAATCAATTTCACACGTTGTACTTTGATTTTTCCACAAATAATACACTATCACATTTATATGTTGATTAAACATAAATTAAAATAAGTACAAACACATATGTATTTCTCATAATCTGATTGCTCAAAACAAGAATTAATTAACACACCGCTAAACATAATTATGAAGCACAATATTTCAATTTTGTGCAAATCTTCATCTCGAAAAACAATCTTCTTCTTAATAAAATCATCATAAAAATTAGACCTCCCGACTTTATTCAGATACGGATAATATCTAATAATTTATTTTCACTTTCGGATCGAAAATGAAATAAGACTTCTTACAACATTTCAAATCAGTTACTACACAAAATTCTCTCGCGTGCCAAAATCCAATTCCTTATCATTGATACTAAATATGAATAAATCACCCCTATCATTATCGATTTCTGCATGTAAATAAACTACGAAGAAGCTGCGGTTGCATTTTCAAATACTGCATATTTAAAAAGTGTTCAAATAGAAAATTTTGAAATGCTCTTTGTTCCATATGCGAATAGAAAATTTTGAAATGCTCTTTGTTCCATATGCGTTTGATAGCATCAAACACATAAACTTTAATGTATGAAGATCAGTGACTACTGTTTTTTCTCAAGAAAATAAAGATAGAATAACAGTGCTATGTTAATAAACTCTACATTTGATAAGGATACTAAACCTATATTTTTTTGACATATAACAGGCAACAAAAAAATATTAAGAATTAAATTCGAAAAAAAATTATGAAATCTAATTAACATGCATGTCATTATAAACAAAAATTTTGGTTCAAATCTCAATTTTATATCATTATAATACAGAACTCTACAGTTAATAAGCAAATTAAACCTATATTTTTTCTAAAAATTTTGACATATAGCAGACAACAAAATTAATATTAACATTTGAATATATATATTCTGAAATCTAATTAACATGCATGTCACTATAAAAACAAAAAAAAATAGTTCAATATAAAGTTTATACCATTATAATACAGGCTTTTACAGTTAATAAGCAACTTAATCCTATATTTTTGGTAGAATTTTTGACATATAGAAGACAACTAAAATAATATTAAGATTTAAACTAAAAATAAAGTACTCTGGAATCTAATTGACATTCATGTCACTATAAAAACAAAAAAAATAATAGCTCAATATCAAGTTTATACCATTATAATACAGAAAAATATTAAGTCAAAAATTAACTTTATCAACACTGACATTAGACTTAGACCTTGTAACTCTAGTATTTTGTTGATTTTTAATTTTTGATTTCTTTGTTTTTTTAAGCGGGAATTTCTTCTTCAAAATTAGAATTCGAATCTTGTTCAATAACAACTTTTTTTCTCTTATCTATCTTCTTACCTTGGGGAACAACAACCTTTTTGGACATAAGCATTCTTTGCATGTTCAATTGTGGTTGCTTTAATGATGATGAACTTTTAAAAAAATTAATTTTAATCGGCAAAATTTCGCTTTGATTATGCAAAATCGATTCACCTTCAAGTACCTTGTTCTTGGATAATGGAGATGGGGTAAAACACCCCAAATCAAAAGAGAATCTAGAAAGAATAATCAGACTATTTTCTTGTATTAATCTAGGACTTTTTCTATTCAGAGTAGAATGACGATTTATTTTTCGAACATGTCTCAATGAAAAAAAAAAAGAAACAAGAACACTAATATCGGTAACAGTCGATGGGATTGAAAAGTACCAACTTCATACGCATGAAATATCAAAAGAAGAGGAAAAAAAAGTTAATGATAAAGAAGAGTCTTTTCGGTAAACTAAAACTGAAAATCCTATAACTATAGAATTATTAAAGTTAATAAAAGTCAAGTATCATTGTAAAAAAATATATTTACCATATTTAAGTTCTTGAATTGTGAACTATTTTGTTACTTAGTTAATAAAAAAAAAAAAAGATAATTATTGATACCATGAATCAAATTTATCACAATTATCAAAAGATTTAATGAAAGTACTAAATACTATATAAAATGAAAAAAACAGTTTTCTAACATTTTAAAAAAATATTATTCTTAAAAATTGCTAAAACTTGCAGTAATTTTTTTAGTCTAGTGATTATTGAAAAGTATTGCTATAAATTGTAATGAACAATCTAATAAATTTATTTAAGATAATTTTCGCATTTCATAATTAGGAGATCATTTTTCGAAATCCAATCAAACACTGCACTGTTTAACTTTGGATTTTATGATGGGATGTTTTTCTAATCCCTCTAATTAAAGTTACCAAAATCTCTCGCCAATAAGTCAAATTCTTTCTTCTTTTTTGTATTGTAGGGAAAACAAAAAAAAAATTGTGGGTTAAAAATTGGAATGGTAGGACGCTATTCCGAGAAAACTAACCAAACACCAACTTAAGTTTCAAAACGTTTCAATGGAAATCTTTATAGAATTTTAAGTTCTATATACATTTGATTGACAAGATACTACTAACAAACAATTATCAAAACCTTATTGACATATTATTTTATTAATTAAATAGAAGTCATGAAATACATGTGTTAGATATTTTAATGATTGTCATGCTTAAATCTTGATGTTAATGTGCGACTAAAAGATTATTGTATACGTAGTAGTTTTTTTGGCAAAGAAATATATTTATACTGGTGTTTATATCAAGGCAAGACATGCATGTGTGTCATGTGTTTGCATTTAGGGTTTGTTTTATTTAATTATAATTAATTAGCATATATTTTACTTCATTAAATCACCTAATCATGAAAAATTATATTAATTTGACATACAACACCAAGTGTTTGTAAGATTTTGCTCCTTTTTTTCCTTTTTAATTAAGCGTAGTGTGGAGGGATGGCTCAAGGGTAATGCTAGTAAAACGTTTGTTTTAGGGCTTCAAAATTTTGAGGCCCAAAAAATTTAATATGAATTTAATGATTTTAATTTTAATTAAAACAACATTAAATATTATAAAAGATACAAAATTTAATTTAAAAAAAGAAAAAGAAAAATGTACTTTTTATTAAAGCTTCATATTAATAAATAAAGTTTAAACAATAATATTCAAGATAATTTATTTTAAACAAATGATTAACATCTTATTAATTAAAATTAGTGCTTACTTTATAAATAATAATGTTACTATGTGAAGTTAAATGTCTTATAATAATACTATGATAAAAAAAGGTAGTACATAAGAATTAAAAATAATTTTAAATTATCGATAATATTTTTATTATGTGTATATATTTAAAGATTTATATTAAAATTTTATTTTAGATCGTTAATTTTATTGAGACAGCCTTGACGGTATGAAGTATTTTTTGAGTTGAAATCGCAAAGGAAAGCGAGTGAAGTGCGTGAAAATTACAATTGAGCCGCCTTAAAACGCGGGGAACAGTATATTGCCACGTGGAGATTTGCCCTTTCTCATGTCAAATTGAAGGTTAGGTCAATTTTGTCTTTGTTCAAGTGGATCCCAATAGCATTAATTAGGCCCACACTTCTTAGGCCCAACTAAAAGTATCTTTCCTCAAACGTGGTCTAATCCTTCCTTTCCTAACCTGTTGGACTAGAATCCATAGATGACGGTGACCTCACATCTTTTCCCTTTTTTTTTTTTTTTTTTTTTTTTTCTTCTTACAATATTGTTATTATTTTTATTTTTAATATTGTTTACCCAAAGAGGAACCTATTTCTAAAACGGAGGAGGCTTGAAAAAAAAAATCATTTTGGAAATATGAATGTCCCGATTTTCTCTTTAATTATTTATTACTCCAACCCCAGAGGCTAATGTAATTAATGTTATTCCTTACTAAGGTATTCATAGCATAAACTTGTTTTAAACACTCTAATTTCTTACAATTGATGCACGCCTAGAATGAGCCATCGATCCATCTCGAAGTTCTGCTACAAGGTTTTTAACGGCAACAACTTAAATATATGCTCATGAGCTAGAATTACTATGATTGTTGGCATCAGACTTATCCTTCAATAGATCTCCGTCAAGGAATTAACGATTTAGATTGTACTAATTTGAAATTAACAGACTCATAAAGCCCGATATTATTATTTATTATCACTACCTCCCAGTTTTAGGATTGAGTAATTTGTTTTCTTGTTGCTTTTCTTAAATGTGGAAGGCGTTTCTCATGTTTTCACTCCATAATCGAATTCTAATTCTCGATGACACATAATGACGGTTCACTATCCTACCATAAAAAATTAACAAGGTAGAAAAATTTGATTGATGAGCCATTAACAGAACGATCATACAATCCGTTGAGTTATCATAAATTATCCATGCAATGGGCAAACTCCACGTCGATTTTCTGTCTAATAAATACATCCCTTCCAGTAATACGATCTTATGCAGGTATTAGCAAATTTCACAACTTTGATCTTAAAACGGGGCTAAGAATAGTCGTCTAAACTATTCTTTGTTTTTGGTTAAACGTTTTATTTAATTTAATTTAATTTAATTTTATAAACAGTAATAAATCATCTTTATAGTTTGTTTTTTTTTGAAACGTCAAATAAATTAATTATCAAAATGCTTAATATTTGCCTGCATTCCGTATATGCATCCAACTCCAACTCACCATTTTTACATTATCCCTTTTCCCCACATGAAAGCAAATAAGAAGTGGTCTCATCTTCATGCCACAAAAGAACTAACTAGTCTTCCAATTTTAATTTGAACATAAAAATGAAAATGAAAAATAATACCATGTGTTAGGACCACCTAAATATTAGGAAATTACAAAATAAACAAAATTTAATACTACAAAAGAAGCAAAGGAAAGCACTTTCCCATGTGAGAGTTTCCTAGGACATGCATAGCTCCCACTTCCCACCAACAAACACGCTATATATGTAGTATATCTATCTATTCTTTATTCTCCTTTTCTTATTCCCTTTTTCTTTTTCTTTTCTTTTCTTTTCTTTTCTTTTTTTAAATAAGAAAACAATTATTAATTTTTTGTGAGAGAAAATTATAACCTATTTACTTTCATAGAGGATTAATAATACGCTTTTGTTCTTTGAATTGTAAATGGGAATGGACACTCTATTGCACTTTTTAAAACAAATAGTCTAAGTTTGAAAACTTTTCAAAATGTGGCCAGTCGGATATACTATTTCCGTTTTATAACCATTTCCTAATTTGGGTCATTTTGGCCTACGTAGTTCATATACAATACTGATACAGTATTCAACTTGGGCAATTCGGTTCTTTTGAAAATATTTTAATTTTTTTTTTTTGCTATAAATTTTTTAACTGATCAAATATTATGTTTTTTTTTATTGTTTAGAAATAATAATTAAATTATATAAAAACGATATAATTGTTAAATAGAATCTGTATCTATATAAGATATATGTATAAAAATTGTACAATTCTATCAAATATGTATATGTATAAAATATATATAAAAGATATATAGAAAGTGTATGAAAATTATATAATTGTCGTATAAAACGTGTAAAAAATGTATAGTTATTGTATAAATTGTGTATCAAAACTGTATAATTTTCATATAGAATATTTATATGTATAGAAAACATATAGAAGGTGTGTAGAAACGGTATAGAACAAGTAAATTGAAATGGCTAGAAAGTGGAATTTAAATTCCATGGTCATTTTCATGAAAATAATTTAATTTAAAGTGTCGTTTCTGTTCTTTTCCCTTATAAATTTCAAAATTAGAGTAGAATCTGAAAAGGGTAATTGCGATTAAGAAGGGAAAGATGGTAGAATTGCCGTATTTGTTCATAGAGTTGTAATTAACTCAAATTATCCACGAGTTTTATTAGAAATTAATTTGATGCAAATCCTATTAGAGTATATCGTGTTTTTTAACTTTCTTGAACAAGCGATTTTTCATGGTAAAATATTTTGTTTTATTTTGTATTCCACACTTTACTTCTTGATTAACCGACAGAAGAGATTCTTCAAATGCAATTATACCAACATAAAATAATAGTGGGCACATATGGAAATTGCTTGTTGGTCTACGTACAAATCAACCCATGATTTTTAGAAAGTTGCAATTCCAATCACCTAAAACAGTATTATAGTGAAAGTAAATGATTGTGGAATAAACACAGTATGAGAAGAATATAATATGGTTGGGTGGGTGAAGAAATGTTTTGACTTTTTCAAGAAAAAAAAAAAAAAGCGTTCAAATTACTCCATACATTTTCCTTCATATTTATTTATTATTCCACCAAATGCTTAGCCTTTGAGTAGCTTCCGGGCTTCCCATTTTGGGCGGCAAGCACATTCACTAATAACACCTAAACACTATTTGCTGATGTTAACCTAATTACAGGTCACTCATCAATCAATTTTTTCAGCACATTAGTTAGAATCTACACCCCTTTTTTTTTTTTTTTTCATTTTACTTAACTCTTGTTGATTTGATACGTTCTTTGAAGATATATTTTATTAAATTAACATCGTTAATGATGTTTTAAAAGTTTAAATTTATCTTCTAGAGTAATTCATATAGTTATATAATACAAAGGCAGAAATGAAAAAATATCACAGAATTTTCTTAAATTCATAAATTAAACAAGTTGTTATAAATGCATTTACATTATAGTAAATGTCTATTAAGATCTAATAAGATCTAGTTGATATCTATCAGGATTTGAAGTATCTGTCTTATAATCAGAAACTAGGAGTATTTTCACTTTTTTTATTCATTGTATTCTCAATGTCATGATATCTCCCTCAAGAGAAATAAAGAAGCATCCTCTTCTCTCTCTATCTACTCTTGTTCTTTATTCTTAGTTATTTTATAACACATTATCAGCACGAGACTTTGCCAAACAAGGTGAGATTATAAATTTAAAAGTAATTTCAAGGTTAGTAATTCTTTATGTTATCTGTATTTTGCTATTAATAATATAATTATTGTGGATTTAAGCAAAAATAATTGATTTGGAACCATTTATGTTTTAAATTTATTCCTCAAGAACAATATTATCAAAAGGGATGATAATATATTGAGTTCAAGTCCCATTGATTTATGCCTAAGACGCCTTTATATGGGTAAGACGTTGAGTTGAATTTCAATATACCATATTGATAATATTATGATGGTTAAGGCAAAATAATATGTTTTTGATGAAAAGTCATGAAACTTGTTCATTGAATAGGCTCCATTCCAAGAAGTGAATGTGATAGCAATATATATATATATATGATAAGTCTGAAAGATTACAATTTGCTCCATTCTTAAAGTGAATGTGGTAGCAATATAGAGAAATTCTCTCTATCATATTTATGTCTCGATTTGCTCCTGAAGTAGCAATATCATGAAAGAGGTTATAAGCTATCAAAATTTGATTGACTTAGGGAACAATTATATTCCATTCCTGGGAATGAGGATTTCGATTGTTTCAATACAAATGTGCACTTAATTGTGATGGTATTACAACTCACCTCCGAAAGAGACAGAATAACCAAGAAGAGTTATTTTGAAATCTACTTTTAAAGTAGTAAATCTGAAATTTATTAATGTAATAGTAAATCAGAAATTTACTAAAGTAAAAGGTACATGTCATGGTAAACTTGGAGTTTGCTAGAATAAAAGTTCATAAATTGACATGAACGATTGCGACATCCCAAAGTTGTGCATACTGACTATTGAACATATATTGAAGAAATTAGAAAATTCTTCATTACTTTTAATATTGCTTGTTCTCGTGAGAAGTTGGTTGGACCAACTACTTTTGGGATTGGATCTCTTAAAATCTGAAAAATATGAAAGATCAATCAATAAGATGATCACATGTACATTCATTGTCAACCTACGTTTGGCATTCATAAAGTTACTTGCTCAATATAAATTGAGCATAATTTTCAAATTGTGTAATCAAGATAATTCATCTTGATGATGATGGTTTAACATTGAATGTCTTTCATAAATAGTTGAACCATTACTAATGGAGAAAATACATTTTCCCCCCCCTGAACTTGTTCTCCCAACTCACTTTAGCACTTAAACTTAACTTTCATTTATTTACACCCCTTAACAACTTTCAAGTGAATTAAATTCACCTCTATGGTTGATGTGGCAAAAAAAAAGCGAGTGAAATTTTTTATTTTTTTTAAAAAAGGCCCACTTTATTGTTATTATTATTATTTTCTTTATTGTTTGGTCCTCTTTATTGTTTTCAATTCTGCTGAAAATTTTCTCTCTGAATTATGTGGTACAGGTCTGTTGGAAAAAATTTGTGAGGTACTTTGAGGTTGAATTGAAGAAGGTGAAACTAAAAGAAGGGTACAATGTAATGGACCCTGCCAAAGCAGTGGAGATGGTGGATGAGAATACAGTATGTGTTGCCGCTATTCTTGGCTCCACTCTAACGGGGGAATTTGAGGATGTGAAGCTCCTAAACGAGCTCCTTACAAAAAAGAACAAAGAAACTGGGTGGGATACACCGATCTATGTCGATGCTACTAGTGGATGACTTATTGCTCCCTTCTTGTGGCCAGATCTTGAATGGGATTTCCGTCTGCCTTTAGTGAAAAGTATAAATGTCAGTGGCCACAAGTATGGCCTTGTATATGCTGGTTTCGGTTGGGTGATATGGCGGAGCAAGGATGATTTGCCTGATGAGCTTGTCTTTCATATAAACTACCTTAGATCTGATCAGCCTACTTTTACTCTCAACTTCTCTAAAGGTAATTTCAAATGCTCTTCATATGCAGTGACAGGAAATAAGTAATGACTCGTCATTCAAAAGCAACTTTTGATGTTCCTACTCGAGATTTTGTTTTGATTTTAACTTTGATGTTGTCTCCCAATTTCAGGTTCCTATCAAATAATTGATCCAAATTTTTATTTTTCGACAATCAAGAAGGTTTCAAGTTTGGTTCTTGGCCAAGAATTTTATGTCATGCGAATACCATCTATGCCATTTCTGAATTTGGGACTGTTTATACCATTTCTGTAGATATTTTTGAGTAAAAGATTGAAAATTTGAGAGTTCTGAAATTTTGAATTTTGGTTAATGTGAAAGAATTTGAATTTGAGATTTTGTGTATTGATGTATTTTTGTGATCATGTACTTGTATTTAGTCCATTGTTGAATTTGCTCAAGTTAATTCAAGTTAATTTTACATTTGATGAAGAAAAAAAATTCATTGAAAAGCTTGCAACAATGGTGAAAGAAAGAGAAAAAGGGGTGTTTTTATGTGAAGAAGAAGAAAAAGGAGGAAGGAAGGGGGGGACGGAGGGCTAGTGTACTGAAGAAGAAGAAGAAGAAGGAATTGGGATGGGGGTGGGGGCTGTGAAGAAGAAGAAAGAAGTGGGTGGGGTCTATTTTATTTATATAAAGTATATATTTTTATAAAAGAAAATATATATATATATATATATAAAAAATATACTCTTTTAAAATTTAAAAATATATACAAGAGTATATTTTATATATATATATATATATTTTCTTTTTTTAAAAGAATATATAAAAAGTAAGTGTGGGATTTTATTTTTTTAAAATTCTAATTTATTACGTGGCAATGACATGGCACTGATGTGACAGTGATTTGACAATGACGTGGCGCGTGTGTAGTGCACTCTCCGTTGTGAGAGTGGAATTTTGATGTAAGGGGTGAATTTAATTCACTTGAAAGTTGTTAAGGGTAAATAAATGAAAGTTAAGTTTAAGTGTTAAAGTGAGTTTGGAGGACAAGTTTAGGGGGGGGGGGGGGAGATGTCTTTTCTCTTACTAATGAGAACAAAGTTTCATATATTGGTATGAAATATGATATGTTGCATACAATAACACTTGTATGCATTAGACCAATATACTATGATTATTTCTTCCCTCTCAATTGGTTCAAAGTTAGGAACCAACTATTTCATCTAATAGTTTTGATGTGCGGTATACGATTAATGAATATACCATAATGCACAAAGATGGATTCCTCAGAGGATGTATGTTAGTTTTCCTAACAAAAGGGGGAGATTATAAGCAGTTATGAAATAGGCCAAAGTCATCGATAGACACTCAAACTTGTTTCGAAAATTCACTTAGACCCCTTAACTATGACATGTACCTATCAGACCTCTAACCCCCACCCCACCCCGAATTTTGATCCAATTGGGCATTTTTTGCCTACATGGCACTGTGCGTGCAATGCACTTGTCGTAGGCGCGTGAGAAATTTATTTTTACTAAATTACGAATTGAAATGTGCCAAGTGGCACTGAGGGGGGCCCAAAAACTATTAATTAAAAAATTTATATTTAAATTATTTATTAATATAATTTTTAATTATTATAATTTCTTAATTCTTTTTTTTAAAAAAGCACCCCACCCCCTATGTCATCTTCTTCACAGCACCCCACCCCACTCTCTGCGTCTTCAACCCCACCCTGTGTCTTTATCGTTTCAACCCTACCCCACCCCCGCGTCTTCGTCGTCACCCCAATCCCGCGTCTTCACATGAACAAATTCTTTTTAATCCACCATAATTATTTTCATTTCTTGAAAATTTCCAACAAAATTCACTTTTTTTTCCTCCTTTAGTATCACCATTTCTTGAAAAATTACCACAAATATCACTTTTTTTCCATTCCTTGGAAATTTTTACAATAAAGATCACTTTTTTATTGAAAAATTACAAGAAAGATCACTTTTTTTCTCTATTAATATCACCATTTTATGAAAATTTTTAATAAAGATGGCTTTATTCTAGACCCCCTTTTGAATTCTTGAAGTAGATTTAAAAAAAAATAAAATTGTGTGTGTGTTTTTGAGGTTCACAAAAAAGTTTAATAGAGAAGAGGAACGTCGGGGGGTGGGGGTGGGGAAGAAGATGAACGCTGGGGGAGGGGGGCTGGGGGAGGGTGGGGGAGTTTTTTACTTTCATTTTTTTTAAAATTTTATAATTTCTTTTTAATAATCAGTTTTTTATTTTTATTTTTTAAATAAGTTTATAATTATTTTTTAATAATTTGGATCCTCAATACAATTTTTTATTTTTATTTTTAAAATTTTTATAATTTCTTTTTAATAATCAGTTTTTTATTTTTAAAATAATTTTATAATTATTTTTTAATAATTTGGATCCTCAATGCCATTTTTTATTTTCATTTAATTTTTTTTTTACAATTTCTTTTTAATAATAAGTTTTTTATTTTTATTTTTTAAATAATTTTTAATAATTCAGATCCTCAATGAAATCTTTTATTTATATTTTTTAAAAAAAATTATAATTTATTTTAGTAATTAGTTTTTTATTTTTATTTTTAAAATAATTTTAGAATTATTTTTTAATAATTTCCTCAATGCCATTTTTATATTCTTTTTTTTAAATATTATAATTAATTTTTAATAATTATTGGACCCACAATGCCACGTGTCAGCTTTCAATTAGCTCGTTTTGCCACATCATCGCGTGTGTGCAACACACACTTTGAGCTTTTAGCTGATAGGGAAAAAAATGCTCAATTGGATCAAAATTCGAGGGGTTTAGGGGTCTGATAGGTACAGGTCATAATTGAGGAGTCTAAGTGAATTTTCGAAACAAGTTTGAGTGTCTGTCGATGACTTTGACCTATGAAATATGTTAGGAAGTATCATCAGATCCTCATTCAGAAGATAATTCAAGTCACATACCGAAAGTATCTCATATTTAAGCTGCAAGTGTTTCTATTTTGTGTCCCTAAAGGTCAAAGTCTCTGCATGCATGAAGCACGGTAGACTAATTGGTTTCAAATAAAATAATCGTTGAAAAATAAGGAGCAAATAATCATAATAAGAAGACAATGTGCCCTTGAAGAGCTTACGACATAACACTTCATAAAAACTTATGAGAGGTTCAGGTACCTGAAAATAAAGAAGTGATGAGATCTCAAAATATTATGTCGCATTGTGAACAGATACAAAATGAGAAATTGTTAACGATATCTTTGGTACAATATTGACGCAATATTGTAAAAGATTACTAGGATCTGAATTCTACGTTAATTTAAGCATGCTGATGTAGAAACATTTATCAAGTGACATGAAAGGATGCATCTTGGTAAGCGTAAAACTTATTTGATTTGCAATCCAAACACTTGAAGATGTCACACATGAAATGTTTGAATATTGTCACTTGACAAAATTTATATGAAAACTTCTTTAAGGATTCAAAATATAAAAGTTTCTAGGAAACTTATTGATAATCCTTATATTGTATAAACTTATAGCTTGAAAATTATTGAAACTCTTGAAGAGTTTTCAAAGCAATAGATTATTCGCTTAAATGAAAAATATACCGAATTAAATTTGTTATGAAGTACCATATTTTAGTACAAGTGGTGCACTCATGTATCTTACAAATACTACAAGACCCCCGATATAGTCTTTTCAGTCAATTTGTTAGCAAGGTATATTTCTTCTCCTACTAGGAGACATCAGAATGGGATAAAACACATGAACTTATTTTATTCTAAAGATTGCAGTCCTGATCTTATTGGTCATGCTGATGTTGGGTACTTATTTGACCCGCATAAAACTCGATCTCAAACAGGCTATGTGTTCATATGTGGTGGTACTGTCATATCTTGGAGATATACAAAGCAGTCTATCCTAGCCACTTCGTCGAATTATGCTGAGATAATAGCTATTCATGAAGCAAGCCAAGAATGTGTATGATTGAGGTTCATGATACATCTCATTCGAAAAAAATGTGGTGTGAAATAGACAATCTACCTACAATTTTATACAAAGATAATGCAGCATACATAGCACATCTTAAGAGAGAATTCATAAAAGGAGATAGAACAAAACACATTTTGTCAAAGCTTTTCTACATACATGAGCTACAAAAGAATGGTGATATTAACGTGCAACAGATTCGTAAGTGACAATGTGACTGATTTATTCACCAAATCTTCTTCAATTGCAACTTTCAAGAAGATGTTGCACAAGATTGAGATGCAAAGGTTCAAAGATGTTCTCATTAAGAAGAGTTGATACGCGTTGTACTTTTATTCTCTTACGAGGTTTTGTTCCACTAAATTTTCCTTGTAAGGTTTTTAATGAGGCAATCTATATGCGTATTGTTAGAGATGTGTACTCTTTTTGTTTCACTAGATTTTTTTTCCACCAATTTTTTTTTAATAAGGTTTTAACGAGACATATTATTTATCTAGACATTCAAGGGGAAGTGTTATAAATGTATTTACATTATAGTGAATGTCTATGAAGATCTAGTTGATATCTATCAAGATTTGAAGTATCTGTCTTTTAGTCAGAAACTAAGAGTATTTTCTCCTATAATAGAGGAATTTTATTCATTGTATTCTTAATCTTATGATATTTCCTTCTCAAGAGAAATAAAGAAGCATCCTTCTTCTCTGTCTATCTACTCTTGTTCTTTATTCTTAGTTATTTTATAACACAAGTAAATTAAAATAACTATTTTTAGCATAGAGGTCAAGTAAAACAAAATGGAGGGAGTAATTAAGTACCACCACTTCTTTGGTCAATTGACTCCCATTACAAGGGATTAAGTTCACAAAGAGGATTCGCAAGGGTTGTCTTGATTGCCCAGTTTATCAAATTTTAAAAAAATAATCTCCGTTTCAGAAATTTGCTACGTAAATTTTTTAACTGTCCATTAGATTTAAGTTATTGTCATAAAATAATTTTTCTTTTAAGATATAAGTTCAAGATATTTTAAGATAAATAACCTATTTAATTAATTACAGATTTTGTCATTTTAACTATTGTTTAAAGACGTTCAGAATATTTCAAGTTAGTGAACTTATCCAATTAATCATCACAAGTTCTGTCTTATATACAAAAGTTAAAATTTATGCCAATGTTTCTTCCTAAAAATATATATATATATATATCAAATAAAAATATAAAATCGCACACTTTGAGAGATACAAGATGTAACTTCCTTTAGTTGCGGTATTATTGTTGTTGTTATTTAAATTATCTTTGGAAAATGGGCAAGAGGGAAATTAAAGTGGCTCACTTTGGACGAACTTTCATTATTTGACTTATTCTTATTAAGAATTATTGTGTCCAAACGTACAAGTAAGTGTATACGATCGTACAAATAATATAGGATTAAAAGTTCAGATATCATATTCACATAAACTTGTTGATTAATTATTTTACTAAATTAGACTAATTTAAATTATTTTACTCAATCGATAAATTTCAAAGATAAATTTATAAATTTACTAAACTAAAATAATGAAAAGAAAATAACTAATTAACAATTAGATAAGAGAAGAGCAGATTTTACACAATTAATGAATGAATTGATTTAAAATTACGAATTCATTAACAATCATGTAGAGTATTAATTTCATCAACTTATTTGATTATCTTGTTGTTGATTTACGAGATTTGATTATATGATTCAGGAATGATTATCCTCTCATCGTTTATTCAAACTAGTCTCACAACTACATTGTTGAGCGGGAATGTGAGAAGCTAATTAAATGCATTTATTTATCTTTCCATTTTATAACCAACCCAGGTGATCTCGGTATATTCCTATCATAGCCACAAATCAATTCCTTATTCTAATAAACAAGAGATCTTACTCTTTGTATTCTTCGTCCTATTTCACTGATTCTTCTTTCAAGTTCACAATAAGAACATAAATTTATTTTAATGATAGCTAAACATTAAAATATTAAGCACAAGAATATAAGAACAAATATTGTGATAATCAAATAAATCAAATCAAAAGTTACGAAACAATCATGTAGTTAACTATTATAATCCTAGAACGAGAAGTTTAACTCCATATAGATATGAAGCAATTACAAGAAATCATCTAAAAAATAATCTAAAAATAAATAATAAAGAAGAAGAAAAGATGAAATCAAAATTCGTCAGCCTTCAAGGAGGCTTCTAGCTCTCTCTAGATTAAAAATTGTGTAAAAATTAATTTTACGACATATTTATAGGTGTATGAAAAAACTCTAAATAAATATGTTGGGATTTTTGTAATATATTTAAGGAGTTGAGATTTTTTGTAATATTTAAAACATAAATTGTGTATTTATGTAATTTTTAGTAAAATAATTGAGTCCAAAATAAATTAGAAAAAATTAATTGTTTCGTATCGCGCCACTTAGGCAGAGTGTGTCTCGCCATTGGCGGACAATCACTGGCTGGTAGCTGAATTCCAATTTGCAATGCAAAATGTCACTTTTTAATATTTTATTAAATTTATTTTATTAAAATGACTGATTTTCTTTTATAATCTTTCGTCTTTGATTTATTTTAGCTCCAAATTTCTCCTTCTTCACATTATTTTAATCTTATACATAAAGTAACATTATACACACTCAATAAAATTAATACTAAAAAAATAAAAATAAAAATAGTAATTATAAAATAAATAATAACTAAAAACATATAATTTTGACCTAACATCACTAATCATTATCTTTTGTATAAATAACACAAATACCAACCCTTTTGAAAGTAATTACACTCTCTCCCACTTTTTTAATTACTTTACTCTCTCTCCTTATTAATATACATAATATAACCGACATATATATAACATTCTGTGTATATGTTAAAATTTTTGTAATATGTTTAGGAAGTTGAATTTTTTGTAATATTAAAAACATAAATTATGTATTTGTGTAATTTTTAGTTATCTTTTTGGTCCATTTACCAATTTGGTAAACCTAATTATTATTAGTTGTACGTCTCAGTAAATAATTAATGTTGGAAACAGGTGTGCGTATACTAGCAGTTTGTACGAAAATTACACCTAAAATGATCACAAGTACAATGAAGTAGGAGTCGGTGAAAAAGTCTTGAAGTCTCCCTTGTACTTCAAAAAGTCCCCCCTCATAACTAATCTTGTGTAAGTAGTGTATTTCAATTACTTTTTCTTTTAACTAAATTCTGCTTTTATCTTTATCAAAATAATTTACAATAATAAAAATATTTAAGAATAATTTTAGATCACAAATTTTAAAAGTCTTTATTCTTCTTAAATAACGTGTCAAGTCAAATAATTTCACATAAAATATAACAAAGAGAGTATATCTTTCGACTTTGTCTAGACAATAATTTTTTTCTTTTTGTAATTTGAGATATATACTTATTAGATAATAATAAAAAAATTATGATATTCGAAAACTATGCTTTAGTTGTCCAAATTAATAGTTTAAGTTACATGTGGGTTTGGGCCACATGTGACAAAAGAGTTTAAAACTGAGGTGTAGGTGATACAATTTTTAATTATTAGTTGGAGGTGACAATTACTTTATTATGGATTAAGAAAGTTGGGGAGGTTTGAAAATAACCCACAAGTTTTTAAATTTACACTTTGATCCCAATGTATACCTAAAATAACGGGAAACGGAGGGAAAAAGGCGTCTTTCTCTCTCTTCTAATCCGTTGTTGTTTTCTCTCTCTTAGCGATTTCTGTTGTTCATTGTTTCTGTTTCTGCTGCTTTATTCATCATCTTCTGCTTCATTATCATCATCTTCTACTTCATTATCATCTTCATCTTCTTCTTGTCGATCATTTGTTGTTGGTGTTGTTGGTGTTGGTACAGCGCTACTGCTGCGATCTGACCAATTTCTTAGGTCAAATTTTATTTACTACATCACTTTTCACTTTGGCATTACTTCATAGGTGACTTTGGTAAGTAAAATTATGATTTTTATTCGTATTTGTCATCTGGGTACACTTCTATTTTTTCAACAATGGATAGACCCCCGATCATGAATCCAACATAAGTGCCCACAATTTAAACAAATCAATCATTTGGTGCATCAGATGAGTAATCTGTTGCATCAGGAGATTTATCTGTTGCATCAGACTGTTTATTTGTTGCATCAGACGTATTATATATTGTATCAGGATATTTATCTGTCATAGGTGACTTTGGCAAGCAAAATTATGATTTTTATTCGTATTTGTCATCTGGGTACACTTCTGTTTTTCCAATAATGGATAGAACCCCGATCATGAATCCAGCATAAGTGCCCACAGTTTAAACAGATCAATCATCTGGTGCATCAGAAGATTTATCTATTGCATTAGACTATTTTTCTGTTGCATCAGACGTATTATCTGTTGCATCAGATGTATTATCTGTTGTATCAGGATATTTATCTGTTGCACTAGACTAATTATCTGTTGCATCAGAATGTTTATCTGTTGCACCAGACTAATTATCTGTTGCAACGAATGATTAATCTATTTGAAACAACACAAATCTACCTCTGCCACAAACCCAACAGATAACCAATATATTTCAACTCTTGCTATTGCTACTGGATTCAAAATTATTTCTTATGTCCAATTACCTGTTCCAAATTTCCTAATTCGATTTCTCATTTTACTTGTCTTTTTCATTAATCAAGAAAAGATTAATAAAATCCATGTTTTACCCTTTGCATTAATCATTTTTTCTTCAAATTAAAATGAAAACATAATTTAATAGGGGGACTATATGCCGGCCGACGTTAAAAGTTTTCTTCTCTTATGAAATTTCGATTGAATATCAAACAATGGTTATTTCAAACACGTATACTGTCCCATCAACTGATCAGTGAGTTATGGTAAACTAGACATATTATTAATTATTTTTCTTAATCAATGTGGCATCTCAATTTGGGACGGGTAATTTGAGACGAAAGGAGTACGAATTAAAACGTCAGAGCCAAGCAAAGCAACAAAATAGTCATCTGTTGAAACAGACTATTTATCTGTTGCATCAGACTTCTTATCTGTTGCAACATGAGTAATCTGTTTTGAACAACACATCAACCCCTGCCACAAACCCAACAGATAAATCTTGCTATTGCTACTGGATTCTAAATTATTCCTTTTTACGTCGAATCGTCGACATATTTGTTGAGAAGATAATAGACAGAATAAAAATTAACTATGGATTAAAACGTCAAAGATCAAACATAATTTATTTATTAAACAAAAACAAATAAAAATGCATATAATAGACTAAAAGAAAAATAATAATCTAACTATTATTATTATTATCATTATCATCATCATCATTGCCAGCCGACCAATCTTCAACCGGAAGTAGCAAGACCCTCCTCAGCCTGCGTATCTCGCGGAGCATTCTTGCTTTAACTCCTCCCATTTTCTATTGCAGGTCACGAACTTGATTCCGAAGTTCATTCACGGCGTCTTGTAGAAAAGCAACTAGAGTGTAATATGAAAGGCGAGATACAATAAAAAATAGAGTGTAGTTGAATGAACGATTGAGTAAGGAGGGACCTGTTTATAGAGGATTGAATTTGAATGAGAGGCAAAAAAGCGCGACTATTCACCTCTACACATTAATTATATTTTTGATTAAATTAAGAAAATAAATATTGTGATATAAGTCATGACTTTTCAAATTATTATTATTAGGCAAAATGACCTTCTGAACCTCTGTACTATGTCGATTTTGTAAGTTGGACACTTCTACTTACATGTTTGTCATCTGGACCCCTGAACCCACTAAAAAACAATATTTTAAACCCTTTTTTGGCGAGTGTAATACACTCTCCCCCACGTCAGCTGACATGTCAGCTGCCACGCCTGACACGTCTGTCATGTCATCTACCACGTCATTTAAAAAAAATATTACATTAAATTTCAAGTCATTTTCAAAATGCTACATAATAAATTAAATATTAAAATTAATTTAATTAAATAAGAAAAATTTATAAATTGTAGAAAAATTTGAATGTTCATGTTTTTATTTTTCTCACAAATTAAACATCAAATTCATTCCAAATAATTAAAATTCTTCTCCAACTAATTTAAATTTTTAGCTACAAATTCATATATACGAACATAATAAATTTTTTATTTTTAAATTTGAATATTTTTAACAAATTCACAAAAAGTTTAATTTTTTTCAAGCGAAATTCAATAATTTTTTTCAATATTCACTATCACTCACTTTCAATTTAAATTTAAATTTTAATCCCCAAAAAAATAAAAAGATTTCAAATTTAAATTTTAATTAAAAAAATGAAAAGAATGAATTGAGAGGGAAAATTAAAATAAAAAATAAAAAGTGAACGTGTGTGGGGGGGGGCCTGGAAGAGTGTTGGGGTAGGGTGTGGGGGCTGAAAGGGGCTGGGGTGGGGTGGGCATGGGGTTGAGAGGGGTATGGGGGCTGGGGTGGGGTGGGGAGAGTCTCGACGGGGCTGGTGAGGTGTGAGGGGGTGGGGACGGGGACGAGGCTGGGTGGGGTGGAGAGGCTGGGGGTGGGGTGGGATGGGGATGGGTAGGGTGTGGGGGTGGGGACGGGCTGGGGTGGGGGTAGGTGAGGGCTGAACGAGTGTTGAGGTGGGGTAGGGAGGCTAGGGGTGGGGTGGGACGGGGCTGGGTGGGGTGTGGGGGTGGGGAGGGAAAAATACATTTTTATTTTTTATTTTTTTTTAATTTTTTTTTAATTTTTTTAAAATATTTTTAAATTTAAAAAGATGGAGGGGAAAAAAAGACCCCTTTTTATTCTTTTAAATTTTTAAAAATATTTTTAAATTATTTTTAAATTTAAAAAGATGAAAGAAAAAAATGGACCCTTTTTTATTTTATTTTTAAATTTTAATATTTTTTTAAAATTATTTTAATGTAAAATTGGCCAAAAATTGACTCCCACTCGCACCCCCAGACGAGTGGCTACACTCTCTTTGTCCTAGTCACCATGACCTTGCCACATAGGCAAGGTCAACGGTCAAAGGGTGCAAAATATTGTTTTTTGATGGGTTCAAGGGTCCAGATGACAAACATGTAGGTAGAAGTGTCCAACTTACAAAACTGACATAGCACAGGGGTCAAGAAGGTCATTTTGCCTTATTATTAATTAGTTCTTTCGAAGAACCATTTTTATTGAATTGTGACAACAGATTCTATATCTTTTGCATCAGATAACACATCTGTGACAACAGATTCTATATCTTTTGCATCAGATAACACATCTGTGACAACAGATATATTATTTGTTGCAATAAATATAAAATATGTTGCATCAGATGGCTTATCTGTTGCAACATATAATCTAACTGTTCACCTCCATTTATTAATTATATTTTTTATTAATGTGAAAAATAATGACTTAATTAAATTAAGAAATATTGTGATAAGTCATGACTTTTCAGATTATTATTATTAATTAGTTCTTTCCAAGAACCATTTTTATTGAGTTGTGACGAAAGATTCTTTATCGGTTGAATCAGATAAATCATCTGTGATAACAGATATATCATCTGTTGCAACAATAGTGAACCTGTTGCATCAGATAATTTATTTGTTGCAACATATAATCTACTTTTTTAAAAAAAAAATAACTATCATTGTATCATTAATCCAAATTTGCTTACTTTTTTATTTTATAAATAAAAAAAATACCTTTTCAAATTCCTTAATGAAATAATAATCATTTAATTATATAATAAATAATTTTAAAAAACAAATTCAAAAATAAAAATGGTGAAAAGTCACGATCAGTTATTAAAATTATGGTTAGAAATTGTGCTTATCATTTATTTTCTTATTATTTATTTACAAATATTTTTCATATTGAATAATCGAAAAGTCATGTCTTTTTCTTTTCACCCTCTCAATAACAACAATAATTTTTTTCTATTAATAACCGTCAGGTGCAACATATGATCGATCTGTCGTAGCAGATTAACCTCTGTAGATACAAATTGTTGCTCAATCCCTACCACCAATCGCCGACATGTTGAGAACAAGGAATAAACAGAATGATTATTAATAAATACTAAATAAGAATTAAAAATTCAAAGTCGACAACAAAATGAAATGAATGTTCATAGATTTTTGAATCCCTTGGGTAGATCCGATATACAAAAGGAGGAAAATATATACATGCTCTAAAATAAATAACATTACCTAATTATTATATCTACTATTATTATTATTGTCAATCGGACCATTTTCATCCGGCAGCCTTGCTCCGAAGTCAGCCAAATCTCTCTGGAGTTCATCAAACTGCCTTTGAAGTTCACACAAGGACTCGATATGAATATTCTTATACGAATATGGATCATCCATATTTGTAAGGAGGGACCTATTTATAAATTATTGTATCCCAGAAAGAAAAGAAAATTGCTTTAAAATAAATCTAACAGATGGGTAATCTGTTGCAAAATATATTCTTTCTGTTAGATAACTTACAACATATGGCAATCTTTTGCAACAGATGTATACATCTGTTTGATTTCTGCAACAGGTTGATCAAATGTCGTAACAGATGTCTCCAATTATTTGACAATATAAACAGATTTGTCATCTGTTGCAACTAGCTAGTCATCTGTTTATTCAATTTAAGCCATAGATGGACTAGGAAGAATAAGGTGCGTGCAGATGGATCCACTATCATATGTGTGGGAGTTAAGTATGTATTACTGATAAGGTCACCGGGACAACACACACAATGTATAATGTTTTTGTGAATGCAGTTTTTAACCGATTAGGCATTGATCATTCAAACAAGATCCTGCATTGTACCGTTAAGTTTGATGGGTTCGAAATTAATAAGGTTGAGGAACTCATGAAGATGGTGTAGATACCCTGTTATGAATTACTGACGGTTGTTGCTCGTGTTTATGTGTGTCATGTTTTGAGAAGGGATTAATATTTATCATCACTGCAGAGAACCAATAACGATTGGACTTAACTTTAAGTGTGCATTGGACCCTTAGAGAGCCCTCGAAGCCTCGCACTGCATCAAACAAGAATGGAAACCCAATATAGTTATTGCCCTGACCAAAATTTATATGGTTGGGTTGCTCGCTCGGAGTGATGATTATATGCCAGCAGGTGCGGTAGGAGAATGCTTTCGAGAGAAAAAGGGTGGTTGATGGAAGACTATATCATCTGAGAGCTAATTGAAGAAGATACATAGGGTAGAACGTAACTTCTAACAAATCTGGCTGATGGAATTATCTTAACAGATGCGAAATCTGAATCAAGTGCAAATATGAAAGTGTATCCGGTAATGTAATTTCGTCTTTTGTATTTATGAAAGAAAAATAATGCAGATGGACACTTTGCTAGGGAGCTGCGTGGTCGGGATTATCACCCAGGTAGAAAATAGGAGAAGACCAACAAAGCAGCCTCACGGACATCGAGGGTTGAAATGGTGTTCAACGAGTCTAGAAAACTTACGCCAACAACAACTGCAGTTATAATAAGTAAACTAAGCGAAGGTGGCAATTTCTGAATTTTAAATTTTATCCCATGCCTTCTTGTTTGTGTTTCCGATCAGGTCCACTGTCATTGACCTGATCGGAACCACAAACGAGATTGAAAGTCAAATAGAGTATCATTACTTCCTTAGAAATATGGATTAATTGATTGTGTTTTCTTGCCTTAGCATGCTTTCAACATTCCTTGGAGAAGATCAGATGTTTGCTGCAGTATGCGAATCCCAATAATTTTCAAACATACCTCCAGCTTCTTGATTCTGTAATCAAGCTGGTCGTTGCCGTCTTTAAAGTTGGTAAGAAGTTCCTTGTCTCTTGTGAGTTCGATCAGGAGCGCTATCTTCAAAGTTGTGGCATTCTAGAAGCCCTTCAGAACACTTTCTTCAGAAGCCTTAAAGGATACATGGAGGGTTGTTGTGTTTGTTTTAGGTCAAAATGTGTTGATGCACGTTGAAGATGTGGTCCCAAAAGTTGAACAACACACTTTTATCGAGCGTTGCACCATGTATCTTGCTCAACCAATATGATAAATTAGTAAGCATGGAGTTACGTAGCGTGTGATCTAAACCGTCTCTACCAAGCCTATCAAACGTTACGTAACTTTGAGCTCATTACCCTATCAAAAATATATGCCCGAGTTAGTGCACAAATCAAACAAGCCCAATCTATCAGCCTTTCTGCTGATCACTCTTCTCCAATATAGATGACAAAATATCTGTTATGCAAAAGTCTACACCATCGCCAGACATGCTTGCCTGGGAGCAATTTTTCAGAAGACATCAACAGATAACTTCAGAAGAATTGCTCTCAGGAAAGCATGTCTGGCGATAGTGTAGACTTTTGAATAGCAGATATCTTGTCATCTATATTAGAGAAGAGCGATCAGCAGAAAGGCTGAGAGATTGAGCTCGTTCGATTTGTGCACTAACTTGGTCATCTTTTTTTGATAGGGTAATAAGCTCGGAGTTACGGAACGTTTGATAGGCTTGGTAAAGCCGGTTTAGATCACACGCTACGTAACTCCATGTTACTAATTAATCAAATTGGTTAAGCAAGATGCATGTAGCAACACTCGATAAAAGTGTGTTGTTCAACTGTTGGGACCACATATTCAACGTGCATCAAAATATTTTGACCTAAAACAAACACATCGACCCTCCATGTATCCTTTAAGGATTCTGAAGAAAGTGTTCTGAAGGGCTTCCAGAATGCCACAACTTTGAAGGTAGTGTTCCTGATCGAGCTCACAAGAGACGAGGAACTCCTTACCAACTTCGAAGACAACACCAACCAACTTGAATACAGAATTAGCAAGCTGGAGGCAAGCTTGAAAATTATTGAGATTCACATACTACAGCAAGCATCTGATCTTCTCCAAGGAATTTTGAAAGCATGCCAAGGCAAGAAAACACAATCAATTATAACCATATTGCTAAGGAAGCTATGATACTCTATTTGCCTTTCAATCTCGTTTGTGGTTCCGATCAGGTCAACGAACAGTGGACCTGATAAAAAATACAAACAAGAAGGTATGGGATGAAATTTAAAATTCAGAAATTGCTACCATCGCTTAGATTCCTTATGTTAACTGCAGTTGTTGTTGGCATAAGTTTTCTAGACTCGCTGAATATCGTTTCAACCCTCGATGCCCGTGAGGCTGCTTTATTGGTCTTCTCCTATTTTCTACCTAGGTGATAATCTCAACCACGCAGCTCCCTAGCAAAGTGTCCATCTGTATTATTTTTCTTTCAGAGACACAACAGAAGAAATTGCATTACCGGATACATTTTTATATTTACACTTGATTCAAATTTCACATCTGTTAAGATAATTCCATCGGCCAGATTCGCTAGAAGTTACTTTCTACCCTATGTCTTTTCTTCAATTTGCTCTCAGATAATATAGTCTTCCATCAACCACCCATTTTCCCTTGAAGGTATTCTCCTACCATACCTTCTGGCATATAATCATCATCCCGAGCGAGCAACCCACCCATATAAATTTTAGCCAGGGAAATTTTTATTGGTTTTTCACTTTTATTAGATGCAGTGCTAAGCTTCGAACGCCCTCTAAGGGTCCAATGCACCTTAAACGTTAGTCCAATCGTTATTGAATCTCTTTACAGTGACACCAAAACTAGATCCCTTCACAATGCTTGACAAATAAACATGAGCAACAAATGACATTAAATCTTAACAGGGTATCAGAACCATATTCATGGTCCCTCGGCCTTATCAGTTTGGACCTACCAATCTTAACTGTAAAATTGCAGACATCTAGTTTGAACTATCTATGACTAATCAGTAAAAACAACATTCATAAAATCAGTGCATTCTATATGTGTTTCCACGATAACATTATCAGTAATACATACCTCCCACATATGAAGTGGTTCCATCTGCAAGCAGTTTATTCCTCTGAACCTATTTTTACTACAATCTCTTGCGATAGTCCGGCAAAAATTGATCAACTGTCAGTTCCTTATATCTATAAAGAAGAGAAAAAAAATTGAGGTCACAAAAAAAACATTATCCATCTGTTGCATCAGATGTGGAGTCTGTTGCAACAGATGTGGAATCTGATGGAATACATCAAACCAGCCTTTCTGGATGTTTGATTTGTTCCAACAGTTTCTCTATCTGTTCCAACATCAACAACAACATAAACATCAACAACAAAGAAACAACAATATTTCTTTCAACAACATCATCAACAACAAAGAAACAACATATTTTGTTCCAGAACCATCAACAATACCACACCACAAGTTCCAACAACGCCAACCCCATCAACAACATCAATAACTGCATCAACAATAAGGAAACAAACAAAATACATTCAAAAAATGATATTGCCAACAAGGCTTTTAAACTTCTCCCAACAGATTACTTTTTTCGCATATTGTAATAAAAATTCTCAGTTTGTTTATTCAACACTTAAAAGTTCCTTCAATTTTTTTTAATAAATATGATATGGGTAAATAGTAATTAAATAAAAAAATAGATGTAAATAACTTTCAAAGAAGAATACGAGAATGAAAGAGCAATAATGAACCATATCTTAATACCAAAAAGGGGACCAAAACAAAAATTTCAGTCGAGAAAAGATATGAATCGATTTAGATTCGAAAAGATCTTTATGAGAAGAGAAGAGAAAAGAGAGAAAAAAGCTTGTGACCCTAAAGAAGAGAGAAAGAAAAAGATGAGAGAGTTGAATAAAATAAACTGCAGCTGAAGGAAGATTTCTATAGATGTATTGTGTACGTAGACGTGGGATTTTTTAATATTTATTAATTAATATTAATTAATTTCATTAATAATTTGAGGAGCACGAAGAAGACTAAGACTAGTGACATTGAAAAAATAAGGCAAGACTGCTCAATGAACTCACTTTTGAGATATCCAAGAAATATTTTTTACCGCCTTTAGTAGTAAGTACTACTACTTGATATTATCTACTTGAACCAGAAGCTTTCTTTAAAATTAAAAGAGAAAAAAAAATCTAAACAGATATGTCATCTGTTGCAACATATATAAATAGTTGTTTAAAAATCCAAACAGCTAAGTCATCTATTACAACAGATATAAATATCTGTTTAAAAATCCCAACAACTCAGTTATCTGTGACAATAGAAGAAAATGTCCATTTGATAATTAATTAAAACAAATATGTCATCTATTACAACAGATATAAATATCTATTTAAAAAATTTCAACAACTCAGTCATCTGTCACAACAGATGCAAATGTCTATTTAATAATTAAATCAGATATGTCATCTGTTGCAACAAATATGAATACCTGTTTGAAAATTTTCAACAGCTCAATCGTTTGTTGCAACAGATTTTATTGCTATTGATTTAGGTGGAACTAAGGATGAATGAATGAGGTCGCAGGGTCAACTTCAAATCCAATCGAGTCTTTGCAATTGCACGGCGTTGGTATTGCGTTCATCCCGACCTGAGTCATCAATCGATCACTTTGAGTTGAAATGAGTTCGCATTAACTCAATGTTAAGATAGTGATAGTACCTAAGTTGATTTAAGTGAAACTAGGGATGAATGAATGAGCTCGCAGGGTCAACTTCAAATCCAATCAATTCTTTGCAATTGCATGGTGTTGGTATTGCGTTCATCCCGACCCGAGTCGTCGATCTATCACTCTGAGTTGAAATGAGTTCTCATCAACTCAATGTTAGGATAGTAATAGTACCTAAGTTGATTTAGGTGGAACTAGGGATGAAGGAATGAGCTCGCAGGGTCAACTACAAATCCAATCGAGTTTTTACAATTGCATGGCATTGGTATTGCGTTCATCCCGACCTGAGTTGTCGATCGATCACTCTGAGTTGAAATGAGTTCTCATCAACTCAATGTTAGGATAGTGATAGTACCTAAGTTTATTTAGGTGGAACTAGGGATGAAAGAATGAGCTCCACGGTCAACTACAAATCCAATCGAGTTTTTGCAATTGCATAGCATTGGTATTGCGTTCATCCCGACCTGAGTCATTGATCGATCACTCTGAGTTGAAATGAGTTCTCATCAAATCAATGTTAGGATAGTGATAGCACCTAAGTTGATTTAGGTTGAACTAGGGATGAATGAATGAGGTCGCAGGGTCAACTACAAATCCAACCGAGTCTTTGTAATTGCATGGCATTGGTATTGCGTTCATTCCGACCCGAGTCCTCGATCGATCACTCTGAGTTGAAATGAGTTCTCATCAACTCAATGTTAGGATAGTGATAGTACCTAAGTTGATTTAGGTGGAACTATGGATGAATAAATGAGCTCGCAGGGTCAACTATAAATTCAATCGAGTGTTTGCAATTGCATGGCGTTGGTATTGCGTTTATCCCGACCTGAGTCATCGATCGATCACTATGAGTTGAAATGAGTTCTCATCAACTCAATATTTTAAAAACTATATCTTTTCAAATTTTTAAAATTAATTAAGATCAATTCAGACCAAATTAGCAATTTCAAAACTTGTCATTCTTTTCCAAAATTACAAATCAACCCATACAAATCATCCATTTACGTGAAAAACTTTTCTTTTCAAATCTTAAGTTCTCGCTTCTCTCTCTCTCTCTCTCTCTCGGGGTCTCCTCTCCCTCTCAATAATAGAAATAACAACTACTCAACATATTGCTCAATTCTTCAAAACAGGTTGATTTTCTTCTCATTTACGGCTATATATAGTTATTTTTTTTGACTTTATTCTCTCTTGTATCCGTCGTTTTCTCTGTCTTCGCAGGTAACAGAGTTCGAGAAGAGTTCTACATTTGTTCTTTATTCTAAAAAAATAGGGCTTTTTAGTTAATGATGAAAAAGAAGACTTTTAGATGTATTATCTTCGAGAATGGGTTAACAATTTTGAGTTTTGATGCTAAAAAAGTAGGAAGTACCCAAGAAAATCCTAGTTTTTCTCTCAGTGTTTTGTTGACTTTCATGGTATTGTTGGATGGTATTTGTGGTGTTGTTGGTAGTTGTTGTTGTTGGTGTTGGTATTTGTGTTTTTTGGTGGTGGTATCGGTAGTCTTGGTGTTGATATTAGTGGCATTGGTGGTGGTCTTGGTGGAATTGGTGGTGGCATTGGTTGTGGTGGTGGTGGTCCATCTGTTTCAACGGGTGGAAGATCTGTTTGGAGATATTAAATAGGTCTTCAAACAGATTCCCCATCTATTCCAACTGATGGGTTATCCGTTGGAGTATTTTCTTGTAATGTTGCGTAGAATAATTTATTAAAATTTGTCCACATGTTGCAACAGATGGAATATCTACTGGGAGATATTAAATAGGTCTTCAAACAGATTCGGGTTCCCCATTTGTTCCAACTGATGGGTTATCCGTTGGAGTATTTTTTTTGGTTATGTGGTAAGAATAATTTATTGAAATTTGTCTCACCTTTTAAAAAAAAATTATGCAAACACCAAATACAATGTATTTTTTGTTTTTCTTTTGTTTGCAGTTAAAATATGTCTCCCAAAAGAAAAGAAACTGAAAGTGGAGAAAGTGGATCAAATTCTGATCACTAAACAAAAAAGGCTAGAGTACAGATAGATTCAGAGGAACTTCCAGAACAATCTCAGTCAGGACAATATGAAGTTGAGGAAAGTAATAACTCCTCCTCACCAATAGGGCGTGAAATAATATCAAAATTCTAGCATGATTCTATCAAAACCATTAGTATTTACAAGTTTTGAGTTGCGATACCGATGAAAAACCCTAAAGCAGTATTTGGTGATCTTGGACTTAAATGTCAGTTGGGGAAACTTTTTGACGAACTTAGGAGTATTATGAAGAAGGAAAACATAGATGGACTTTTTAAGAAAAGCTGGGGCCCCGCCCTCTCCGTTTCTCAATGATCATGGTATATGGCCTTCTCAAATGCAGGATCAAGTATGCGGGGGATGATGGAGTTCCGAAGGAGGGTGGAAAAAAGATGGATGAAGTTTGGATCAACTACTGTGGCATGCCGGTTTGTTTTGGATTGAAAGAGTTTGCCATTGTGATGGGCTTGAGATGCGATCGTCCAGAAGAACCTCCCATCAAGAAAACACCCCACAAAGGGTCCAATAAACGCAAGGTAAAAAAAATGGGTTGTTGGGTATTGTTGAACCTAGCTACAAAGTGGAGGATCTGATGGCGGATCTCAAGAATAAAGACATACCAAAGCACTACAGGGAGAAATTATGCTTGGTTTGGTTTGTCCATTCCGTTTTATTGGCAAGAGACGTCAGAAAAGTCATAGAACATGATTTGTTGGCGTTTGCTGATGATTTTAGGAAATTCAACGATTATCCCTGGGGATACGACAACTACTAATTGACTGTCAAATATTTACTGGAAGATATAAAGACAAAGACGACCACATTATACGGCTTTCCTTGGGCTTTCATGGTAAAATTGATCACTAATTTTACCCATTCATTAATTTATATTGAAGATATAACGAGGCTAATCTTTTTAACCCTCTGGATGATGTAGTACGTCTTCTTTCAACTAAAATAATTTTCCTCAAAGAAAGATATTGAAACAGATGTTCCATTTGTTGCGACAGATGGGTCGTCTGTTACAACAAATTACCCGTCAACTGCAACTAGTGCAACAGATGGGTAATCTGTTGTGACTAACGATCCATATTTCACAATAGATTAACCATATATTGCTCTGGTCTCTGAACCCTACTCAATAGATTACCTATCTACTGCAAATTATGCAACGGATGGGTATTCTGATGCAACATATTATTAATCTGTTTCAACATACAGATCAACTGTTGCGGTAGCTAGATCGTCTGTTGCATAATTTGGTTGTGTTAACATAACCCAAGCCCCATGTAACCCAACTGACTGCAAATTATTATTATATGATTTAAATTCCTCCTGTCTTTTTTATAGGTTGTGCATCCTTGGATCGTGCCTACCATTGATGAGCTGGGGATGACTTCTTTTCTTACTCAGGGTCTTGTTGATACAAAAGAAGACCCAACTGTGGAGTTAATAAAGAAGAATTGGATGGAGCAACATCCATAAGAAGAGCAGTTAGGCAAGGTCAGCCTAATGTTGAAGCTCTTCACGACCAACCTCAAACTGCAACAGATCCGGTTGCTTCTTCGGGGGGTGTTACTGGTGGAGTTGTTTGTGATAGTTGCAGCCATTCTGTTGTTGCTTCTGCTGCCAGTCGTGATTATGAGCGTGTTGGTGCTCAACAAAAAATAAATATGTTTGAAAATACCCCTTGCACAGGCCCTCTCTCTTACCCCTACACCGGTCCCTCCCACCCTTACAGTGGTCCCTCTCTCCCCTCCTCACCCTCATGTTCTCATTGCAAATGCAAAGTATGTAAGGACACAGAGGATAAACTCCTTGAAAAGCTAGAGGTTATTGCTGAAGTTGCCGAGGAGTTAAAATCCAGGAGGGGTGTCATACCATTTAACGAGGTGAGGGAGTCATGCACTCCTACAGTGGAGGTTAGGAGGAAGAGAAGAAAAATTAGACAAATTCTCTCCGTTCTAAAATTAGCAAAAACTGCAACTCCCCCCGCTCTAATAGTTGTTGAAGTTCAAGGGCCGCCGAAGAAGGTGGACATATTCGCGGCGCTTGGCAAGGAGAAGAAGAAGAAACCGGAAGAATTCATCTAGATGAAGGTTAAAAAAGAATACACCATGCATTCATTTGCCACCAAAGACTTCTCAAATATGACAAATATGTGTGTGTGGTACGAGGACAAGGTAAGTTTACTTTTGCTAACCTACCCTTCCAATCTACTCCATGAAAAAACATCTAAACAGCACATGTGTAATGTGTTGCAAAAACTTGGTATTCTGATGCAACATAATACACATTTGTTGCATAAGTTGTGTTGGCTGGGTAATCTGTGAACTGATTCAGAGAACTCTTTGCATCAGATTCTTTTGACTGTGTTTTTAATTCTAACAATTAGTAACCTATTTAAAAATTGTCTTCTTATACCACAGTATGTTGATAAAATTTTCTGCCTCATGAGGGGCAGGCAATTAGTGTACCCGGATGCTTATGATGCTACCGATAGGATAATGAACCTCAACTTCTACAATAATTTCAAGGATAGGTATGCTAAACTTTGTAAGATAGCTGATTCTGGTGGCTCGGGATTCGATAAGTTAGTTTCTACGTTCCAATGGGATGAAGAAGCGATTAAATATGTTAGAGGAAAGAGGCCCTATCCACACGGCAAGAGCTGGACCAAGGCAAAGAGAATCCTTGCAGTCATGAACGTGGATGTCACACATTTTCTCACTGTTGAGATACTACTATACGAGGGAAAGATTAAGGTTTATGACTGCAACTTACCTGTCTTCAGCGAGAAGATGTTTTTAATCCACATGAAGTCACTCTTGAAGTTGTTGCCCAAGTTGTTGACGCTGAGTAAGCTGATGGATCATTTGTCGGCTGAAGTCTTGGCGAAGGAATCATGGGATTTTGAAGGTCTAAATAAGAACATCCAGCTCCCAAGAAATACAACCGGTGCAGCGTGCGGGCCGTACTCGCTTGCATACATCGGGTGTTTGTTGACCGGCACACAAATAACCGATGTGTGCGACACCCTTATAGGGAAGATGCAATGGGTCTGGGCATATGAGGTGCTAAATAAATGGTTGGAGCCCGTGTATAAAAAAACATGTACAAAGATAGAGATGAACACGATAACAAATTTTCATTACAAGCCAATTCACTTTACATGTAGTGGCAATAATTTTTATGTCTGACCAAGTTGAATTTTTATAATGCAATAGATTTTATATCTGTCGTAACATATATAGTACCTGTTATGATAGATTGATTATCTGTTGGAATAGGTTGTTCATCTGTTGCGTTATGCAGATGTTCCCAGTCTGTTTGTCGCAACAGATATACGATCTGTTGCAACATATAACTTATCTGTTGCAACTGATCGGTAATCTGTTGGATCAAATAAAAAAAGTAGGAAGACCTGTTATATAATTTCCAGCAGATAACCTACGTGTTGCATCTCAAGTTGCAACATATATCTAAATCTTTCTGATAGGATATGTCGTCTGTTGCAGCAGATGTATTATCTGTTGCGATATTTGAATCTCATACTCCATTTCAATTAATATGTTCAAAACTAAGAATTAATTATATTCATAGATAGAATAAAATAAATCGAAGCCTTCAAAAATTACATGAAATAACTCAACAAATAAATGAAATGTAAAAAAAATCATTATGGGTACAAACGATCTACTCTACAAATAAATCAATAAGTTAAACCAAGGAGGATAGGTTATTACATTGACGGACTCAAGCTATAAAGATCTAATCAATATGGACAAGTTGATCTTCATCCGGTGCTACAGAATTCAGCTTTGGTCATCCTGGATCTTCAACGTTGGTTGCGTATGGCTTCTGAGCTTTCGCTTCTCCGTATTTCCATAAAAGAGCAGCATATCTTTTGCGGAGTAATTCGGCATCAAGTCCATCATTTGGTACTTGTAATCCATCTCTCAAATACTCGACGTAGGCGGCAACAAAAGGACCGCAATCCCTACGTTATAAAAAATAGATAATCCATATCTTGCAGTTCATGCAAGTGTTGTGAAATTTGTGAAATAAAATTAAATCATGACACTTAAACTTACAGGCTACCAATGGTTTGTTGAGCAATTCCATCAACATATTGTACATTAAATGGATTAGCCATTTTATCCCGGTATGCTTCAATCGTCGACCAATCAGTACGGACCTTTTGGTCCAAAAAGCCACTCATATCAAGGTAAGTAGGCAATATTTTGGCCAACTTTTGTATCTCATACGACGGCCCGAAACGTCTCATTCGCGACATCGAGTCATAAACTCGGATGCGCCTCTCTTTTAGAACGACGACAGCCAACACCCAATGGAATTCATCACCACAATTGATTGGGATGTACACTTCGTTGACCAAATTCCAAGGTAAGCCAGCCGGAATGCTAAAACCTTTGATGATGTTGATTAAGCATTCCTCATTTCGGGAAACTTTCGGCTGTTGTTGAAAATACCTATCATAGGCATTATTGATGTAAACTTTGTACAAACAGTTGCCTGTTGTGTATCTGTATTGTTCTTGTGTTTGCAACTTGGCCTTCTTTCGGAGGTAGTAAAAAATGACATCGATGTGCTGCACATATTATCAAATATTTAGAATTACGTGATGAAAAAATCAATACGCAGATGCAATTAAATAAAGTATAAATTAATAGTAATATGTATGACATTTAAACCTCATCATTCCAGCAAGTTTGGGGCTGTGACATCAAATAGAACCAATTCTTCATTTCGGGATGTGCAACAACAAAGTTGAACATATCAAAACCAAGACTCGATTCGTTCACTTTGTAGCGCTCGTCATTTTTTTTTCTACATGATGATTTGTATGTGTTAATGTCAGGTTCTTACAAAAAAAATTGTATAAACCAATATCCATAAAATTGATTTATGTACCTGCCGGCATGATGCTTTAACAGCCCATCGATAAGCCATTTTGAATAGTCGTTGATCAACTGTGTTAGTTTTTTTGGAGCCTCGTCTGAGATGTTGAACCCTTCAAACGGGTAATTCTCCCATTCTCCCAAACTGATAGGCTCCATTTTTTCTTCATCTTTGGAAGCAGTTGATGGATTATCAACTGTGATATTATGCTTTTCGGCAGTAGCTGTGACATTGACCTGGAAAGCTAGAATTGTCAATGTTAAGTAGAGATATACAACAGATGAGTTTTATGTTGCATCAGATGGACTATCTTTTGGGACAAATTCAAACAGGTAAATCAGAGCAGTACGATAATTTTGAATAGATGAACCTTCTATTGCAACATAAGACTCATCTGTTGAAACAGATAACGAATCTGATGCAACAGGTTAGACAAAAGTTGCAACAGATGTATATATTTGTTTGATAATTTTCAGTAGATGTATCATCTGTAGAAACAGATATTTGCCTGTTAGTTTTTTGGAACAGATAATGTACATTCACTTTCTTCAGCTCATGTTGCTCTTTTGTGGCCCTTGCACACTGAACATCGATGCAAGACAAAGAAAGGCGTTGTAATCTTGCCTTTTTTATGATTGATGATGCCTTGGAAGTGTCTTTCCTTCTCCTCTTAGCCGCCTTGATCTCTAGTAGAGTGTCTGAATATGAAATCCTCTTTGATGGAATGACACCCCTCTTAGATGTCATTTTCTTTACAGAAGCAGTTAGTGCATTAATAGCATTAATCACTCCATCGTGTTTCGCCTTGCAGTCTTGAAATTTGCATGAAGAACATTCGCTAGATGCGGCAAAATCTAGAGAAAAATCTATACAACCATTATGATCATAATCATAACGGCTTGTTGTTTCGAAAAACGTAAGAGGAGCATCATTAGCCCCACCCTCCAAAATTATTTTCCTTGTGATGGTTGTTGCTCCAAACAATTCTATTTTTATTCCATCAATGACCTTTGGGTCCGATAAAGTTTGCACAGACTGTAAAGTAAGAAAAAATGGTATCTTCAACTCTCGGTTTGTCGGAACAAGCCACGGATGGACAATCTAAAATAAATCGGTACATATATTAAGAATGGTAATGAAATCATTTAATCATTAATTAAAATAAAATCTTGATTAGAATTGGACTTACTGCTTTCCTGGGGAGATTAAAAAGATCAAGAAATTTTACATTTTTATCGATTTTGGCCGACAATCATCTCAGAATTCTTGGACAGAAAACTTCTTCCTGGTAGTTCACTTATTGTCTCAAATAAGGAATGGTTTCAAATTACCAAGCCTATAACATAACGCCAATAAATCAAAAGCATTATTGAATAAAAACAATCATGATAAAAGAAATATTTACCATGAAGACCCATGAAAAGCCGTATAAGTTGACTGTTTTTGGCGTTAACGGAATCAAAAAATATTTGACAGTCATTTTGAAGCTTTCATAACCCCAAGGATAGCTGTTAAATACCTCAAAATCCTAAGAGATATTTATTAAACCGAGGCTTATGTTGTTGTTAACGTCTCTCGCCCAAAAAATATTATGTACAAACCAAACCAAGCACAATGATTGCTTGTGATTCTTTGAAAGTCCTTTACCTTTCAACTCTTCTATCAGATTTTTATTTTTGAAGCTTGGACCAACAATGGACACCAGGTCATCACGATCACTCGACTTGTCTTTTCCTTTGTTGGGTGTGCGGAGTGTTTTTTTTGGGTCAGAGTAGGTATAACTTGAGAAGGAGGATAACATTTTAGTTCGATAACTATGGCAAACTCCTTCCAACCAAAAGAAACAGACATGCCACAGTAATTTATCCACACCTCATCCATCTTATATTTGTTTTCATACATAAACCTGCGCTTGAGAAGATCATATACCATTTTCTTCTGGAAACGAGCATTGTTGTCCTCCGAAGATATTGCCCAAAACAGCTTTTCCTGAAATAAGAATCCAATTTTTATTCTCGAAGTATTTTTCTGAAGGTGTCGAAAGATTTTCCCATGACTGACTTAACCACGAGATCAACCGTTAAATCTGTGGCACCATCGCACTGTATTCTCACAGGATAATGATCAATGCTGAAGGTTTTGACCAACTCTTCCGTGGAAGGACTATTAGCATTTGGATCATCTCTTTTCAAAGATTCCTCCTCCCCGTGTTCATTATCTTCTACTCCTGATTGAGATAACGTTTGTAAAGTAAGTTCATAGAGTGGTGGATGTAGCTGAGTTGCTGTACTTGTTCCTTTACTTGGACTTAATTTGATTTCTTTTCTTTTGGGAGCCATGTTATCTTAAATTAACAGGAACATAACATAGATTTTAATTGATTAATGCATAACAGTAATGTAGCAGTTCCAACAGACAACTAATCTGTTGCGCCAGGTATGTTATCTGTTGCAACATATAATCGACCTGTTGCAACGGATGAGTAATTTGTGGGAACCATAAAAACAACACTAATCTATTGCAACTGGTATTTTATCAGATGCAATATATAGCTGACCTGTTGCAACGGATGAGTAATCCATTAGAAACCATAAAAACATATCAGTAATCTGTTGCACCAGGTATTTTATCTGTTGCAACATATAAGACCTGTTGCAACGAATGAGTAAACCTTTGACAAGAATAAAAATGATCACTAATCTGTTGCACCAGGTATGTTATCTGTTGCAACATATAACCGACCTGTTGCAACGGATGAGTAAACCGTTGGAAAGAATAAAATAGTCCTAATCTGTTGCAAAATGAAGAGTAAACGATTGGAAAGAATAAAAACATATCACTAATCAGTTATCTGTTGGATCAATATTTTTTTAGATTTTTTCTAAACAGAAGAGTCGTCTGTCGCAACAAATGAATAATATGTTAGATTGTTCACCTGTTGCATCAGATTTTCATCTGTTGCATCAGATTTTCATCTGTTGTATCAGATTTTCATTTGTTATATCAGATTTTCATCTGTTGCATCATATATTTCATTTGTTACATCAGATGTTTCGTCTGTTGTAATATCATTTTTACCAAGACAAACAACAAATCAACCCAGCAACACCAACACGTCTCACACACACTAAGAATATTAACTGTGACCAAAAATCACCAACAAATTCAAATCAACAGTACGATAACAAGAAGAAGAAATGCCAAAAATTAGGTGTTATTCAGTCCATATTTCATTACTAGAAGAGTAGTTGGCTCAAGTTTCTTTGTTTCTTCATAATTTTTTACCTGTGAAAAGGGAAATGGGACGATGAAGAACTCGAAGTTGTTGTCGTCGGAGAAGTCTTCACGTCGATTGACGGTTGAAAGTCGAAAAGGAACTCGCCCGACTATTTATCGCCGGAGGTTGAAGGGAGAAATTTCACAGAACTGTTGGTTGGGAGAGAGTTGAGAGAAGCTGGAGAGAGAGAGTGGTTGATTTGGATTGAAGAGGGGTGTGGGTTGGGTTGATTTGTATTTTTAAAAAGATTAGAAAGTTTTAAAAATATTAATCAAGTCCACAATTAACTTAATCAAGTTTCCTAATGATGTTTGACCCTATCTGTTGGTCAATGTCATCAATCCTTCATTCAAAACTTAAAAGATACATTTCCTTCAATTTTCTCAAGTTACATGGAGTAGTATATGACACAACTGTCCCCAGCTCAACCCATGAATACATTACTACTCCAAAACACAATCGTCTCAGCTCAACCTATGAATACATTATTTCTAATCGTTGGGCAGTTTGAAAAATTATCAGCACAAAAATTATTCACTTTTAAATGTTTTTGCGTTGACGAAAAAAGATAAAGAAATTAACAAATAGAATTAACTTCTTTATGACATAAGAGAAGTATAAGAAAACTAAAATAGAAAGACATATATTCATTCACAAGGAAAAAACTTTGGGAGAAGGACAAAAATAGCCCTTCTCCTAAAACTTATTCCACAAAAATAGCCTCTATTTTTAATTCCCACTTAATAGCCGTTAAAATAATATCATATTCTAACCATCTTCTAATCACCACTAAAAATCCGCAAAAATTGCATAATATATTTCTTTCCTTTTCAATTGAAACTCACACTTTCCTTCCCCAATTTAACCTCAGGATTCCTTTCCATTAAAACCTCACAAATCCACTTTCAAATACATCATATTACCTTAAAATACCTTCATAAATTGTATATAAATATACAATATCCTCCGTCAATTATCTTTAAAAAGTTTTTTTCATTCACAATTAGCTTCAGTTGATATGAAATTATGGCTTCAAGTTCGATTTTAGTTCCAATTATGCTATAATATGGAGGAGAGTGGTTAAGTGATGTACAGTTTGAAAAATTTACAATCAATAGAGTACTTTTGAATTCGAATTGCAAGTATAAATATTTTGTTGATGAACTGTATAAGCAGTTAAATCTAGAGCGAAATTCTGGTTTAATGATAATAAAATACATTTTAAAGAGTGGATCTATGACTATTTATAATGATATGAGTGTTAGACTTTATATGGAGATGAAGAAGAAAAATTTGGACATGAATAAATTTCCATTGTGTATAACACTACAAAACACATTTGAAAATAGAGAATCCTCAATTGGAAATCTGATCGAAACATCTCCGACTGCTATTCAAGTTCATCCGATACCTATTTCTGATTATACAATTGAAGATGAAAAAATGGAATAACAACCCGAATCGATAATTAAGGATCCACTTCATAGAGATATTAAAGAAGGGCAGTTGTACTGGGATAAAAATACAATATCAAATATGATGAAACATTATGCAATCCGTGAGAGATTCCAATTTAAGGTGAAAAGATCATCATCATCAATGTATAAACTATATAACTACTTTATATTACCTGTGTTAACAATGTGTAAGTTTTATATTTTATTGGAATGTTGGTATAAATTTGCATAAACTGCATATGACCTATGTACAGAATATGTAACTACTATATAGGACCTGTATATATACTGTATATAAAGTACTGCATATGAACTATGTAATTTCTGTATAGCACCTGCATGTATATTGGATATTAAACTATATAACTACTTTGTATGACCTGTGTCAACAATGTGTAAGTTTTATTTTTTATTATCCCAATGTTGGTATAAAGTTGCATAAATACTGCTTATAATATTGTAACTACTATATAAGACCTGTTTATAAACTGCATATGACCTGTGTACAGACTGTGTAACTACTATATAGGACCTATATATATACTGCATATAAAGTATTGCATATGAATTGTGTAATTTTTGTATAGCACATGCATATATATTGGATGTGAACAGTGTTCTGCATATACATTTATTGTATAAAAATGTATCTAGGTACTATCTTAAGTGTATCAATCAGAGATGCAATTGGACTTTTAGATCTTCAAGTCAACAAAATTCAGAAATTTTCATGGTGACCAAATTTGTCGATGATCACAACTGTCCAATTGCGGACAGAATGCTTTCACAATGGTATGCTACTTCTTTAACCATCGCTAAAATAGTGAAGCACAAATTTCTAAATCTAAAGTCAACATACACTTCAGCATAGATCATAGAAGAAATGATAAACTTGTACGGAATTAGGATGAACTACAAAAAAACATATAGAGCCAAAGAAAAAACACTTGAACTGGTCAGAGGTTCCTTGCGTGAATCTTATGCTAAATTACCAGCTTACCTATACATGGTAAACACAATAAATCCTGGATCATTCACAAGACTACACAAAACGGAGGACAATCACTTTTTATATTCTTTTGTCGTGTTGAGCACATCAATGGCTGGAGATATTATATGCCTACCATTGTTGTTGATAAATCTTTTCTGAAATCTGCATACAAGGAAACAATGTTGTCTGCTAGTGTGCTGGATGCAGCAGGTGAGTTTTATGAATTTTTTTAGACAAAATTATGTTTATGCTGGCATGCACTGATAGACACTTCTCACTTGTTTAATCAGGACATATTTTGCCATTAGCATATGCTGTTGTTGATTCTGAAAATGATGCTTCATGGGAATGGTTTTTCCGCATGTTTAACACTACTTTTGGTGAAAGAGAAGGCATGTGCATAGTATCTGATAGGCATGACAACATATTAAAAGTTGTTGCACTTGTATATCCAAATGTGTCTCACTGTATATACATCTACCATCTATGTAACAATATCAAGGGTAGATTTAAGAAGAATCAAAAGCAATTAAGGGGGATCATCTTTACAATGGCCAGAACATACATAAAGACAGACTTTGATCGGCTTATGGAAGACATAAACAAAATCAATAATAGGGTGAAGGAGTATATGTTTGACATAGGCTATGAAAATGGTCCATAGCTCATGCCCATATCAACAGGTCGATGTTCATGACTTCAAACATAACAGAGTCCCTAAATTCAGCAAATAGAGATGCAAGAGACTTGTCAATTAAAAAATTCCTACAATTTATCTTGGATCTGGTCATAAGATGGAATAATAAGCATAGGCAGCATTCAGAAGCAACATTTACAGAACTGGAAAACAAATATATTATAATAATGAGGGAAAATCTCATTTTATCAAATAAAATGAAGGTATTACTTCTTATTTCTACTTCTCAGACACTTACATATTCTAATGTGCACACTATATACTAATATATTTGTACATTACAGGTGATGGGTTCTATTCATTATTCTTATATAGTCATTGATGAAACTGGAAAATGAAATATTATTTGCATGCGTGAAAAAAAATGCTCCTGTCTACAATTTCAAGTAGATGGCATACCTTGTCCACATGCTATGGCGGTCCTAACTTACACGCATATGGACTTACAAAGCTATTGTGCTCCATATTACACAAGAGAAAACTTTTTTAAAGCATATGAACTTTCAGTTATACCACTTCCTGATAAAACAGCTTGGCACATTCCAGCAGAGATATCAGCTAATATAGTACTGATTTGGAAACCAAAACCAGGAAGACCAAAAAAGAACAATCGAGGAAAGGGCATTATGGACTACTTTAAGCAATAAATTTCATGTGGGCGCTGTGAAAAAATAGGACACAATCAAAGAACATATGAAAATACTCCAACAAGAATCTAATAGGATGCTGCTGCAAGAACACTTTTATCTTTTCCATTTTTTTCCTTGGAAAAAGACTATTCTTTTCATAGCAATGTAATAGCAACAATATTATTTTACTTCAAATGCATTCTACTCTTATAGAAATCTGTGCATTATGGTGTTTCATTTAGCCACATTCTTTGGTGAGGTGCACTAATCAACTCCTCTGAGCTGGGGGAGTGTAATTTTTTTGCTACAATGCCTAAAAAAATTGCATATCATATGTGCCAATCATGTATAATACCTATATACAGTTTGAATATATATAAGTACTAGTATTTGTCTTTTGAATTAATTAGAAAATGCATAGCACCTCTATATTTTGAATATAACTACTTTTATAAACTGTATAAATACTTTATTACAACAATATATCTGGTTGGGATAAATGTATAAAATTGTAGAAATAGTGAGCTTAAACTGTGTAACAACTGTATAGGAACTGAATAAATGTTGCATATATACTGAATATTGGTATAAATTTGCATAAATACTTCATATATTATTGTAACTACTGTATAGGACCTGTATATAAACTACATATGACCTGTGTACAGACTGTGTAACTACTATATAGGACCTGTATATATACTGCCTATAAAGTACTGCATATGAACTGTGTATTTTTTGTATATCACCTGTATATATATTGGATATTAAACTATATAAGTACTTTATATGACCTGTGTCAACAATGTATAAGTTTTATATTTTATTGGAATGTTGGTTTAAATTTGCATAAATACTGCATATAAACTGCATATGACCAGTGTACAAAATGTGTAACTACTATATAGGAGTTGTATATATACTGCATATAAAGTACTGAATATGAACTGTGTAATTTCTGTATAGCACCTGCACATATATTATTTATTAAACTATATGACTATTTTATATGACATGTGTCAACAATGTGTAAGTTTTATATTTTGTTGGTAAAAATTTGCATAAATATTGCATATAAACTGCATATAACCTATGTACATACTGTGTAACAACTATATACGACCTGTATATTTACTGCATATAAAGTATTGCATATGAACTGTGTAATTTCTGTATAGCACCTGCATATATATTGGATATTAAACTATATAGGAACTGAATAAATGTTACATATATATTGAATATCAACTGTGATCAACATAAACTAACATTTCAGCATCAATTGTACAGAATTGTATCAATTACCAAAACGTATAGTATTCAGCATAATATTTCATAATAAGAATCTCCGAGTGTATCAACACAATACAGAAACAACCCTAAACATTTCAACACTAAAACATATAAAACATCTATGCTTCAAAGACATTTATAACTAAATTTGTTGCACAACATCCTTTTTCTTCAACAATCGACCAGTAGATTCATCTTCACTAACTGCACATTGGCTTTGTTTCTTCATTCCATAATCCCACAGCAACATACCATACCAAATACGAATAGCATCAATATCATCTAGATGATTAGAAATTTCAAGACCATCAAGCAAATACTCAGCAAAGGCAGCAACAAATACACCACAGTCCCTGCAAACAAAATACATCATCAGTATAATTGACAAAAAGTATGCAAAAATGAGAAATTAAATGTGCATTCAATATATTACGTGTTAGCTTGCATGGGAAGTCCATCAACGATACGAATATCAAAAAAATTAGCCACTGGAAGTCCATCGCTCCTACTTTCCTAAAATCCAATACAAGAAAGAAAGTGTGGAATTAATTCTGAATATGCTGCAACTGATTTTTGAACACGAACGGCATACCTTGCACCATGCATTGAATCATACACATATATGTAATGATCTTTAAAAGACAGCCTCGCCAAAATCCAGTGAAACCCCCCAGCAAGATTAATTGGGAAAAGAACATTGTCAACGCTATTCCATGGGACGTTGCATCTCATAAAAAATTCAAGCATGTACTCAACGATTTGATATTCTTAAGTGTTAAGTGTTACAACTCTATTGTTATCCACAAAATATTTATACAAATTCTGAATCAAGCAGTTAAACCAACAATCGGTGATTGTAAATTTAACTAAATCACAAACAGGCCCGTATTTTGACTTCTTTCGCAAATAGTAAAAGATAACATCAATATGTTGAAAATACGAACAACAAAACCACGTTAAAATGCTAAAAATGAATACAGAACACTAATTTAAATCGTATAAATACAATCTACTTATATAACATGCATCATATCAACTACTGCATACAAACTGTGTATCTACTGTGTAGGACCTGTATGTATAATGAATAGCAACTATTGTATTTAAACTATGTATCTATTGTGTAAACACTGCATAGGACCTGTATATACATTGCATATTAAGTGGTGCATATAAACTGCACATAAAGTACTGCATAAATAAAGCATAGAACTTATATAACATGCATCATATACAAAATTTCAGTATTCCAATTAGATTATCACTATCAAGTACCAAAATAAAAGATATATAACCTACTTAACTAACAAATTTATTACTTACTGAATTTGTTAATGGTACTCCTGGATATGCCAATGTGAAGAACCACTCTTTCATTTTAACAGTATCAACTCCAGAGTCAAAATATTTTCGGAGAGCATTGACAGAATCTGAATAAACAGGCCTGGAAAAAAATGTTACCAAAATTGAAATATATAATAAATAAAGTAAAACAAAAAGAAAATTCAAACAGAAACTTACATCAGTTTAACGCGCAACGATTTCCTAACAAACCTGTTAACTTTAATATCACTTTCATATCATCAATTCTCTCTGTAATACTCTTCACAAAAGGATGCTTTATAGACAAGACACGTTTACTTGGCTGAGCATTCTCTACACACTTAGATGATTTGCCTTCAACTTTACCACAACCAGAATCAAATTTTGACAAAAATGGAGATTCACATACTGTCGCTGGCTTACGTAATCGACGAGGAATAACAGGTGTTTCATCCAACATAGCAGCGCAGCCACCATATTTTCCTCAATTCCTTTAACATTATCACATGCAGTTGCATCAACTTTTCTAACATTATCACATACTAAATCAGTTGCACCAGTTGTTGCAACACTCTTATCGGGTTGAGTGGACTTAGAAATTTCAGCGTCTGGAATTTCTGACCAGTCAAGATCATTCTGGCTAAGCACTGACACAACACCTTCTTTTTGTGTCTTTTGATCACGAAAAGGTTGAGTAAATTTAGACACTTCAGAATCAGTAAAATTAGACCAATCACTATCAACCTGACTATTTCTACTCTTCCTTATATCCTTATTTTCACCTGAGCTTTGTATGAACTTCAAAAAATCAAAATTTGGAAAATTCTTCCAAGCGCCATCCTTAAAAGTTTCAGCCGCAAAATCGACATCGACATAACCACCTACACAATCACCTAAGAAATTAACTTTCTCTCCAACGGCATTCCCCAAATGCCCAATTACGTCACCACCTACACAATTTGTTGTTTTCCCTATATCATCCATCAAATTGTCACTTATATGATCCACTTTCGGTACAGCATCATTTTGTTGTCCCACGTTAGGTGGATTATTAAGTTGATCATCACTTGTACCACAAACATTATGTGTCTCATCGTCTTTTTCATTTGAGTTGTCACCATCGTTATCACCAATTGATGTACCAACCTGTAAAAAAAACTTTGTAAAATAAGTACAATAGTGTATATAAGTTCTGTTAAAAAATAGGAGAAATTCAGGAAAAGAATACCTTAGGCTCATTCTTTATATCTAGAGCTCGAAAAATCAATTCAAATGAGGATTTCATAAACTTCTCCATCGAGAAAACCTTTTCCGTTAATTAAACATAAAAGAAAAAAGTCAACACATCAATTAACAAAAACATACAAATATTAATAAAAACCTTCGACATACTATTTTAACATCACTTCTCAAAAGTGCCAATTCATTATCTAAGCTCGACTGACTATATTCTTATTTACTGGTGCTAGGCAAATCAACAGAGTGCACAACCGCATCCACAGGTTTGAAATTAGGTAATTGAAGGATTGTTTTTTCAAGAACTGTTGGCGTAATATTACGCAACACAACCTACACATACAAAACAACACTCAACATTTAAGAAGCACATTACAATTTAACAAAGCATATATAAATTACAATTTAAAACAACGATATACCTGCTCTTGCCTAGTGTCAAAAAATGCAGACTTAACCTCCTTGTATGTTGGTCTATACTTTACAAACCAATTCAGTATAAGTGGCACACCATCGCCCACTCGGTCAGCAAGATGGTCATCGGCATAAGGACAACACTCATAAAACCAACACTGAAATGCAAGAGGAAAACCAACACAACGATACATAGTTTTTTGCTGATAAACCTTAGACTTCATTGACTCCAGCATCAGACGAAAATATAATTTTCCCCAAGGAAATATTTCATAGTTCCCAGATTCAACCAATAAGAAATCATTCTTAGTTATAACATAACTATACGTGACAGAAAAAATAAAGGAATAAATGAAGAACAAAACAGAAATTTGTAAAGCATCTTCATCACATCGCCACTTTTTTCCCATGAAACACTCTTCTAAATCAAACTTTGTGACCTTGGACTTTCCTGAAAAATACAACTCCATCAGCTTACTTTCTTCACTAACATCAAACTCATTATTGTAATTTCCGATATATTTTAAGCCGCTAATTATAGCAAACTCTTGTAAGCCGAAACGTAACCTAGTGCTATTCACTTTAATCCATATTTCATCATCTCTCTCACAAACAAGTTCCCTTAGCAACACTCTATGGATAAGTTGATTTTGAGGAAACATATTTGGAAAAGATAAGAAATACCCAAAGCAACTATTGTTAAACAAATCAAGTTGCTTCTTGTCCAACTTAGATTTTAACGCAGTCACAATACCACAGTTTGTGTGCACGCTGAGCTGACACTTATAATGATCAAATGGACCAAGAAACAAATCCCAAGACCGCGATACATAAGTGTACTTTTAGGTATAAATATTTCAAAAAGCTACATATATTACTCATACAGTATTCATTACAACAATGTTGCTAATTGTACACAGTTACAATATAAATAGACAGGTCTTATACAATCCTGATACACAAATAGTTATACAGTGAATATACACTAATTTTACTCATACAGTATAAATATTCAAACTATACACAGTTCTTATACAATCCTGATACACAGATAGTTATACAGTCAATGTACACTAATTTTACTAATACAGTATTCACTACAATAGTGTTGCTAATTTTACACAGTTACAATATAAATAGTCAAATTATACACAGTTCTTATACAATCCTGATACACAAATAGCTATACAGTCAATGTACAGTAATTGTACTCATACAGTATAAATATTCAAACTATTCACAGTTCTTATACAATCCTGATGCACAATTAGTTATACAGTGAATATACACTAATTTTACTCATACAGTATAAATATTCAAACTATACACAATTCCTATACAATCCTGATACACAAATAGTTATACAGTCAATGTACACTAAATTTCACAAAAATCACTACCCAATATATTTCATATACAGCACTGACACATATTATATACATCAATAACACATATATTTCAAACATACACAAATTCTACACAACAAGTGAACATCAATCAGGCATAATTAATACAGACAAAGCACAAACAATGTACCTCAAAATCAGTTAATTTGGTTATTTTTCTCTTCCAAGGAATTTTTTTACTTTTCTTTTTGGATGATTGAGCATCATCTTTTCCATCATTTGATCGATTCCTTTTTTTTATTTTTTGGGAGAAACAAGAGCATCTCCTTCATCATTCACACTTATCTTCTCCTTTCTTTTAGATGACTTACTATCATCTTCATCATTTTTTGAATCACTGGCTTTTTTGTTTTTTTTGAATAACAACAAGATCTGAATCATCAATCACATCTGTATGTGCCTTTTTTTTAGCTGATTTTTTTGTTTCTCCATTGATGGATCACCTACTAATTTACCTCGAGACCTAGTAATTCGACTAGGAATAGCATGAACATTCTTCAAATCGTTCAATCGAACATCAAGATTTGTTAAATCTTCAAAATCATCATCAGGAGCAACGAAATTTGGATCATATCTTATACCTTTACCGGCTAATTTCGTATCAGTATTAACTTTTTTCTTCATTTTCAGCACAACAAACGTTAGAAAACCTAATCGCAAAGAACAGTCAAAAAAGTAAGGGGACTGTTGGTACCAGTTTTTTTTTTCGGGAAAAGGACAACTGCAAATGTTTATCCTTTAGTGTGAACTGTAGGTACAAGTTATTTCTTTTTTTTTTTGGGAAAAGAATAACTGCAAAGGTTGCGTGAGATTTTTTTTATCCTTTAGCGTGTGGTTTATTAAAATAGAGGGCGCGTGGGGCTTATAAAACAAAGGGCCAATAAATGGTATTAAAAACAGCCGAAGTGTTACTTTTGTCCAAAATGAGAAACGTGGATCATTATTGTCCATTACTTTTTAAAAAAGCTACGTGGTGTCCTTTTCCCAAAAACTTAAACAGAACAAGAATAGTAAGAGGGGAATAGAAAGATATAGCATAAATAGGGTGAAAATTGTTTTCACCCCAAATTTTTTTCTAAAAATCAAACACCCCCTTCAACTTTGAACATTAATCATTTTGCCCCTTTATCCTAATTGATTTTTCAGAATGTCTATTTTAAGAACTCGAAACCAAAATAAGCCAAGAAATTAAAAAAAAAAATTAAAATAGGTCATCTATTTAATAAGTTATCAAAATAGGCTAAACGTGATACGAGTACGATCACGTAGATGGACTTATGTGGGTGTGTATTGAAGTCATCCAAGTGTGTGTGCAAAAGAAGTGTAATTAAGGGCTTAAAAATACACACCAAAATAGCCCACTCCAAACACTAGAGGGGCGGCCCATCAATGAGGGGCCCTTTTGATCATTTTACCCTCTATCTAGTAATATACTATATAAGGAACAACTTAGAATTTTTGTAGAGATTTTTTGCATATTGAAGATTGTATAACACACTTGAAACACATAAGTTCTCTCTTCCGTAGAGACTTGGCCGAAACTAGGTAATAACATAGGTGTGGAATCACTTTTGTTGTTTGTTTGCTTGGATCGTTGGGTACTAGACGGATTGAGTCCTTCTTGTGTCCTCCGAAGAATGTAGATGTTACTACTACCATTAGTAAGGGTCTTTATGCGTAACATACACATAGGTTCTTAATCTTTGTAGTGGTGTATGTCTACCTATCTATCATTTATATTGTGTAATCTTGTAGCCGTGTGGTGTATTATTTCCTTTGTAACCCGTGTGTTGTTATTAATACATTGTTGTGGTTCATCTTGTTCTTCATATATTGTGGTTAATCTTAGTATCTTAGTTTGGGGTGCTGATTTGGTGTCAAATACACCACTATATCTTGTAATCTTGTTGTTGGTAGTGAATTCGAGAGTGGTCTCCATCCTTGTCCTCAGATCCTTAAGATTTGTGGACTGATTTGGGGTGTTTTTCGTAGTCTTCCTTGTTTGTCTTGTATCAAAACGTAATAAATTATTACGTTTTGTATATTTTTTTAACGATCAACTGACGGAGGTGAACAGTGAAAATATTGTTTGTAAAACATAATAATTTATTACGCTTTACATGAAAAAAAAAAAATCAGTGTATTGCCACATCCATCTTTAAGTCAAATAATGTAAAACGTAATAAATTATTACAAACTATATAAATAACCCCACCTAATCCTGTCCCATCATTTACATACCTTATTTTAAACGTAATCCCCCACCCTAACCGTCCCATCCCCTTTACTTATATTTTTGTGTGTTATTATTTTTTCGGTTAATTTTTCATGGTAGTTTTCGATTAATGTTTCGATTAGGATTTTGAGGAGACTCATATGAACAAATACGTTTTTATTATAATTAATGGAGTAAGAAATCGCAATTTAAGTTAGGGGTGTACAAAAATAGAACCAATAAAGATGTTATTGATTTATCGTTATTGGATTAACGATTTTTTAATAATTTTATAAAAAAATTATTGGGATATTGATTCGATTTTGATTTTTTTATTGGGTACTAAATTATTATTTTACACCCCATATATATATATATATATATAAGTAAGATTTTAGTTGCAACTAAGATTCGGTTTTTTTCATGTTAGTTACTACTTTTTTTATTTTATGGGTATTTTTTTATCGGTTAAATCGAAAATCAAATCGTTAGAGACTAAAAATCGATAACCAATATAACTATAAATATTATAAGTAAACCCTAACGATTTTGGTTATCGATTTTTAGTCCCTAAAGATTTAATTAATGATTTAACTAATAAGAAAATACCCATAAAATAGAAAAAGTAGTAACTAATATGAAAAGTACCCGAATTTTAGTTACAATCAAAATTCTAATTATATATATATATGTAATAGTTTAGGTGTACGCGCTTCTCGCGTGTACCTCACTTTAATGAGTTCAAACGTTGCACTAAATAGAAAATTTGTTCAAATAATAAAGATGAATACAATAATTAAATTCAACATCTTTTGAATATGTAAAGATAGAGAATTTATTTAATTAAATCTAACATTTATCAAAAAAAATTCTCAAAGCCGATCGACATTTATCTATCACCTGTAAACTACAACAAAATAATACGATAATAGAGATATCAAAAGATACAATTAAATCTAACCTCTACATAAAAATTTCCTCAAAGCGTCTGACACTCATCTACCACCTGTTAACTATAACAAAATAATGCGATAATAGAGATATCAAAATAATATAACTATACCTAATATTTACAAAAAAAAAATTCTCAAATCAGAGATATCAAAGCAATACAATTAAACTTAACCTTTACCTAAAAAAATTCTTCAAAGTCGACCAACATTTATCTACCCTTGCAAACTACAACAAAACAATTCGATAAAAGAGATATCAAAATAATACAATTAAATTTAAATCTTACACACAAAAATTTCTCAAAGCCGATCGATATTCATCTACAACATGTAAACTATCACAAAATAATAAACTAATAGAGATATTAAGACAATACAATTAAACCTAATCTTTACCTAAAAAAAATTCCTCAAAGTTGACCGACATTCATCTACCACCTGTAAATTAAAATAAAATAATATGATAATAAAGATATCAAAATAATATAATTAAACCTAACAGTTATATAAGAAATTTCTCAAAGTCAACCGACATTCATCTATGACATGTAAATTACAACAAAACAATAGTGATAAAAAAGCTTCGATTTTGATGAAAATAATTCTTGTCTAAGCGGAAATTTTGAATCTAAAGAATGACTTGAATGAAAACAAAGAATATATATATATATAACTTGAATGAAAACACGTTGAATTCTATTATGTTGACAAAAACAGTGAAGAAGTTGAGGGTTAAAAAATTAATCATCCACCAATCTAGATGTGCAACCGAATCAAGTTAGATGAGCATCAATCATATTCTCCCAATAAGTAAATTGGTTTGTTCAATATTTATAGAAGTATTTCCTTAATAGAAACTTATTATCTATGTTACCATGATACTCCCCAAAAGAATGATTTAGGTTAAATCTCTAAAGGCACGCCGTCATTACCGCTAGTGACAAAATAGAATTTCTGTAATCATAAATCAACCTATTTTATTCTATATATAGAATAATGAAACTTTCCTACAATATACTATTGTATCTCACGTTTTCTCATAGTATTAGGAAGAACAAAATTGGTCAATTATTGGCCCATTTTCCTCTTGAAGTTATTTAGGAATATTTTTTTAATTGATCAGTATAAAAAGCAAACTATTAATTGATTCTTCCTTCATATATATTTTAGGAGTCCTATATATTTTAGGAATTTAGTTAATATAATAAAAAATAATTAAATAATAAATTGAATAAAATAGTGAAAAGATAGTTTTGTCTAAAGAAGAGACTTTTAATGAAGGACGAAAAATTCAAATCACTTTTCTAAGGAGTTTCACACTTTTAATATATTATAGATTAAATATATATATATATATATATATATATATATATATATATATATGGGGTATAAAATAATAATTTAGTACCCAATAAAAAAATTAAAACCGAATAAATAACCCAATAATTTTTTCAAAAAAATTATTAATTCAATAATGATAAATCAATAATAGTTTATCGGTTCGATTTTTGTACACCTCTAACTTAAATTGTGATTTCTTACTCCAACTCTATTAATTATTAAAAAAAAAAAACGTATTTGTGCATGCGAGTCTCGTCAAAATCCTAATCGAAATACTAATCGAAAACTACTATGAAATATTAATCGAAAAAATAATTTTATATTTTTAACGCACACAAAAATATAAGTAAAGGGGATGGGACGATTAGGTGGGGGGTTGGGGTGGGGGGCTACGTTTAAAATAAGGTAAGTAAATGATGGGGCAGGGTTAGGTGGGGTTATTTATATAGTTTGTAATAATTTATTACGTTTTACATTTACTTTTTGTAAAACGTATAAATTATTACGTTTTACAAAAAGTAAATGTAAAACATAATAAATTATTACGTTTTATATGATTTGACTTAAAGATGGATGTGACAATACACTGTTTTTTTTTTTTCGTGTAAAACAAAATAAATTATTATATTTTACATTTACCTTTTGTAAAACGTAATAAATTATTACGTTTTACAAACAGTATTTTCACTGTTCATCTCCGACAGTTGACCATTAAAATTATATATATAACGTAATAATTTATCATGTTTAGCCTATTTTGATAACTTATTAAATAGGTGGCCTATTTTGATCATTTTTTTTGACTTATTTTGGTTCCGAGTTCCTATTTTAACTTTACATTATCAATTTTTCTATTTTTTGCTTAAAGAAAACTTCTTTATAATCACAATTTTTTCTTTTTTAGTCTATATAACATATTTTTATGAAAAAATAAATATCACTCCATTCGTTATTTTTTAATTGTCAGGATAAGATTTTTGCACAACCTTTCAAAAAAATTAAATAAAATATAATTTGACTAATATATCCTTTATTAGTTCTTTAATTTTCGTCTATTACACGCCTCTTGATTCTAGGAAAATTAATATCAAGAGCAAAGTTAAAAAAAGTAATTAATTCTCTATTGAATTTTTAAATTAACAAGTATTTGGGAATAACTATTTTTACATTACAATTAAAAAAAAAATAGGAGGGAGTATATTTTAGATTAAAAAGAAAAGTGAGAAAAAATAATTAAATATATAAATTAATGACGTTTTATAATGAAAGAAACGAGAAAAAAAATTATTAATAATAATCAAAGCTCTAATATCTATATATTTCAGTGAAAATATAAGGTAAATTTGACTTTATAAATATATTTCAATGTAGGTAAAACAAAAATAATTAATAAAAATTGAGAGAGGGATTTATAACAAATTAATTAATTCATTATTGTTAATAAATTTTAAATTATAATTTTAGAGAAACTTTCATTATTGACAATCAAAACTCAGTTTTCTATGAGCCATTAAAAAATAAGCGAGAATTAAAACATATACCTACATGCACAGTTACATTGGAATTTGGAAGTTGTGATTAATTTCTAAATATTATTTTGCTTGTAATGTTCATGAATTTAAATAACAATGGTAAAAATATAGGTTACAAAAAAATGAATATATATAATATAAAAATATATTAATAAACGAAAGATTAAAAATGCTAAGGATAAAATAGACATTATATAGGATAAAGAAGGAAGCTTGATTATTGTTTAAAATTGAGAGATTATTTGATTTTTAAAATAAAATTAGGGGCGTAAATGATTTTTACATGGCATAAATAGTATTGAAATTATGAATCACCTTGTATTAATAGATGAAATAAGCAGAGTTAGGGCTCATTTATTTGCACTTAATGAAGATTTGAATCTGAATGGTTCAAATTTCAATTAATACTGAATGATTCAGATTTCAGTCCATTAAGTGCATTTATTTTTATTAAGATGTAAGCAACTTAATTCATCTGAATACCTCAAATTCGGTCAGATCCTAAACCAAGTCTGAAAATCGTTCAGACCTTATTCTTGCTCTTTTTATTTTCTTTAATTTTAAAATTCAGTTACTGTAAACGTTTCCTTCTTCTCCAAAGCAACTCACTGCATAAGTTGGAAATTACTCAATGGTTCTAATTTTTTTCTCTTCGGGTGTGTTTGGTACGATGGAAAATATTTTTCATTTTCCATAGAAAATGATTTCCTGAAAAATAAGTTGGTTTTCTACTTATTTTTTCATGTTTGGTTGGTGAGTGAAAAATATTTTATGGTGTTTGGTTGATGAGTAGAGTATTTTTTAGAAAAATATTTTCTAGTGTTTGATTGGTGAGTGAAAAAATATTTTTTTAGAAAATACTACTAACTGTTAACTAGTGTATCAGTGTCTCTAGCAACTCAACAATTTGTAAGAACTAATTTAAGCATAACAAATAATATCAATATCGAATACTAAAATATTACAATCACTAAATTTAAGCAACTATTAATTAGCAAATATAGGAGACACTTTTCAATATTTTGTCAGGACAATCTCAAGATACTACAACCAATAGAAATATAACGGAACGACAAGTTTATTCAACCTCGTGAAACAAGTTTCATCGATGACAAAATGAAATATGCAATTAGCAAAAGTAACATAGATAAGTCTTCATCTATGCATATGAAAATAACAGTACATTCAACGAACATTGAAAATGGGGAAAATTCGGACTTCACTATTTTTTATTTCAAGTAGTGAAAAATTGAAGCAAAGCATAGTGAAAAATATTTTCGAGTAATGTAAATTTCTGAGAAATATGAATTTTTTGAGTCGTGTGAGTGCTGTTGGGGTGGGGAAGAGAGGTGGGGGTGGGGTCATAAGTCACATTTGTCATTTTCTGGAAAATGACTTTCTTGACCCATGAGGGAAGTTATTTTCCCTCAAATTGAGGAAAATGAGTTATTGTGGAAAATGTTTTCCAAACATTTAATTGCAACCAAACAAGAAAAAATAGAAAAATATTTCCCAGAAAATATTTTCCACCATACCAAACACACCCTTCGTCTTTGAAATTGAGTTTTGAAGCTAAAGAAAGGATTTTAATGGAAATTTATATATGTTGGTGTTTGATATCGGCCATTGGGGTTAAAAATTAAGATTATATTTATTTATTTATTTATTATTATGTTTAATAATTTTAAAAAAAAATATATCATAGGTAGTCAAAGAAATGAGAGGTTGTCGACGAAGGGGTCAGATTGCATATTCAGATATTGAAAAAACAAACAGTGTTAATTATTTAGTGTTCAGATCTAAAAACAACATCTTAATTATTCAGATGTGCATTCAAATTCAGACGCCTTAATCTTAAGAGGGAAAAAATGCAGCCTTAGGGCATAAATCTGAAATCAATTGAAATTGAGCAAATCAGTAAATTAATCAGTATCACTCATTTAATTAAAATCCTATATATATCTTATCTTAATTCTATTAAAAGGAAGGGAATTTTTAATCCGAAAATTAATGTCAAGGGAAATTGGGTGAAAGGAGGGGTATTTTTAATCCTAAATTGACGTTAGGGACAATTTGCATCCACTAGGAGATACAGGGTAAATTCAAGTCATTTTTAATATTAATGTACCTTTTTAATAGTTAATTTTACGAATATTTTTCAAAATAACAAATTCGTTGGAAATTCCTCCCTCCTTGAAGAATTGCCTTTTACATTTTTTTGTGTGTTAATATGAAGAGCTTTACGATACCTTTATATATACTAAAGCAAATTGGAATTCTTTTCTATTGAAAAATAAGTAATTATTTTATGTAACTATAGTTTGCTAATTATCAAATATGAGATCTTCTATATAACGTAACATTTACCAAAATATTTTTCAATCGATGTTCTATTTTCGACGACACTTTCCCCAATTTTGACGGGGGAAAAATTAAATTCCAAACTCAAAGAAAGGTTAGCGTGATGGGATGAAACTTTAGAGGAGGTCTCAGATATAGAATACTTAAGAGCCTAATTATTAGTTTTATAGCAACAGTTTGATAATTACATTTTATAGCAACTTATTTTTGTATTTTTTAAAAATGTTGCTGGAAAAATATATGTACAAAAAAATTACTGCACTTAATTAACTGAAATTAGTTGAGCTATATATGGTATAATTACCAATCAAGTAATTATGTAGATTCCTTTTCCATTTAAAACTCTTAAAAAACGTGACATCCGTTATAACTTGAGAATTCAAATTTTAGTTTTTCCCCATTAACAGCTGAATCTTTTCTTAGCAATTTGTTCTAAACTTACCCTGTGTTGGAAATTCAAGCATTGGTGTTGCTGAATCAAATTGGACTGATTCTTCTTCGAAATCAACAGCAATTGCAAAATGATGCAGTAATTTGATTGAATCAAATTCAATTGTTGATTCATCTGTTCCATTTGTTTGAATTCAACTGTCAGTTGAAAATTCAACCATTACTACTGTTTAAGGTACATAATCATTATTGTTATTCAGTTCGTTTTTTTTTTAACCATTACTGATGCGCCTATCAAGTTTTGGTTGTCGACTTTAATTTTTATGTGAAATTTTTTTAAAACAAATTCGAGTTAGATTCAAGGCAGCAGTAAAATTGGAATTCAAGTATCTGTTGCAAATTTCAGCTTTAAAGTTGTTTTAATGGAAAAAAAATCAGTATTCGAATATTGTTTTGACGATCGTTTGTTGTTATTTTGATTGTTTTAACAGTAGAACAAATTGTAAACAACTTTCGAATTGAAGTTGATTCAATTATTTTTTAAAATACTAGATAAATGAATGATCGAATGTATCTGTTGAATTTGATGATATTCTATGAACTCATACAAAAGTATAAAATATCTGCTGCATATGTATTTTTGATTTGCTTAATGTTAACATTGCATATGTATTTTTGCTTTGTTGTCGGAATTCTATAGTATAAATGTATATTTGAAAAGATATTTTACTTTAAAGAAATGTAGTGTAAATGTATTTTTTAAATTGAGTTGTTGGCTGTGTAACTTTGTTTGCACTTAAATCTGAAAAGTGCATGTTATAACAAGTGACATTTGACAAATATGTATAAAACATATCAAATTATAAATTATGTATGTTGCAGATGTATTTTTTTTATATGCTTAATATTAACACTGCATATGTATTTTTGATATGATTTATGTTAACATTGCATATGTATTTTTGTTTTGCTTTTCGGAATTTGAGAACATAAGTGTATATGTGAAAATATATTTCGTACCTGTTTTACTTTCGTTTGATGGAGTATTTTTTGTATTTGGTTGAAAACTTTTGTTGTATTTGTATGTAACTTTAAACAAATATTGTTTAAATGTATTTTATAAATTGAGATGTTGGTTGGGTAACTTTGTCTGCACTTAAAGCTGTAAATAGTGTGTTAAAATAAGTGATATCTGACAAATATGTATATTTATTTATTTATTGGTTAAATCAAGTAGAAATGGGAAGCATATCAGTCCTTGTGAAGCACTCTGGCCGATGGACGTACGAAAAGAACTTTGAAGAATATGTCACTGATGTTCTACTGTTGAGCACATCAGCAACATTCGTTGAGCTGCACGATGTTTTGGCATCTCACTTAAGTGTGAATTTAACCAGAAAACGTATTTTAGTGGAATATCAAATCACTGCTAATGCAAGGCAGATAGAAATACATAACGATATGGGTTTGAAGGTGTTTATATTGCAGAAAAAACTGATACAAGACATGAATTGTCTTCCTTTATATGTAAGCATTTTGGATAAAGTTGTAGGGAACAACTTGGCAAGATCATCTATATGTGTTGCTGAAAGAGGAATCAACGGTAACAACTTGCAAACATTGATAAATACAATAAATGAAGGAGCTTTGGTGGTTTGTGAAGATACACAAGCATTAGATTTTTTTGAGATGGATATTGTTGAGGTGATTATCTCAGACCCACATCACAAACATGTTGAGGACGATCAGGTTTACTTGACAAAAAAAATTTTAAAGTCAGTCATGAAGGACTATGTAATTAGGGAAAAATTTCAAACGCGCAGTAAAAGGTCTAGTAAGAAAACGTACGTACATTTTATATCACTCTGATTTTGTTAAATATTACTTTGGATATGTATTTTGAATATATTTAACCATGTTTGATGCAGTTATACATTGTTTTGCAAATCAAGAAACTGCGAGTTCTTAATGTGTGCATCAGGCATGGGAGACACTGGAATGTTTAGAATTAGAAGATTCATACCTGAACATACTTGCCCAGTGAAGGACAAGATCTATCCAAAGGTTCATGCAACTAGTATGTTGATAGCTGGTATGGTTAAACAGAAATTTAAAAATCACAAACGAAAATACAGTGCAACAGAAATAAAAAATGACATGAAGGAAGATTTTGGTATGAATTTGACATACACTTTATGTTGGAAGGCCAAGGAAAGAACGTTAGAAGAGTTGAGGGGTAAGCCATCAGCATCTTATGGGAAACTGCCATCATACTTATATGTGTTGAATACTACTTATCCGGAGTCACATATAAGAATGAAGAAGACAGGTGATAATGCGCTCTTGTATGTATTTATCGCTCTACATGCATTCATTAAAGGATTCGATCATTGCAGACCAGTCGTAGTTGTTGATGCTAGTCATCTGAGAGGAATGTATACTGGGGCATTTGTAACAGCATGTACAACGGACGGAGCAGGTTAGTATCATTTAATAATAATTACATTGTATAACTGGTTGTATTTTTTTGTATTTCTGTTGTTGACTTGAAAAATACATATATCAAATTCATATATACATATCTGTATGTAATTACATATATTTTCAAAGTTTCCTGAATGAAACATGTAAAATTGATTATGTTTGATAGTTAGGTGCAATTATATTTTATTATATGTAATTGATACCATTTTTGGTAGATAAAATATACATTTTAATTGACCTATATTTGTAATAAATACATATGCAGTTCCTAACTGTATTTAAATCGGCCTGCGCTGTGCAGTTTATATTTTTTTTTGGCATATGATATGCTTGATTCTGAAAATGATGAATTATGTATACAGGTCATATATTTTCTTTGGCATATGGTGTGCTTGATTCTGAAAATGATGCATCCTGGACGTGGTTCTTCGAGAATCTAAAGAAAGCGTACGGGGTAAGACAAAACATGTGTGTTGTGTCTGATAGGAATCCAAGCATCATAAAGGTTGTTGGCGATGTGTACGAAGATGTTCCACATTATGCATGTATGTGGCATCTATGGGTAAATGTAAAAAAACTTTACAGAAAGTCACACGATGCATTGTCGAAGATCTTTTATACAATGGCCAAATCATATTCAAAGTCAGAATTTCACGTGTTAATGAAAAAAGTTAAGGCAGATGATATGAGGGTGAAGAAATATTTGGAATTGACGGGTTACGAAAAGTGGGCTAGGTCGTATGCAACAGTTCATCGAGGATGAACTTTAACTTCAAACATTGTGGAGTCAATAAATGAAGTGCTTGTATCAGCTAGAGAACTGCCAATTTATGGTTTTCTTGAGGAATTTCGAATACTGTTTGCAAAATGGAATTGTGCAAATAGGCAGGAGGCTTCATATACCTTCACAACACTTATTGAAAAGTTTAATGACATACTCAGTGAGAACGAGGCTTTGTGTACCCGTATGACGGTATGACCTTTTAGATTTGTGAAAATTATAATTATGGAAATATAAATATGAAAATACTTTTCATGCAGTTATAAATTAATTAAAAGATATACAACATAAAAAATATGAACATTTAAAAATATAATATGTATTTTGCGGATGAATTTTGTTGTATTGAAAATTATTAACAACTGCATATGTATTTGGGTGTTCTGTAAAAAAAGTACTCTGCATATGTATTTTTATTTGCATAAGTATTTATTTTTTTCAAAAATGCTAGTGTGCTTACAACATATCATGAAATATGGAATTCATCTTTTTGTATCAGTGCATTTAAAAAAATTTTATGTCAGGTTGTACCAGTCTCAGAATATGTTTATATGGTACACGACAAACAAAAGCACTTCATTGTTTGCATCAAGGAAAAAAAGTGCTCATGTAATGCTTTTCAAATAGATGAGATACCATGTGCACATGCTTGTGCGGTGTTGGAGAAAAAGAATTTTGAGAAGGGGTCATACTTTTCAGATTTATTTAAACCAAAAACTGTTTTGAAGACATATGATGTTCCAATCTACCCGTTGCCACACAGCGATGACTGGATAATTTTAGAGAGCATACATGATGAAATAGTACTGCCTTCAAAATTCAAAAGACCTCCAGGAAGACCTGCAAAGAAGGATCGTGGAAAATCAGATCGGGATACGTTTGAAAAGAAAAATATCAACTCATGCGGTGGTTGTGGGGCTAAGGATCACAATAGGCGTTCTTGTAGGAAACATCGCAAATGGTACATTTCTTCTTCTGTATTATTTCTTAAAAGAATTTTTTTTATATAATGATGAACTAATTCAGTTTAGTTAATGCATTTATGAATCATTTGACAATTGAAGATAGTAATATTTGAATAATGGAGCTATATATGTTTCAAAAGCTGTACATTACACATGTATTTTCTAGCAGCAGTTCATATGTATTTTTGACATAGTAAATGTATTTTAGGTTAAAGGTGGTAACTTTGATTAACCAAACAAGTATATGATTCCTAATTGTTCAAATATTTAAATATATGTGACATATTCTGCAAATATATTTGAATTGCATAATGTTATCACTGCATACATATTTACATTGTAAAAATACATTTGATGTATAACCCATATGTATTTTTAATAAAAATATCATCACTTCATATGTATTTTGTAACTAAAATCAAATCTATAACTGCATTAAAAAGTTAAATTTATCTGTAATTCTAATTCTCTTGTATAATGATTTAAAATGAACACATATCAAAATTACATATTAGGTTTGATCTATATGTATTTTTCATTAGCTTTATATTAACACGGCATATGTATATTTTTGGAAAATATTTTTAAAGTATAATCCATATGTATTTTGTAGCAAAATATCAACATTGTATATTTATTTTGTAAATAACTGCAATAATTTTTGAAATTTCACTTTAATTTAAATCCTAATTTATAATTATAGGTAATGAAAATATCCTCAAAATGCATATAAGGTATGTTGCAGTTGTATTTTTGTAATGTTTGATTCTAACATTTCATATGTATTTTTATGCTGAAAAACAATTGATTTATACTACATATGTATTTTTCTGCATAATATGAAAACTACATATGTATTTTTTAACTAAATCTCACAGTAAAAGGTAGAACTCCATAAATCTCATACTACATATGCTGAAAAACAATTGATTTATACTACATATGTATTTTTCTGCATAATATGAAAACTACATATGTATTTTTTAACTAAATCTCACAGTAAAAGGTAGAACTCCATAAATCTCATACTACATGTTATATTTAACAATTTAGGAAGGTGGTGAAAAACTTTAAAGAACAACAACAACATAGTAAAATACGTATTATGAATGTTCTATATGTATTTTTGCAATATTTTATTTTAACACTGCATATATATTTTTAGGCTAAATACAATTGATTTATACGATATATGTATTTTTAAACATAATATAAAAACTACGTAAGTTTTTTTTAACAATATCTCACAGTAAATGGTAGAACTCCATGAAATAAAACCAATTCAAAACATAAAAATTAGTCTGTACAATCAAAACCTACATCCATAAACTAGTTTCTAAAATACAAAAAGTCAAAAATCCATCAACCATCATACATCAACAACTTCAGTGACACTAGTTATTCTACTTTGCCTTCCAGGCCTCAATGGTGCTTCGACATCACTAATGGCATTTGTTTCTTATTTTCGAATCCCATAGTCCCACAAAAGTGCAACATATCTTGTGCGTAGTGCGTTGGGATCGAACTCAGTCGCAATAACTTTGTGACCATAAGAAAGGCACTCTGCATACATAATCATAAAGACACCACAATCCCTACCAAAAAAAAATCTGATTAAATAGTGAAATATATTTTATACAAACATACAATTTTGGTATATGTAAATTGAAAACTTACAAGCTTCCAATCGGTTGTTGAGGCAAATCATCTTCAAATAAAACATCAAACATATCTAAGGATTCTTTGTCTTTGTATCTTGGATGGTTTTGAAGACCAATTTCTTTCTTAACATAGAAATCACAAGTTTGGAGACACAATAGAATAATCATTGCTAATTTTTCGATCTCATCAAGAACAACCGCATAATGACCACTGGATTCATATGAATCATACAAGAATATATACCTCTCTGAAAATGATAAAATCGCGAGAACCCAGTGATTTTTTTTCTTTATATTGATCGAAATAAAAATGTGTTCCACTGTATGCCATGGCACTGCAGCATGCATACGGAACCCATTGATGTATTCAATCAGATGGTGCTCCTGTCCTCCAGCATTAAGATTTTGATGATCCATAGAATATACATCATTCAAAGATATAATTATGTTCATAATGTTACAGTCAACTGTACTGTATTTGTATGATTTATTTGGCTCGTTTTTGTACGAACTGTGCGGATCATACTTCGACTTCTTCCTCAAGTAGTATAAGCAGACATCAATATGTTGCATTAATGAATACCACAAAATTTAGAGCATTCAAAAAAATTGTATTCTAAATATTAAAGTGTATGCAAGAAAAAAATACATATGCATTTTTTTAGATTAATGTAGAAGACTTGTGTATCTAAAATTGCATTCTTAAAGTTCAGTTACATGCAGACAATATTATCTAATAGTATATGCAACAATATGTGATGTAGTATACTATATCATACTTTGAATACTTAAAAATACATATATGTTAAATCATATGTATTTTCAATGTAACCTAATATGTATTTTTAAGTATTGTTATAGACGAAATGAAAAAAAAATTAAAATAATATACTAACCTAGTCTGTCCATGTCTGATCTGCAAACTCCATCGTATAGAATCAATTTTTGTCTTCAACAGTCTCAACACCAAAATGCATCTTTGGAATTTCTGATTTTCTCCTCATGTAATGATCCACTTTTCTTTTCCTAGGTATTTTAAGGAGATGGTAAATCATGAAAACATCTATTGATACAAAAAAATAATTTGAAGCAATTCAAAAGAAATACCTCTTGGCGGTAGCTTTTAATAGGTCGGCAGAAATTCAGTCGTTGAAGTTCTTGACAATCTTCGTATCTATTATCCCATCAATCGAGTGATATAAAAATGAATGTTTCTGGGGTAATATGCGTATTAGCCCTGCTGAGCTCCCTATATAATTATTGAATACAAAAACTTAATAAATACAAACGTATTTGTAAGACATATTACATAAAAAATTATATATATCTTATTGTACTTACCAGCTGCTGAACCAAATTTTTCGGTGTATGGCAATTCCTTGAATTTTGATGGTCGCCTAATCCTTAACTTTGGTCTGGGAGTGTTAACTTCACGATTAGTGGATGGATGAATCATGATGCTTTTTTGATCTTAGACATTCAAGCTAGGTAGAAACGCATCCGGGATTGTGTTTTGTGAATCAGGCCACAATTGTTCATCCCTCTGTTCATCATTGGTTACTTCTTGTGTATTAGGAGGTGTCCTAACTTGATCCTCTGTACCAAGTTCGACCTCTGAATTCACCAGTGAATTTGAATTCAAATCAGTGATCCCTCTGTTCATCTAACAAAAAAATTGAAAAAAGAATATTACTTTTTTTCTATCAAATTGAACCTAAATAAACTCTAAATATATTATAGTAAGATACATACTTGAGCATGATCTTCAGTAACAGTCTCAGAAGTTTTTGCATCCAAAATTTCATGTTCTTCTTGACGGTTTACCGATGAATGTATGATGATGCTTTGTATTTGATAGGCATTTAGGCTCGGTAACATCTCATCAGGGATTGTGAATTGCGAATCAGACAAAATTGTTTCATCAAATTTTTCATCGCTGGTTTGCAAAAAAATAAAAGAAAAAATTTAATTGTCCTCTGGATTATTACATGACATGAAGACAAAGTTAACATCACTATACGTACTCGACAATCATGTTGAACAACCTTCTCAGAATGTAAGTAATCCAAATTTATACTTTGGAGAAGCTCGTTAGGGATTAATTGTTGAGATTCAATTTTAAAATTCATTTTTTCGGAATGCAAATCAGTGCACCCCTTGAAAACAAGTAAAAAAATCAAAACATCAAACAAACATGTACTTGTATCTATTTATATATGTGAATTCAAATGAATATATATATGAAACATAATTATTTACCTTTTTACCAAGCAAATTTTCCTCCAATTCCTGATCAACCTCCAAACTTAATTGTTGTGGTGATCTTTCGGTATCAACATAATCCATATTCTGAAGGTCAGGATCTTTATCTGCATGTTGTTGCTACAAATACATTTACAAATTCAAATAACATATTAATACTTGAGTCAAACAAAATATATTTTTTTTTTATGAAAATGAATATATGTATATACAAATACACTTAAATACATATTGATATATAACATCAAACTCAAAAATACATATTAAAGAACATAACAAAAAAAATCACTCTTTGTTAAAATACATATGAAATGTTAAAAAATATATATGAGTAAAATAAAAATACATATACAGTGTATAGAACACATTAAAAATACATATTGATATATAACATAAAACTCAAAAATACCTATTTATGAACATAACAAAAAAAGCACACAGTAAAACTAAAAAATACATTTGCAGTGTGTAGAACACATTAAAAATACATATTGATATATAACATCAAATTGAAAAATATATATATTTAAACAAAACTAAAAACACACTGTGTTGCATGTTATAATATTTTTAATAAACGAAATTATATGTATTGTTATGTGAGCATCATCAAAAATGTATATATACACTACATGTGATGTAAAAAATAATTGTATTTAATGAAAAATGCATATGTATTTAATAAGTAAACAACACAAAAAAAAAAAATAAAGCTTGCATATCATACTAAAGTCAATCTTCAATTCAATTTCAAATTTGAAAGTTCTATAAACTTTAAAAGTACAACTAAATCTGTATTTGAACTTTAATATTTACCTTTGTACCGTCAGAAATATTATCTGAAGATTGAACAACATCAGGACTGAAATGTTGTCCAGATTGCTCTAACCCTCCCTCATCAACATTTGATTTATCAGCTTCTATATCTACAACCTAATCCTAAAAAAATTAAGTCCAATAACATAATGAGTTATTATGTTGTATTTGTATAAGGAAGTCCAATAAGTATACATATTCAAATCAACTAAAATTTTCAAAGAAAAAATTTACCATGCTTTGAGCAAATGCTTTCTTCATCTTTTTGAAATTTTTTCTCATTAGTCCACGAATTTTTTTAAACTTGTGACGAACCTGTTTTGATACAAAATCAATAAACAAAGTTTTTTCCATGTAAAATAAATATTTGCCAAAAAATAATTACCTCATCGCGGAATGCATTAAAATTTTTCTTAAAAATAAAGGTTTCTTTCTCAACATGACTCTCAGGCTTTGAGACGGCTACTTTCTCTACATTAATATCTGGCTTTGACTGTACCTGAGGAAAAATAACCCGAGTTGTTTGCTTTTCTTTCTTCGTTTTTGAAGAAGATGCATGTCGTGTTGGAATTGGCTTGAAAACTGGTGTCTTCATTCCATCACCCTTTGCAGCACGAGGAGCTGGTGTCCGCATTTGGGTATGCTCGTTTACTTGTTTTTTCCTTAAAGGTTTCTTCTCTATTGGTGTTGATGAATCAACCTTCTATTTCTTCTTTGAATGTTCGTTGATCTTTCTTGGTGGTGGATCCTGGAAGTCATCATCAGAATCAACAGAACGTTCATGTTGTATTGCATCCTTCTTTGGTATTTGCAATTTTGCCAGCTCCTTTTTCGTTGGTTGTATGTTCTTAAAGACAACCTAGAATAATAGGTAAATAATATATGTTAAAGAATCAGTTAAACAATTGTAAATGAAAATGTATATATGTATACTGTAAATTACATATGAATACATATGTATTTAGTAACAACAAACCTTGCCATTGTCATTGAACATAACATTCATCAAAAACTCAAAGCGTGGACGAGGTGCAATCGTCTTCCAATTTAATAATCGGGGAATTCGATTATCAACCTTCGATGTAATTTTTGGTGGGACATTAGAACAACACTCGTAAAGCCACACTTGAATAGTCAGTGGCATTCCCTGAATCAAATAAAATTGACCACCAGCTTTCAACCGGTTGTTCAAACTTCTGGCCAGATCTTCAAAAGATAAAGAACCACATAGAAAATTCTTATATATTCCACTATCGATCAAATCGAAATGAAGACGAGGTATAACCACAGTTTCAACATTAGATAACACAAATGAATGCAGGAAATACAGGATTGCAAATTTCTCAGCATCCTCATCATTGTTCTCTCCCCATACTTTCTCCGTGAATGCTAGAAATAGTTTTCTTTTCTGTATAATTTCTGCCCCATTGAAATACTTCTCAACCATCCTATTTGGTACACCCTCGTAAAAAATAAAGTCATATCTATTTGGCTCGAGTTTTCGGTTGTTTCCGTCATTGAAGTATTCGTCGCCCTACCAAACGAAAGAAGTCACTATCAAACCGCTCTCCCTATTGAAGTATCAAAGGTGGGCTCAGCCCGGTGACTAGGAAATGAATTTGCCCTTGAATTGAAGTGATGAGGTCGGAAAGAAAGAGGAAATAGTTGCAGCTCTTTCTCTTGAGTTAGAGGGAGAAATCTCAAATTCTTACTTTCTCTTTGCTAAGGTGCGCAGCCTCTTCTGAACCGGAACAAGGATAAGGTAAGTGGGTGGCTGGGATCACGATCGACTAAAAGGAAAGTCGCCCGGAGATATTGATTCAAATCCAATTCTTCCCTTTCTATGCTTTTAGGTTGGCCTCTTTGACCTTTCTTGGGTTCACTAGAAATGTCATCAAATCTCTCTCTTCCTATCCGACCTAATGATAGCAAATTCCCAGGAAGTAAAATTAAGAAATGTGCCATTAGCACAAATCAGGATCCCAGAAGAAGAACTACCCTTCACCTCAAGCGTCATAACGCATCTGCACAACTTTGCTTGCACTACACATTGTTGCTTCTTTATAAAATAACCAAAAATTTTATTGTCGCAAAAGTTTTTAAACTATTTCTTGTTTAAAATTGCGCGTATGCTTCCATAAATATCTTTGTCACTGTACGAGCACATGTGTGGTGCAAATCTTGGAAGTTTTCTGACTATGAATATTTCGTCCCGCATAACCTATACAAAGTAAAACTAGCACTTCTTAATCTGTAAACAAAATTCAAGCATACAAAAAAAAAATATAACATGCAACCAACACTGAAAAAAACATATCACATATAATCAAAATTACAAGCAACACTAAAAAATACAAGTCAAGTATGCTAAAAATACAACCAACACTGAAAAAATATAAATCAATTATGGTAAAAATACAACCAAGACTGAAAAAAACATATCAAGTAAGCCAAAAATACATATAGCCAATGGCATACTCTATAGTGAATATACTGATATGGTAGTTAAACTAAAAGTAACATGCATATGTATTTTATCAGTGCAAAATATAACAAATTCTTAAAAAAATACATATTAAATATATAAAAATACATATAGCAAAAAAAATCTGTTCATGAGTATTAACCTATTTATTAACAGTATATTTTCACAATTATCCTATCATCTTCACAAATATGTTTTCTACTAAATTTGCCCTCCACATATCACCAAAAACATAAAATACATATTCAGTATTTCGAAAAATACATATAACTTACAACTTTAGTAACATCTAAACTTATAGCAAAATACATTTACTTAAAAAATAAATTTACATCAAAAAAAAAAGTACCTCTTCATCACTATCTTCTTGAGAATCGTCAGCAAAAGAATTCTGCACTTTCTCATCAACCTTACTACTCAAAACTTCAATTTCTTGAGCTTTTCTTTTCTTCTCTGTCTCTTTTTTAATTTTTGTTTCCTTTGGAGAATGCTTTTTCTGCAACCCTTTTTTTTTCATAATTTCTGTCATCTTAATCGGATCGTTGCGAAATTTTGACCTAATCTCCTTCGATCTGTGAGATTTCTTAATCTGTAAAGAAGATGAAACAACTTTAACAACTTCTTCTTGAGTTAAGCCGATACTAAAAGACGGTCCACAATCTGAATCCAAATTTAAATTTCGTATGCCAGTAGTTTTATTTTGTGATTCTAGTGTTTGTTCATCCATTAAAACAAAAAACAAAAAAAAATCTGATTTTGAGATGTGTTAAAGTTGAAAATTTTCCAAAAAAAATAAAAAACATGCAATAGCTAAATTAAGTGTTACCGAAATATATCAAGATTTGATATAGCTAAAATCGTACAAAAGAAAGTAAAAGTGAAGCTGGAAATTTTTGTTAATGACGAAAAAAATGGGAAAATATCTTTTAAAAATGAAGAGAGAAGGAATAGTGGCGTGAAAAGAGGGATAACTGAAGGTTAATTTTCCAATGCGGTAAAAAAAAAAAAGAAACACAATAAAAATATGTCATAAATACTATGAAATGTAATTTCATAAAACTAGTGTTATTTTTTATAATTTAATACATAGATATGTTACTTTATGTATTTTGCCCTTCAATAAATTAACAACTTCATAAATAATGATTGAACCTATGCATCCACAACCAAAAATGAACCAGAACTATTGATTGTATAATGCTCTAAACTTACATTCATAATAAATTGTACTATGTAGACCTCATTTCAACCATTCTACTCCCTCCATTCCAAATTATTCGTCCCAAATTTTCTAATTTGATTTCTCATTTTACTTGTCTTTTCAATAATTAAGAAGAGACAAAAAAAAATTCATTTTTACCCTTTGCATTAATTTTTTTTTTAAAAAAATTAAAATGTAAACATCATTTAATAAGGGTATTATGGTAAACTAGCCATGTTATTAATTATTTTTCTTTATCAATATGTTATCTCAATTTAGGACGGGTAATTTGAGACACAGAGAGTATTTAGTAGCAAAAATAGTTGAAATAACAATAGATAAAGGAAGCCTAAGGGAATTGCTGCTTAGATACTCTCTGTTTATTAATTGGTCATTATGAATTTGTACACTTATTAAGAAATTAATAAATAGAGATGTATTTTATGTTTTTTTAAAGTGTAATAATAAATATAATGATTAAATATTAAAATTTGATACATTTTACTTCATTTCATGCATTACGTCTAGAATATTGATAATAGAAACTAGTAATAATCATTTAATTTTCATTTTAAGTATGAAGATTATTTATGCACCATTCGATAATTTGAAAAGTGTGAATGTTTTCAATAATCCTATCAAAAATAAAATGAGAAACATATATAAAAAATATTCTTTATTTTAAAACTTGAACAACTAAATTAAAAACAAATATTTTTAAAAAGAAGTTTAATTAATACGAAGCGAACGGAATATTTGTTTACTTACAGAGTAATTTGCCTATTGAAAATTGTAATGGCTCCATTGAGAAATGTAAATGCTTTATAGATAGGGGTGTGCATCGATTGATTCGATTCGGTCTTATGTGTTATTGGTTCGATTTATCGGTTTTTGGTTTTTAATTATGCAAAATCAGTAACCAACTAAAAGGATATTTTCTTATCGGTTTTTGATTTATCGGTTTTTTGCGCTTAACGTTTTCGATTTTTTGTTTAACCAATAAGAAAATACTCATAAAATAAAAATAGTTACAACTAAAAAGAAAAAAAAAATCTTAGTTGTTGCCAAAATCATACGCAATGCGTTTTAATTTACAAGAATCTTCAAATTTGAACTGAATGTTAGTTCGAAAAAAAACTGAATCTTAATTATTGGAAGCTACTAAATGCTTCAAGATTTCCAATACGACAATACCCGAACTTTGTATTGTGCCTTTGTTGTCCTGAATAGGTTAATACTTTGTGAATATCTGAATTGTGAATAAGTAGTGTGTGTGTATGTGTGTGTATATATATATATATTAGTAATATAAATATTTATATATATAACACAAATAGGAGTAAAACAATAACTTAGTGTATACCGATAACCCAATAAGCTAAAATCAAAATCGAACCGTTTACCCAATAAATTTTTTTATAAAACCAATAAGAAACCGTTAACCCAATAAGTCAATACCAATAACCCAATAACATTTTTATCGGTTCGATCTATCGATCGGACCAATAATTAAATACAATGTAACTAAAATTCTAAATATGGCTCTATGTATATAACTCTATGGATACGTATACGCTTCATCATCTTAGGCCTCCAAGTATACATTCTGAGGCAAAATATACAAATATCTTTACGATTCACTAACAAATCACGACTCAATTGAATAAACTTATCTCTGAGGTTATCCTATTATTGTTGATGTTGACTTGTGAAATTATCATAGATTATATGAATTTTTTTAAATAAACTGCTATTCTTTAATCGTCATATATGACATTCTTGAAGAGCTGGCCATTGCATCTATCTAATAAAGCTAATAACAATTTCATTATCAGTTTGACATTCAATCTGAATCTGGCTTAGCTTATGAAACTGCAGCATTAGTTTTGTTTAACAAATGTACCGGCTAAAAATTCAGTAAAAGATTTTTCATGTACTCTATGATAATTTTACGAGTTAATTTCAACAGCAACAAGTTATTAACCTCGCATTTGAGTTTACTCGGTTAAACTTTGACATCTTGATATAAAATACTGAAAAGGGCCTGAAATACCCTTCAACTATGTGAAATGGTGTAAAAATATCCTCCGTCTACCTATTGGGCCTAAAATGTCCTTCATGTCTACCTATTGAGCCTAAAATGTCCTTTTCCATCTACTTATTGAGGCTATTTTGCCTTTTTATTTTAAGAAAAAATTATATAATACCACAACTTATCTTTATTAAACTACATAAAATTCATATCATTTTTATTAATATTAACCAAATAAATAGTGCACAATATCAATTTTTCGTTATTCTAAATTGATCTGATAAACAAAAAGAAAAACAACATAAATAGCCATTTTAAAAAAATTATTACATATACATAACCGTATTAGTTGGTCAACATATAAAATATTACTTTTATAACAGATTCTAATATATAGAAAAATAATTATATATTAAATTCCATCTTTCTTATTTATTGCTTATTTTTATGGAAGTCTTTGTTCATTCATATTTAATATACTATATCAAAATTTTATGTTTTTTATTTTTATTGCCTGCTTTCACGATGCCTCCATAAAAAATATATGGTATATTTATATATTATACAAATTATATTTATATCATAAAAATACATGGTCTATTTATACCATATAAATTATATTGGCCAAAGTCATCGACAGACACTCAAACTTATTTCGAAAATTCACTTAGACCCCTCAACTAAGGCATGTACCTATCAGGCCCCTAAATCCCCCAAATTTTGATTCAATTGGGCATTTTTTTCCCTATCAGCTAAAAGCTCAAAGTGTGTGTTGCACACACGCAATGATGTGGCAAAACGAGCTAATTGAAAGCTGACACATGGCATTGTGGGTCAAAAAATGATTAAAAATTAATTATAATTTAAAAAAAAAAGAATATAAAAATGGCATTGAGGAAATTATTAAAAAATAATTTTAAAATTATTTAAAAAATAAAAAAACTGATTATTATAAAAAATTATAAAAAAATTTAAAAAATGAAAATAAAAAAAGTCATTGAGGATCTAAATTACTAAAGAATTATTTTTTTTTAAAAAGAACTGATTATTAAAAAAAATTATAATTTTTTTTAAAAAATGAAAATAAAATTGTCATTGAGGATCTAAATTATTAAAAAATTATTTAAAAAATAAAAACAAAAACCTGATTATTAAAAAGAAATTATAAAAAAAAATTAAAAATGGCATTGAGGATCCAAATTATTAAAAAATAATTAGAAAATTATTTTAAAAATAAAAATAAAAATCTGATTATTAAAAAGAAATTATAAAATTTTTAAAAATAAAAAATTTCATTGAGAATCCAAATTATTAAAAAATAATTATAATCTTATTTAAAAGATAAAAATAAAAACTGATTATTAAAAATAAATTAAGATTCTTAAAAAAATAAAAATAAAAAAACCCCCCACCTTCCCCCCCCCAGTGTTCATCTTCTTCCCCACCCCCACATCCTGACGTTCCTCTTTTCCATTAAACTTCTCCATGGACCTCAAAAACACACACACAAATTTTTTATTTAAATCTACTTCAAGAATTCAAAAGGGGGTCTAGAATAAAGCCATCTTTATTAATTTTTTTCATGAAATGGTGATATTAATGGAGAAAAAAGTAATCTTTTTTGTAATTTTTCAACGAAAAAGTGATCTTTATTGTAAAATTTTCCAAGGAATGAAAAAAAAAGTGATGTTTGTTGTAATTTTTCAAGAAATGGTAATACTAGTGGAGGAAAAAAAGTGAATTTTATTGAAAATTTTAAGAAATGGGAATAATTATGATGGATTAAAAAGAATTTGTTCATGTGAAGACGCGGGGGTGGGGTGACGACGAAAACGCGGGGTGAGGTGGGGTGAAACAATGAAGACGCGGGGTGGGGTGGGGTTGAAGACGCCGGGGTAGGGTGGGGTTGAAAACGCAGGGGTGGGGTGGGGGTGGGGTGCTGGGAAGAAGATGACATAGGGGGGTGGGGTGCTTTTTTTAAAAAAGAATTAAGAAATTATAATAATTAAAAATTATATTAATAAATAATTCAAATATAAATTTTTTAATTAATTTTTTTTGGGGCCCTCAGTGCCACTTGGCACATTTCAATTCGTAATTTAGTAAAAAAAAAAAATCCTCACGCACCTACAACAAGTGCATTGCACGTGCGGTGCCATGTAGGCAAAAAATATCCAATTGGATCAAAATTTTGGGGGTTTAGGGGCCTGATAGGTACAAACCTTAGTTGAAGGGTTTAAGTAAATTTTCAAAACGAATTTGAGTGTCTGTCGATGACTTTGGCCAATTATATTTATACCATAAACATACATGATATATTTTAGATATAAAATTTTTATACCATGTAATATTGAAAATACATATTTATATTTAATAAATAATTTTTTAACAAGAGAAGCACTTCCGAAATAATAAGATATACCATGAATATTTATCTCATAAATTATATCAAAAATATAATAATAATCTGACTTTGATATAATTTATATCTACACAACAAAAATACATGATATATCTGTACTTACAACATAATGATTTTTATTTCATAAATATTTATCCATAAAAAATAATGGTTAACCCATTACATTAGAATTAAAAATACATGATAATAATAGATGATTAACTTACATGAAACAAAATGAAACATACACGAGCAAATAATGAAAATACTTAGTTTACTTAAGAATAGTTTAATTTTGAATATAAGATAGAGAAATATTTTAAAGCAGTGATTATCTTTTCCACTTTTAATTTAAAAATTAAAAATATATTTCTTAAATTAAGGTGAATTAATAATTAGTTACAGCATTAACTTAGGAATTATAATTATCTTTTCTGATTTTTTTTAAATGGCTATATATGTAAAAAAAATAAAAAAAATTGTAACATTGAAAAAGCACTATTACTTATGTAATTAAGTTTTAAAGATGGTTTTTCCATGTAATTTGCTTAAATAAAAGGACAAAATAGACTCAATAGGTAGATAAGAAGGACATTTTAGACCCAATAGGCAGGTGAGAAGGGTATTTTAGACCTAATAGATAGATGAAAAAAGATATTTTAGGCTCAATAGGCAGACAGAGAACATTTTTACACCATTTTACATAATTAGGCCTTATCCGTGCAAAATATTATGATTAATTCATTGATGATTCATAAACAGGCAAGCACAAATTACACTGGCGTTTAATTATTGGTCTTAAAAATTGTATTGTAAGTATAAATTTTGAATCTCCCTGTAGATAATTAAAATTCCTATTTACAATCAAATTTACCTCTCATTTCACTTCTCTGTGAAGCATTTGCATTTCTCCTTGGAGCTTTTCCAATTTTCAGTTGGCAATATACGAGCAAATAATTATTGTTTTTTCAGTCTTTATTTTTTCTGCTAAATTAATGGAATGATATAAAATGTGGTTTGTATAGATTTGCATTATTTAGGTAAATTAGAGCATTACACAGGCAATTGTTCATTGCTTATTTACGTATAAACTTGATCAGTCATTATATTTAATTTACAACTTTATTGAGATAATGCTAGAGACCTTTCCTCAGATTCGACCTTATCACACTAATCTTTCTTATGGCTTGAGATTTATATGAGGACTATCTGAGGGAGGTCTTGATATTGACCCTAAAAAAAAAAAAAATCTAAAAATATAATAAGTGGATGTAATTTTTAAAATAAGAGGATGTTAGTATTGTAAATTAAAGTAAAGTCTGCATGAAACTCTTTAGTCAACGAATTTCCCGTCTTATTAGTGTAATTTACGTAAATATTTTCGATTCCGTCCCTGTTGAGTTAGTTAAGATAATAATTATTATTATTATTTGTCATTTGTGTATATGTTACAACACACAACGAATATTAAAATGATTTAAGTTATCTTAAATATTCCTAGGATTGTTGTGCACTGCCCCAAAAAGGCGTATATTTAAGTTAAGAGTTGTACACTTGTACTTTCGGTCACGACAAATTTAATAAATGTATATAATTTCCTCTCCTCTAATCAATTTTAAAATATTGAATTAGCAGCTCTACTATTCAATACTCGTAACAAGTATTTAAGAATTAAGTGACTAATATTACGGGGAGATTTGCTTTCGTAGTTGATTGAAAATGTTATTTTGATTTATATAATATCTTTTTACAAAAGATTAGTAAAGAAATAACACAAGAAATTAATAAACAAAAAGCTAAAGATTTAATTTTTTATTTGAGCCGGGGATTTATCGAAAACAACTTCTTTATTTTATGAGGCAATGATAAATTCTTCGTACAAAATACCTTTCTCAAATTGTACTTACGAAAGTAGACTAGTATGTCGTTGCCGCATCAGAAACAACGTAACTTCTTTATTCTACGAGGCAGTAATAAACTTTACGTACAAATCACCTTCCTCAGATGCTAATTATCAAAGTAGACTAGTATGTTATTGTCGTATGAAATATTATTTTATTATTCCACTTAAGTGATTGTGTAAAGTAAGTTTGGCATTAGTTGAACAAGTTAAGGAGTGTGAAATTCTCAAATTTGAAAGAAATGGAGGGACAATATAGGGTTAATGTGTTGGTGGTCATTCATGCCAAAATATGCGGTAACTAAATCAGTGGTGGATCCAGAAATTTATTTCAGGGGTTTAAAAAAATAAAAATATAAATATGTGAATACGTCAATAAAATATAATTTCAAGATATAACAGCTGTACATGCATTCTTTTTTTTTTATTATAGCTGTACAGGACAACTACTATAGTAGTTGTGCAAAACATTTTTTTTTTTAAAAAGCCTCCTTTTTTTTTATTATAGCTGTGCAAAACAAATTTACAAAAAAAAAACTTCGTTGGGCTGAAGTAGCAACTCAAGAAGCGGACATAGAATTACTGGGCTATCCAACAACCTTGTTTTCAAGTGATTCAAAATTAATATATATACATAAATATAGATTTTCTACGTTATATATACAACGTAATTTTTTGCCGAGGAGGTTCGGGTGACCCCCTAGATACCATGTGGGTCCGCCCCTGTAACTAATAATAAAGTTTGAATAAGGACCGACCTATTTGCTTTGCAATGCCTGCTTTTATATTACGTCTAACTTAATTAGATATATAGTATTTGTTTGGCCAAAGTTAAATTGTACAGATGATTTTATTTTGAATATTAGAAGAAATGGTGGTGGTCTTATCTAACTGTTGAAAAACTTGATAATCTATAAAGGTACTACAACAATAATAACAAACCCAGTGTATCCCACAAAGTGAGGTATGAGGAGGGTAAGATGTACGCAGTCCATACTGCTACCTCCGAAGAAGTAGAGAGGTTATTTCCGATAGACCCTCGGCTCAAGATAAAGAATACTAAACAAGGGAATGGATGACATAACAGAAATAAGGAGTAAGAAATGATAAAATAGAAATCTAAGCAATACGAAATACGAGAAATAAGGGCAACACGAAATAAGAAAATAGGAACTAAGAAATAAGGAATAGGACACCACCTAGCAGTAACATACACTCACAAACCAAAGACACCTATGTACACGGTCCTAGGATAACTAACCCGGCTACACCAGGTCTCTCCTGACTGATAGCTACAACCCACACACTCACACTAGCTTTCTACCCTTATCCGCGACCTCCACACCTTCCTATCTAGGGTCATGTCCTCAATAAGATGCAATTGCTCCATGTCATATCTAATTACCTCCCTCCAGTATTTCTTCGGCCTACCTCTACTCCTCCTGAAGCCATCCAACGCTAGCCTCTCACACCTACGAACTGAGGCATCCGCGCCCCTCCTCATCACATGCCCAAACTATCTTAGCCTTCCTTCCCGCATATTATCCTCCACCGAAGCCACTCCCACCTTCTCCTGGATAATCTCATTTAAATCATTTGTCTTTTATATATATACTAGTTTTATAAGGCCCGTGCTAAGTTCGGACCCAAACTCAAATAATTTAATATTTTATGAATAAAATAATTTAAAATATATAAAATAATTATAACTGGCAAAGATCATAAAAATTAAAAAATACTGATAAATTAATTTATGAGCATATAATTAATTTCTTTTCTAATTTTTCAATTCAATTCAAGTTCAGTTTTACAATCAGGAAGATGAGGATGAAAGTTATCAAGTGAATCGATTATTTTTCTCAAGTTTTCTTGTGTGTGGTGGAAAATGCATAATCTTATTTATAATTTCACGTGATAAGAATTTATGATAGTTAAATGTGGTGCTTTATGTGTAATTTTATACTAAATTAAGAAAGAAAAAAATTAGACTCACTGAAATGAACATTGAGAATTAATTGATTCTCCCATGCTTAAAAATATTGATTCTCAATTGATCAAAAAAGAGATTTTAAAAATAATTTGATCTTAATTCATATCATTGTCTTAATTTAACTTTGTCAATAATTTTATTTTTCGGTATATGAAGTATATTTGATATTTTCAAAAATAATGAATAAAATTGTCCACAAAATTTTTTATTCAATTCATAAACAATAATTAAAAAATACACCAGAACCATACTCAATTTGATAAAAATAAAATATAACCTCATATAATAACTAATTTTAATCCCTTATTTTTTCATCTTATTCATCCCCATAGTATTTGTACAAAACTTTTTCTTATGAAAAAATAAATTATTAAATATAAATGCTAAGAAAGAAGAAAAAAGTGATGGGTATTCATGCAATAGAATAAAGTTCTCTACTGTCAAAATATATTTTTTTCTCAAACTACTTTAAATAAAAGCTCATATAAAATATTGATTTTATTAAGGCTATTTTCATTTTAAAAAATTAATTAAATAATTAATTTTGATTAAAAATAATAAAAAATAGTCAAATTAAAGCTTTTTGGTGGTGTGGGTAGCAAAGGAAAAAATTCAAGATTTTCACTCTTCTACTTCATAAAGCATTAAGTACAAGTAATTTAATAAATAAATTAATTATACGTTATTTGACTTTTATATTTCGTAATTGACTTAATTAAATAAAATGTAAGTATGAGAAATAAAATATTATAATGGAAGATTTTAAAAAAGCTTTATCAATTAGTTAAACAGTATAGTAATTCGAACTTTACTTTGTTGGCAAATATTTGATTTTTCACTTTGTAATCTCCTCCCTAATTTTTCTTGCCCTACTCCTAATTATTTTTTTAAAAAAAAGTTAATTAAACAATTGAAATTACAAGAAAAAACTTAATTTCTCATATTATGACACATGCACCAAGTGCAAAGGTTCATATAGCAAGAAAGAAGATAAAGTAACTTCATTTATATCAACCAAATATTACAATATTATAAGATTAAGAAATTAATTAAATTATTATAATAACCTTGTGAGGAATACCAAAAATTGATATCCTCTCTTATATATAATAGTAATATTAGCCAATCTATTAAACATATCTAATTTTGATTTCTTTTCTTCAAAAGATTCTTTTTAAAAGGTATTTTTTGTGAGAAGTAATTAGTATTTAATCAATAAATTTTTAAAATATTTTTGAACAATAATTAAAGCTTTGATAAATCTTTTAGAAAGTGCTTTTAAGTGTATTTTCTTTAAAGGTGTTTACGAAAAAAAGCTTTGAAATGAAGAAAATCAGCTTATGCTACTTTACAAGAGCACTATTTTTCTCAAAAGTTTGGCCAAACAATTCTTAAAAAAAAAGGCAGGACTAGTGCTGGCATATATAATTACTACTATTAAAAGTGAGAGTAGCAACTTAGTTTAAACAAGCTTACTTCATTTGTTTGTTCCGTAATTTTACTATATCATTCCTAATTAATTATTATGATTATTTAAGTATTGTGCCACTTAAATTAAAATCAAAGATAAAATGTTATAAATCATAATAATTAAAAATTTAAATTATTTAAAAAATATGATTGACTATCAATGCCACAAAAGTTTGAACAAGGAGAGTAACATATATTATTTAAAAATTACATAAAATGTATTATAAATTACAATAGTTAACAACTTAAAATATCTAAAAAAAAAACAATTTATTATATATTTCAAAAAAATATGTAAAAGTTACTATAAATCACAATAATTAACAGCTTACAAAATTTTAAAGATATAAAATATTTCGTCAACTGTCGAAATTATATCAACGTCACTTAAATTGAAATATAAGAAAAGTATTATAAATCACAATAACTAAAAACTTTAAATTATTTTAGAAATATAATTGACTATGAATGCCACAAAAGTTCGGACAGAGAGAGTAACGTATATTATTTAAGAACTACATAAAAATATTATAAATTATAATAATTAACAACTTAAAATATCAAAAACAAAATATCAAAAATATGATTGGTTATCTAAATTCTACTTGTATCACATAAATTAAGATAAAAAATAATATATATCAAACCCATGCTAACACTGACCCTCGATATCTAGTTTAAATTAAAAAAAAGCACCTAAGCAGTGTGAAAGTAGGAATCATAATTAGATCCATCGACCACCACTTTAGATAAACACCATTTAAATATGGTTAGCGATTAGGAAAAGGAGATATTTTTTGAGAAAATAAAATTAAAGAAACTAATTAACAAAGGTAGCAGGAGTGATGTCAAAGAAATATTTTTTGGATACATTACCCTATAATTTCTTTGAGTACCACAAGCAAAACTAAATATAATCAGGTACCATATTGTTGTAAACAATTTTTGAAATATAATTACATAAATTATTTTTCAAGTTTGAGGCGTGTCATAATATTATCCTTAAAAATATTTCAATCAATACAGTATACTCTCAAGAATTCAACAAGCTATTTAATTTTAATTTAAACTAAAATTAGAAACGAAAACGAATAATTAGATAGCCAAAATCCAAGTGAGCAGTAAAAAAAAGAAAATAAAAAAATTCAAGTGTTGGTTTCGAAAGTGAGATATTAAAAACATTACACTAATTAAATAATATAATGGTCATAACTCATAACATTCAAAGGTGAATATTCTGAAATAATGGACATGTATGGCATAAAATCACACTTAAATCACAAGGAATATAATGTATCTGGACATATTTTGATAAGCATCAATTTAAACTTTTCCCTGGTAAGCCAAAAGATTTTTTTTTCTTTTTCAAAAAAAAATTGGACTAGGCCTCTTGGCAGTGGCGGAGCCAGAATTTTCATTCAGGAGATTCAGAAGTAAATATATGGACTAATCGAAGGGAGTTCAACATCTACTATATATACATAAAGATATTTTTAATCATGTAAAAATAGTATAGTTTTTCGACGATAAGGGTTCGGATGAACCCCTGAATTCAATGTGGCTCCGCCACTGCCTCTCGAACATGTAATGAGGAAGGGCACGGTGTTCCAATGTAAAGGTGTGAGAGATTGATATGAATAGATTCAGGTGAGGCAGAGGTATACCGAAGAAATATTAAAAGAAAGTGCTTAGACATGATATAGAGCAGTTACTATTTACCGAGGACATAACTATAGATAGAAAGGTGTGGAGGACACGTATTAGAGCAGATTAGTAGGATGGGGGCTAGTAGTTGTAGCGTTTTACGGGTAATATCTCGTTCTTGGTGTTTTTGGGTGTTGTTTGTGATTTCTGGTAGATTGTTAATGGTATTGTTTGGTAATAATCTTGCTTCTGCTATTTTTTGTTGTTTTGTAAATATCTAGTGTTTTTTGTTCTTATATTATATATTTTTTTCTATGTTGTTTGATCTCGAGCCGGAATCTATCAAAAACGGTCTGAGCACATTCTATCCTTCCTATCCTTTTCAGATTTCACTATGTGAGAATATAATAGGTATGTTATTGTATTTTTCCTAACCAATGGGAGACTCTTTTTAAAATCCGAGAAACACTTCCTTTCTGAGTTATTCTTTATTTTTTTCTAATAGAAATGAGTTATTCTTTAGAACGTTTGAAATCTTGATCTGAAATTACAGGTTTGGGTCAAGGGATTGATTTGAAGTTCACATTTTATTTACACATGTAACTTGAATTTAAAAATTTATATTTTACTCGCAAAAATAAAAATCTAACAATTTATGAAAATTACCAAAATTTCCTCATACGGAATGAGAAGATATGGCCATTTGGAGAAGGAAAGCGGAGATTTAATGAAAAGTTACATTTTTAATAAATATTGGTTGACAGTATGAAGTAAAGTAGGTTTGAGTAATTACTTTTACAATATAATTTATTTTTTTTACAAAATTTAAAATTATAAGGTGAGTTTAAATTTTCTTAAAATATTAGGAATCACAAATTTGAAATAAAAGAAATTCTACCATTTATGTGAGTTAAAATTTGAAATGAACATTTCAAGTTAGGATTGAAATTTTATTCAAAATATCAAAAACAAAAGCAAATTTTAAATCAAAACTTCAAATAGAAATATCATATATGTACTCTTTTTAGTTGGCTAACAACCTAACAGAATAGCTAGGTAGACGCCTTTCAGTGGGGAAACTCATATAATAGTACTCACTTAAAAGATTGTACATTTCAAACTTGTGTCACTACCACCAAATTTCGGTCCTTACAAATCTATTTTCTCAACAACTACTAGTAGCTAGTAAGATTATGAATAATATCTCACTCACTTTTCTAAATAATAATAATAATAATAATTAAAAAAATATGACGCACTTTTCTTTTTAGACTTATTTTAAATTATAAATTTTATTTATTTTTTTATTTTCTTAGACTTGTTCCTTGTCAAGTTAAAATTCACAGAGACGGAGAGGGTAGTTGGTTAGCTACTCTTTGTCCATTTTTACTTATCGACTAAACTAAAAATTGACAACAATACTCGTCCTGTTTAAAAAATCAATAGATAATTCATTTTTTTGTGTCCATCTTACCCCTACTGCTAAATATTATTCATGATTCATATATTTTTCAAATCATTAAGTTTGTTTTTTCAAAGGCTGGATATAGTAAAGTTATCATTATTATTTATTAATTCTTAAGATGTGTGTCAAGTCAATAATGAATGAGTTAAAGAGAGTAATATATAAAAGGCATATATAGAATAGCCGGATGTCCACAACGGGAAACTTATAATAAGGCCAAACACAACGACATGTTTCTCGACTTGGTACGATTTTTCACTTTAACACCTAAAGTGGATGTTGTTCATTTTAAGCACCTCAACTAGCACTCTGGCATTCATAACTAAAAGCACATAAAACTACGATTACAAATTTCTATTATATTTTTAATTGATATCGGTGTCATCGAATTCATTTTGAAAGGTATGGAAGAAATGGGCATCAACGAGACGGAGATGTTCGTCGTCGTCACCAAGTGGACCTTCACCGAACATGTTGATGGCATCCACATCGTCAATGTTCATCGCTATTGCTGTTCCTTGGTCTTCCAAGGGGAAAAGACATCGTTTTCACCCCAAACTATATCCGAAAAGTCGAAGTCACACCTAAATTATACTAGTGACCTATTACACACCTAAATTATAAAAAAGTGAAACTATTTACACCCTGTCAGGCTACCACCACTTGCATGTGGTGTAGTGTTTTACACGCGCTGTCACGTCAGCACCACGTCAGTAAAAAGTATCATTTTTTTATAGTTAAGGTGTGTAATAGGTCACTTATATAGTTTAGGTGTGGATTCGATTTTTCGATTATAGTTTGGGGTGAAAACGATGCATTTTCCCTTAATGTTTTTAGCCATTTACTTTTGTTATTTAATAGGCTGGACGCGCCTAAAATAAGTGTAACACACGCGCCTTAAAATGGGGGTCGCGGGGAGGTAATAATATCACTTTTATATAGTTAAGGCGTGTAATAAGTCACTTATATAATTTAGATGTGACTTAGACTTTTCTTGTATATTATGAGGTGAAAATGATGTCTTTTCCCGTCTTCCAAGTTTGCTAAATAGTGCACCACCATTGGGCTTCATTCCTCTTCAATTTTTGATTTTATTCTTCTCCCGAGGAGTTAAAATTTGGGGTTTTAGAGTCTGTGGGTGAAAAGTGTTGGATGTGTTTTGTAGAGTTGGATTTGATTGGACCATGACAACTATGTGTAGTACCCGACCAACTATCAAACCCATAGCACGCAAGTTACCTAATTTTTCTAACTCATACACCAAATTACTTGGATTTCTACTTTTCCTAACTGAATTGTAAATGATGTGATTTAAATTTCTGCATTAATATTAATAAGATAATCTGTTGTTAGTTGTAAAAAAACTGGTAAGTTATGAATAAATATCATGATGCTCTACTAGTTAGGCGTTTGCTAACAAAGTAGCTAAGTGTCTTCAATTGGAAAAACTTATTATAAAAATGCTGCAGTTTGCCATTTTAATTTAGGAAAAATTAACCAAACCATAACTTAACTTACCGTAATTATTTAAAATCTCAATTATTTTAATAATTACTTAAAGCTCAGATATAACGTATCCGTATAAAATTAAGTGATGTATTTGCAAGAATGTGATGTGATGTATTCATGTTGAATAAGTCAAATAATTTTATAAAAAGTTGAGATAGAGAGTAATTAGCTTCAAAAGATATGAAATTTTTATTTTAATTTACTCAATTGGATATTCAATAATACCCCTCTCTAGTAACTCCACATAAAAGAATGCGTAATACGTGGGTTCTTGACTTAATGAGTATTACCTGTTATTAGTTGGATTATCTGGAAACATAAAATAAAGGGAACTAGTAGATGTGTTTTATTTTTCTTAATTGGAATTAGTTGACCAAAAAATGATATTTAATATTAAGACTGATATTTAATAGTAAGACAAAGATGATTTTGAAAATAATAATAAAAGTGGCCCCTCAATGACTGTCCTTAACTGCATAACCAATGAACTTCCTACATTCAAGTTAACACAAAGATTATTCTTTCATATTTTGTGTTAATTATAATTTAGAAAGTCATATCCATGTCCATGAGCTGTAAATGGTCTGGACCCTCAATGGTAATCACGTTACTACAACTTACTTTGATGACAAAATCATAATTAAACTAATTGGAACTGTAGTTAATTATTCCATTAATGTAAGGAAATTCATTTTCTCATTAACATTTTTCACTGTTACAGACAATGAGGTACCAATAGTTAACTGAAATTGGTTGATTACCTAAAAAATTGAAAATTTTGAAATAGATAAGTAAATGTTTGCTTGGATTGATTTACTGTAAACTAATAACGCCAAAGCAATTTTTTCACAAACTTTTTGCAGGGACTTTCGAAAAGCATATTTTGATATGCTTATATTACGAAAATTGTTGGAGTAATAAGTACTTCTCTATTTTTAATTAGAGGTCTCGAGTTCGAGCTCTGGGTGTGAAGTCGTTTTTGGAAGGAAGCGTCTTACCATGAACTTATTTTAATTTTAAAATTGTAGATTCAAATTAAAAATAAGAGTTTCAAGGAGTCAAAAATAAAAATTTATAAAGAGAAGTCATTTTATTAGATTGTTGAGATTAGAGATTAGTAAATTAGTACATGAAAATGTAACCTGCTTAATTTGTTTAAGTTTGAGCTAGTCACTAGTTTAGTCAATAATACTTTAATTCATTGCAACTCATCATAAATTATACTGTAGCTCACATTGATTCCCGAAATCCTGTCAATATTTTAAAAAATATAGGTTTTAAAATTTGATACGATATATTTAACCATAATAAAAAAATAATATTATTTTATTAGATACTAAAAGTTATAAAAGAATAAATAAAGAAAATAAAACTTAGTGAGAATTGATCAGGTTAAGTTAAACCCAACTTCTTAACCCATTTCACTTGTTAGAGTTGTGATCCGAATTTTGTTGGTCTGGGCCCTGAAAGTTTCGCGGTGCGACCCTTGTTTGTGATTTTCAATGGGGTCAGTGGTGGTAGCGTAGGTATCGGCCCCCCGCGGTATGAACCTTTATATTTTTGAGCCTAGGGCCTATTTGTACCTACGTACTATATAAGTGTGATTTAGTGGGTTATTTTCGTTATTCAGAAAACTCAATCTTCTCCACATTGTACTCTCTCCATTATAGGGAAACCTCCTCAGCCTCTGCCCGTGATTTTTCCCGCAAGAATTTTCACATAAATTTGTATGTTGTTCTTATTTTCTTTTACTTGTAGTTTGTGTATTCTGTCCGAATCATAACATCACTGTACGTAACTTCCAAATCAATAAACCCTACTTATTAACTCCATTTATTTTAATCCACTCAACTTCAATTTAACCCACATAAAAGTATTAGTTATTTCAACTTTTACCCCACATAAAATAATATCCTAATTCCATCCTAAATTTATAATTATAAACTAAATATTATTTAATTAATTTAATACATGAATACCACACTTTCTAACTAACAACATATCATATCTTAATGAAACAATTAATTGATTACCTTTTTACCAGCTATCAAATTAGGCACCACCAAAGAATGTGGTGCGGTGGATGGGTTGCTCCTCCCTTAATCAGAGGTCTCTGTTTTGAGCCATTAGTATGAAAAAATTCTTGATAGGGAGCGCTACCTTGAATGGAGTCCTATCCGATACAAATTCGAGTTAGTCGAACTCCAATTCGGATTTCGAACACCAAAAAATAATAATTAAAAAAAAAACTATCAAATTACCCAAAATGCATCTCAAAATCTAAGGAAAGTAAAGCTATCTTTGAATGAAAAAAATAAATAAAAAGAGGCCATCTTTGGTGGATCTATTCAAAACTGAAAAAAAAATTAAAAAATTGCTCATGTACCACTTTAGTAATAAAGCAAGCAACACTAACCTAATTTTAACTTACATTAAGAAAAGTCAAGAGTTAAACTTCAACAATGAGCTCCACGCGCCGGCACATAACGTGTGCTAACAATTCCCGGCGAAAAATCCTCTTCTCCTGCCCCTTATATTTATATCCAACAAATTCACACCCAAAAAAAAAAAGAACTATCCTTCCTTGAGGCTCATCTTTTTTCTCTCTTTTGCTCATAATTTACAAATTTAATATACAAAAATATTTGAGAGAAGAAAGAGAGAAACTTATTATGGCGTCTGAATTGATCTACCGAGGACCGGAATCACAGCCGATCCCCGATAGTTACCATCCAAAACCACATAAGCCATGGCTTAGTGTAATTCGGCCCATACGTTACTTGCTACGTGAACAGAGGATTGTTTTTCTATTAGCAGGCATTGCTATTGCCTCTATTATTTTCGCTTTTTCACCATCGTCCCGTTCGGGTGAGTTAAGATACACCAACAATGCCATCTACGACTCGAATTTGCCCACGGAATCGACACAATCTTCGGTGGCACACCGAATGGTTTACCAGAATCGGGTCGGGTTAGGATCGTTTAATTCGGGAGGGAAGATCCCGTTGGGATTGAAACGTAAAGGATTGAGGATTGTGGTTACTGGTGGTGCCGGTTTTGTAGGTAGCCATCTTGTGGACCGGTTGATTGCAAGAGGTGATAGTGTGATCGTCGTTGATAATTTCTTTACGGGTAGAAAAGAGAATGTTATGCACCATTTTGGTAACTCTAGATTTGAGCTTATTCGACACGACGTCGTTGAGCCACTTTTGCTAGAGGTTGACCAGATCTATCATCTTGCTTGTCCTGCTTCTCCTGTTCATTATAAGCATAATCCCGTCAAGACTATTATATCCTTTTTACTTTTTCGTCATTAGTAATTTGTTATTATCAATTCAATTTTGATACTTCGATTTGCGGGTATTCTATTCCTTGACGAAATTATTTTACAAGACTAATGTGGTGGGGACATTGAACATGCTGGGATTGGCTAAAAGAGTCGGTGCGCGTTTTCTGCTAACGAGCACCAGCGAGGTGTACGGTGATCCACTTGAACATCCACAGAAGGAGACATACTGGGGCAACGTTAATCCCATCGGTACGATTTTTTTCTTTATTTCTTTTCTATTCGATTTGATTTTTTTGTACAATAATAATCCTTCATGAATTCAGATATAAAATTTCTAGCTTTTTAAATTTCTTTTTTTTATATATTTAAGAGCTGTAGCTTAGAAAAGTGGAGCCACGTGTTAAACAAATATGACAATTATTAACGTTTTTTTCCTTAGATCCGGTCAGGAAAATTTAATTCATGTCAACGATGAAACCGTGATTTGCGGGTCCGGCGGTTTCATTCACCTATCTGTTTCACTTTCATTTAATTCAATTTGGCGCGCCTTTTTCTCTAGACTGTTCTCCTTATTTTATTATTATGAGTATTATTATCGAAGGTTTTGTCCTAGAAAAATTAAATTAGCTTATGTAATAAAAATTCCTTGTCTTTAATGATTACTCAATTTGTAATCATAACTTGTGAACTAGTCATCCACGGAGTGAGTTGAGAAGAATGAATCTCAGATTAAAATTTTAGTAAAAAAAAAAAAAAATTAGTTGATTTTTTTTATTTGTTTTAGTCTTGGTGAACAAGTAATTGTTGAAAGATTAGTGAATTCGTAATTTAAGAATGCGGCCTAATGGTCGAACGTGAGTTGAAAATCTTGAGGTTTTAGATTCCTGAAAAGATAAAACACTAGATAATTTTAATTTCTTTCCATCTATTCTAGTTTCGGTAGAATCACAATTACTATTAAAAAAAAAGGGAAATTAAAAGATTGCTGAATTTGTATTCTCTACTGCAGCTGAATTGTACCTTGAATACCCCACAGACTAAGCAGGATGGTCTGTTTTGTTTTTTTGTCTATTATTATTATAATGTAAAAGTGGAACAGTTGTTGTAAGTGTGGGGTTTACTGACCAATAAAGAAGAACAGGTGTCCGAAGTTGCTACGATGAGGGAAAGAGAACGGCTGAAACATTGACCATGGACTACCACAGAGGTGCTGGCGTCGAGGTTTCTACTTTTCTTCGCCCTTTTTTACACCCACAGTCCACATTAAATTTGTTATGCTATCTTCTATAATTGATGTGTACACTTGTTGGTAATTTAGACTTCATATGTCAGAGTAACTTTTCTAGTATTACATTGTTAAGAAACACAACATTGGCATTCAAGAATGTTTTGCTAATGGTTAATGAAGCGGGTTGAGAAGTACGAGGTTTTAGATTTAATTAAATCTGATAGAAACAAAAACATTAGGTGATTTCTTGTCATCTGTTAGTCGAGGTGCGCACGCGAAAAGCTGGTCGTTGCTGCATAGTTATTAAAAGGGAATAGAACATTTGTTAATTAATATTCGAGCCTCTTTGGCGGAAAATTATGCTATACATACATGGTTAAAATTATTTTATATATATATAATATGTTAAGCCCTCTTCAGTTAGTTCGTATGTTCACTTATGAAACCCTTTGGTGAAAATCCTGGCTCCGCCACTGACCGTAGCAAGTTAGTCTCCATTTTTATCAAACTAATAATTACTGTTTATCATGGATAAATGCTTGATAAGTGATCTGATTATACTTTTTATATCACATATACAACGAATGCTGGTAAAATTTGGTTGACGTATCTATATGGTTGCAGGTGAGAATTGCCAGGATCTTTAACACCTATGGACCTCGTATGTGCATTGATGATGGTCGCGTTGTAAGCAACTTTGTCGCTCAGGTGAACATTTCCACTTGCCCAATTATTTAAATCTAACGTATAAAGTTAATGGATACGCATTGAAAATCTTATATAAAATTTGTATACAGGCTTTAAGGAAGGAGCCATTGACTGTTTATGGTGATGGGAAACAAACAAGAAGTTTCCAATTTGTTTCAGATCTGGTACTTTTCTCTCTATTCTTCCTCCTTCTTTAGCTTAGTTTAATACGTTACTTTTTCATTTTTTTTTATGCCTTCTTTCTAAGTGGCTTTCAAAGGTAAGATTCTTTTAAATATAGGTTACATTGTACATTATGATTAGAAGAAAAATTAATAACGTGGACCTAAAGGGTCCCTAGTCTGTTGCAAGATTAAAATAGTATGTGGAAGCACATGCCATGTTCAAGTATAAGCCAGAGCTCTGGGACCAGCATTTTTATTTCCATGTATTAACTTTGGGACCCTTTTTCTTGTCTTACCTCTTGTTAAGCAACCTGCAGGTTATACCTGTGGTTATTTATTGGGAAAAAGGTGCGGAAAATATTTATACTTTGGCGAAATTTGCAGTTATGCATCCTGAACTTTGCGAGGGTCCTATGACCCCCTAGACTATTTTTTACCGTATTTAACTGGCATATATTTGGTCATTTGGACCACTGTGTGTATTCCACGCGCATTGAGCGCGTAAGAAAAAATATGTGATAAGAGGCAAATATATGCCAGCTAAATACGGTAAAAAATAGTCTGGGGGGGTCATAGGACCCCCACAAAGTTCAGGATGCGTAACTGAAAATTTCGCCTAAGTACATGTATTTTTCGTACATTTCTCCCTTATTTATTTAGATAGGCCCGAATGGCCCCTTCTCATCATGAAAATGTACCTAATCATGGTTCGTTATGGAACTTATAATCATGGAATAGACTGGATTATCATATTATAAGTTCATAACCCTAGTCCATTCGCATTTTGGGTGAAACAAATCTACTTAGCCTTTGATTCTGGTTAGTAAGAGAGATCTTGAACGAAGAAATAGACCCTAGAAGTTTAAAAAAATGCTATCTTGAACAATTGCAATAATTGAGTTCACTGATATTCCTGGTATAGTAGATGCTATCGCACATACAATTATATTCAATTCGATGGAATGAGAGGATATTTCTTGGTTTCATCCGGTCATTAGTAACTTGATTATATGTAAATAATAGTAGGTAGAAATAACGATTGTAAGGAATCCTATTAAAACCAAGAAATATAGGGTTAAAGTAATTTTTGTGCAAATATAAGTTGTCACACCCCGTCCAGTTTCTAAAAAATTGTTGTTATACCTCGTTAGCATAGCCGGAACTTCTAGTGTAGCGTTAAGGTGGTTAAATAATTGTTTCAAGCGTAGGTTCAAATCCTGTAAGTGGTGGTGTTGTATTTTTTTTTCTAGCCCTCTTGTTAAAATTTCCAACTCTGCTACTGTAGAAACATTAGAGATTCTTTATTTGTCACTGTCAAACAGTGTTGGTCTTGCTGTGTATTAAAAGAGGTTGACAGTGTATAATGACAAATGGCTGTTTCTGAAACCAATTATATACAAAATCTACAAACCCAAGGTCTGTGACCTTGAGATTTCATAATAAAGAAACTAAACTTGTTTTACTTTGGTTAATTGTGAAGGTTGAGGGCCTAATGCGCTTGATGGAAGGAGAACACGTCGGGCCCTTCAACCTCGGAAACCCTGGCGAATTCACAATGCTTGAACTTGCTAAGGTATGTAACGACACACTGTTGAACTTCCATATTGGTACTGTGTTTCGTTTGCACTGACATTTTACAGCTTAGTCGAATCTAAAAAGTCAGATTTCCTGTTGTCAATGTATCATAGTTTGGTCGTAAAAATTTGCAAGTTTGTCCACTTTAGAACAACTTCCGACATGTGGCGTCTGAAGTTTCATATGGATGAAGTTCAACCATTTTTGCCTTAATTTCAGTCAGACATTTGTCAAGCCTAACTTTAGACACATCTTATCTTAAATTGTTCTGAAGTGATTAGACATGCAAAATTTTAAAAACTGGATATAGATTTGGCAACACCTAAATAAGGTGGCCCGTGAATTTTTTTGCCATTTTGGTGACATGTGTCATTTAATGGTGCAGGTGGTCCAGGAAACCATTGACCCAAATGCTCAGATTGAACACAGACCCAACACAGAAGATGACCCACACAAGAGAAAGCCTGACATCTCCAGGGCTAAAGAACTACTTGGTTGGGAACCAAAAGTGGCTCTCAGAAAAGGTCTGCCTATGATGGTTCAAGACTTTAGGCAACGTATTTTTGGTGACCAAAAAGAAGATAGTTCAAAGGTTACCACAGCTTAATAGAAGACGAGTACATGTATGTTTGGATATTGTTATGGTGTTTTTAACTCAGTCAGGGACCAAATGCACGGCGGCGAAAGATGACTACTCTTTGTGCTCATTTAGTTTCAGCAGAAGTGCTGGCAGCAGAAGACTGAACCCCCCATCGTCTAGTTCTTTGAATAGTTGGTTCATGTTACATTTTCCTGTCAATTTTGTAATTCTATATTATCCTTTTTTGAACAGTTGATGTAGACCACCAACCTCCATTATTATCATAAGAATAAACAGGTTCGTATTTTTTTCTTTTTAATCTAGGTACTCACACCAATAAAGGAAATAACGTACCTGATGGATTGTTACTTAATACGAAATTATCCAACATTTTAAGTATATACAATGATTAATTAATGAGCCACGCACCCAATGCTTAAAAAGGGACCAGCACACGTATACGTTTATGCGTTCCTATTGAATGAGAGTTATTATGAAGCCCCTCTCCTTCTCCTTCTTCTTGTCAAGTTGCTTTCAATTACTACTTGTTCGATTCAAAAGGCGAGCCCCCTAACTAGTTTTATGGAAAGTTGCTTTGAATATGAGTAATTCCTAAAGAAAAAGTGAATCTCAGAATTTTTATTTGGGTTCTTCCCCAAAACCCGAAATGGAGTGGATCGCTTCTGCCATCGAAATGAACACACAGCCTGATCCAAATACTTCTACAATCCGAAAATTCTGAGAGAGAGAATAAGGTGCAGCTCCCATTCCCTCTTTTTCAGCACTTCGTGAATCTTCCCCTCTGATATGTATGTGTACAACTGTATAAAATTAGTCTAATTTATTTATACCAACTAAAAAAACAACCAGTCAGCTATTTGTGGAAAGATTACGACATTGAATTAGTGATGCAACCACCGGAACAACGGGCAAGGGTAAATTCTACACTTCATTTGGTTACACGTTCCTCCATTTCAAAATCCACTCTTTCATTTGTCCAGCCAATGCATGTGCCAAAACTAGACCAAAATTAAGTAGACAAGCTTATTCAACGGTTCACAATGGCAATGCATCTGGAATATTAAGTACATACCAGCCGATCATAGCATTCAACATACACGAAAAGCACTTAAACCTCCAATGTTTACAAGAAGTTTGTGAAGAAGATAATCAGAGAATTGAAGCACAACAGCAAAATCCTATATTAAGTCTTACAGCACCCTACAGCAATTAAAGGTGGCGTTCTGCGTAGGCAAATTCCCGATATTCCTGAATGCGAAAGATTATACAGTACTGATCCAACTCCTAGCTGCTCACAAGTTTTGCTCCAAACCACACCAAGTCGAATGCACCTACATTACACGAATGTATTAGGAATTACGAAGAAATGGTCAAATATCATACAGAAAAGAAAAAACTGTGGGAACACCAATGTGCCCAAACTTGGGGCCAGGGAAATAAATTAACGATGTTCATAACCACCCAAAAGTTGCATTTCTAGTAGAAAAACACCAAAAAGGAGACCAGGAAACGGAACATTTTTTTTGTTCGTTTGTTTTGATAACCGTGGTGTACGGGCCAGCTTAAGCGCACCTCGACTAGCAACTGGTACTAGGTAAGAGGGTGTTTGGAAGAGCTTTTAAAAAGTAGCTTTCAAGGTAAAAGCTAAAAGCCATAAGTAGGGGAGACTCTACTTTTGGCTTTTGGCTTATTTTGTACTTTTTGGGCTTAAAAGTGAGTACTTAAAAGCACTTTTTACCTTTGCCAAACACTACTAAAACTAAAAAAGTGTTTAAAAGCCAAAAACACTTTAAAAAAGGCCCCAAATCCAAACACCCTCTAACTCTATCCACCAAGGATGGAACACATGGGAAGAAATCACCAAGTGTTTGCCTCCACAAAAATGTATGGAAAACAGTACATGTACATGCTGCCTTAATCCCTTGCCCTGCCCTATGAGGGCAGCATTCTGAGCACAAGGTGAGCTCTTTTAGTAAATCAAATATCATGTACCACTTTTCCTGTCCCGATATTTCATTGCTTAACCTGGAGAATAGAACATGCAGATTTTAATCCTATAGTTGTTTCCTAGTCCCTAGTCCCAACCATTGAGTTTCCTATCGTTTGTATACAACATTACAGCTACTTCGGGGGTAGTGGCATGGACTGCGTACATTTTACCCTCCCCAGACCCCACTATGTGGGAATATACTGGGTTTGTTGTTGTCATTGTTGTTGTTGTTGTATACAACATTACAAACAAATTATTCTCCATATGTTTATCGGACCACTATATTTCATTTATTATCAATCTTCATAGTTCATCAAATACCAGTACCTCTTTTTCTGTCTCAATATCCCTAGCCTGGCAAAAGAAGAACATAATACTTCTCTAGTTATCATTTCCCAATTAATTCTTCTTTTTTTTTTTTGAAAGTGATAACTTTTTCCTGCAACTAATTCTCACTCAACGACAGCTTGTTCACCAATTCATTTCCAGAAAAGACAATTATAAAGTGCTAAGAGTTGAATCATTTTTGAAGTTCCAAATTTTATTTATAAAATTTTGATGAATTCACATTAATGAATTCAACAAAATTCACTGGGCATTTACAATTGTTTTGTACCAAACATTTGATTGCACAATAAAAGATCAGAAGGTGATTGCACTTCAGAAATGGACCGACGAAATGAACTAGCTCCAAATTTAATTAAAATTTCTCCAACCAACATCAAAATACCAAGCAATGCCAAAGATACAATAATACCTCTACTTGGGATTTCGGAGGACAATGATGACAGAATCTCCCCGAAGGAACATCTTGCTAATAAACCTATCTTTGTTAACAGGAAGAGCTTTCTTTTTTCCTTTTCCAGTCTTGGGCACCTGAAGAATAAACATAAAAAACTTTGGTAAGTGGAGCCTTTTGGTGCAAGTTTCAAATCCAAGACACATTGTCCTGGGAACCTAAACAATGAACACAAACTTTGGTAACTGAAGTTACAAAGTCAAGATGCAATACACATTTTCCCAAAAAAAATCAGTTATGATCAACAAGAAAAACACAAACCTCGGTCCACATTTCTCTAACATTTTCAAGCACCATGTTGCAGTGACGATCAAAAGCCCTCACACGACCAAGAAGTTTCCTGTTGTTCCTACAGTTGATGAGCACCTAGAAGCCAGAAAAAACAGCTGTAAGATAACATGCACAACACTGATGCCTTTCCACGTGCAAAACTAAAGCTTGCATCTAATTCCACAAGATTGAAATCTAAGATAAATGAGAAAGTAAACTGGCATGACTTTAGAAAGCAAATGGCCGAAATGGACAAGGTTTCGGAACAGATTTAGGCTTTTTTAAATAAAATAATTAGCATTACTAAATAAGCACGACAGACACAAAGACATCATCATAGGTGCTAAAATTCTATTAGATACCTGTGTGTTATTCTTAACACTCATCATCAAGACAGAAAGTGGGCCAGTATTGAACTCCTCTTCCTCATTTTTCCCCTGCAAGAAAAAACCTCCATTAGCAAAAATAAGACATCTTTCATAAAATCGGATAAGCAAATCATATCACCGGGGACTGATGAGGTCGATTCCTTGACCACACAAAAATAGGAGGACATATACTCTTCCGGTATGTACTTAAGCTGGAAATCTACCAATTAAAATTTTGAAGCTAAGCACTTCGACGTCTGGAAGGCAAACAAGAAGCAACCCATATGGAAAACAAACAATACGATCACATGTATGAATAAACATACCAAGAATAAGGGGGTGTTTTGATTAGCTTTTTTAATTAATGTATAAGTTAAAAGCCAAAAAGAAGAAAAGACTGTCACAACACTTGCATGGAGGTGGCCGGTGGGAGCAACACAACAGTAGAAAATGAAATCTTCTAATTCAACCAACAGTTTTTATACTTGGAAGTTCTAATTTTTACAAAAATGTCATCCTAGCTATATTTGAAGTCCTAATTGATTTTGTCTTTTGATTTGTGAATATGGTAACCTCAACTGACCCCAAAACTTGTCAAAGTCAATGCTATGTGCTGAAAACGTTCAGTAGATCAAACAATGTCTTGTTCTTACTTTGAAAAGGGAGGTATAAACATATTTTTACAAATTAAAAGATGTACGTATGGCTAGAATATTATCAGATGTAATTTATAAAGCAAGTATGTATCTAGCAACAAAAGAAATCTAATGAAATACATGGCACTACGGTGAATAGAAAGGAAAACTAAAGCAAGAACTAAGCAGTACACAGGCACTAAAACACAATATAGTTCACAACAAGGACATAAACCAACGAAAAAAATGAGCAAAATAAATAAAGAGAGCTGTGTATTAGTCAAAACACTTGTGAAGTAAGCTGACTTACAGGGGCAGTATCCTCTTCCATTGGCCGACTGCAAAAGAGCAAAAAAAGAAAACAATTAGGAACCTCCACTTGCTTATATTTGAACAATGCAAAAAACAGCAGGAACAGAGATACAAATCAGCAATGAATATGAGAGGCTGACCAAGTTTTTTCTTACTTTTCTATTTGTACATCCTACAGCCTAGTTAGGCTTTTATTCTATCCAAAACAAGGGTTATATTACTCATGCGCACGGGATAACATAGTTTTTAAAGCTTTTGATAAAGTGGAGAATGAACAAAAGGAATTAAGATCATCAGTAGTAATAAAAGGCTGAAGGAGAAGGTGAATAGTCAAAAATCCAACCGCCCCATCTGCAAAGGCAATGATTTACAAAACCAGCGAGCATACTAAGCTGAACAGATTTTTTAAACAGCATAAAGAACTCATAAAAGAAAAAGAAACACCCAAAACATGCGCACACCTTAGCATAAGCTAGTTATTTTTAATAACCGTGGTGTCCGAGAGCTTGCACGTACCTCAACTAATTCCACGGTACTTGCTACCAATGTTAGAATAGATATAAAAAATCAACTAGTGTTTTGTTCCTACTGGGATTTGAACCAGAGAACTCACGGTGCTAAACCACTTCATCGTCTTAGCAAAAGCTAGTTATGGTCACCTATATCAATCTATTAACTCAACTCAAACTTCCATTTCAATACTAATAAAAATATGTCTTTAAAGCCAATAGTACGAAACACCCGAATAAAACTGTACAAAATTTGTCCAAAAGATAGGCGCTATTAATTCTTCAATTTCCTAGTCTAACAAGCTTACGTTAGACTAGGCAAATTCTCTACTTCTTTGAAGCAAATTAGTCTTAACATACATAATGTACTGACAAGAAAAACTCAAAATCAGCATCAACAACATACCAAATACAAACCACAACTGGAGTCTCGGGAAGATAGTTCGTATGCACCCTTCCCCCTACCTCGTAAAGGTAGAGAGACTATTTCGGATAGACGCTCGACTCAGGAAAAATATGTAAAACAAATACTTTAATGTGTAGCAACAGAGTGGCGTAAAGCTGAAAAAAGTTTAATTCTTCAACTTCCTCGTCGAAAAACCAACTTTACCTAGGGAAATTCACTACTACTTTGAAGCAAATTAGTCTAATATACATAATCTTCTACCAACAAACCCCCAAAATCAACATACCCAGTGTAATCCCACAACTGTACCCCTACCTCGTAAAGAATAATATGTAAAGCAAATACGATAGCGAAGAAGTCATGCTGAAAACAACAAGAATATGAAAAACTTACCTCATATTGGATCAAGTAGAAGAAAATTGAAGAGAAACAAAGAGGGAAAGTGGCAACAACAGAGCTAGGGTTTATAGAGGGGACAAGTGAAACAAAAAGACTCACACACAAAGGTCACGATGGGCTGGGCTACTTATGGAAATGGATTATCGCCCAAATCTTCGTTTGGGTCCTGTTGGTCATATTATGTATGTAGTAGTAATATTTTTGTAAAAACATAAAAAAATCCAACCAAATTGACCCCTAATTACTTCCTTCCCTACACTTTATAAATTACAAATAATTTCTTATTTTATAATTTTTAGATACATAATTAGCATTTAAATACATAATTTTGAACTTAAAAATATAATAATTAATTACTTCATTTTTGCTCGGATACATATGTAGCATCCAAATACATAACTTTGAAGTTGAGATACATAATTTTGATTACTGAGATACATTCATTTCTGAAAGTATTTGATCGAAATACATAATATATTAACTAGATCAAAGGGAGATACATAATTAAAATTATGTATTCAAAAATTTATGGGTTTGTGTATGTATCCGATTGTATTTTAAAAAAAATAATTAGGCAATTAATAAAAAAGATAAGAATTTTATGTATTTTAGTAAAGATAAGTTGAGGTATTATGTAATTTTTAAAATATTTTTGGCGGATATTTTCATTTATATACTGCGACAAAAAGAAAGTTTATAATAAAACTAGCTCACCTTTTATTTACACAAAAAAAGTAGCCACAAAACAGTATATTTAATCTTCCAAACAAAGCTGAAATGATAGTGATAGCTGGTGGAGTCACTTTGGTCCTTGGTTACTAGGTGGAGATTTTAATGATGTTACTACATCTACCGAGAAATTTGGGGGATAAACTATTGGAGTTACTAGGACTGATAGGTTCATTCAGTGCCTCAACTACTGTGGAATGATAGATTTAGGCTTTAGCGGTAGCAAGTTTACTTGGACAAACCAGAGGCATAACAATTGGTTGATTCTAGAACGCCTTGACAGGTTTAATAGTAACGTTGCTTGGTTAGAGGCTTTCCCGGAAACCCATGTCAAGCACCTGCCCGTGTACACTCAGATCACCGCCCTATACTTCTTCAACTATTAACTCCGCGGCTGATCCAAAACAAACTTTTTTTCTATTAGAGTCAATATGGACGTCCCGTCCCCAATTCCCGTTTGTGGTCTCCCACTCTTAGGATGCTTCCGATAATATCCACATGCCCTTAATTATTCGATTTAAAGACGATATCTTAAACTGGAACAAGAATGTTTTTGGAAATATATTCTACAAGAAACGACGCCTCGTCTCTAATCTAGCAGGAATCCAGGGATCGCCTTTCTACCCTACTAGTTTCTTCTTGCAAAATCTAGACATAGAGCTTACTAAGGATTACAAGGATCTGGTTCTCCTTAAACATGAATTCTGAAAAATTAAGTCAAAAGTGTCTTGGCTTAACGAGGGTGATGTAAATACCAATTTTTTTCATTTGTCGGTCCTCAATCTAAGGCGTAAGAATCGAATTGTGGCTCTTAGGGACGAGGTAGGCAACTGGGTGGAGGGTTACCAAAATCTGGAAAAACATATTATAATTTTTTTCCATGAACTTTACTCGTCAGACCTTATTATTTCTTCGAAACAGTCCCCTTGTGCTCCTACCCGTTTCTTACCTTCTTCGGCGCATGCCTCTCTAGACCTTCCTGTGAGCCCGAATGAAATTGTGGCAGCCATCAATTCTTTCAAACCTTTTAAGGCTCCGGGACCTGATGGGCTACATCCTTTCTTCTTTCAAAAGTATTAGTCGATTGTGGGGAATTCTCTGCAACAATTTTGTTCCACAATCTTTAACCACTGGACCATCCCGGAATGCGTTAACCAAACTTATATCTGCTTGGTACCTAAATCCAGTACTAAAGCAACAAGTACTCAATTTCGGCCTATAAGCCTTTGCAATACCATTTATAAGGTAATTACAAAAATCTTGGTGAATCGAATCAAGCCTTTTTTGCAAGATCTAATTGGTCCGACTCAATCTAGCTTCTTGGCAGGAAGAAAGGCTTCGGACAATGCAATAGTGGTTCACGAATTACTGTATTTCTTCAAAAAAACAAAAACGTTGGAAATAGTACATGATGCTAAAAGTTGATTTAGAAAAAGCTTTCAACCGGCTTGAATGGTTATTTATACGCAACATCCTTCTGTTCTTTAATTTCCCTCCAAATATGATCAAACTTATAATGTTGTGTATTTGTACCCCTGTAATATCTATCCTGTTTAACGGCAATCTACATCTCATTTTTCTTCTATTAGGGGTATTCGTCGGGGAGACCCCTTGTCGCCGTATATCTTTATTCTGTATGGAAAGATTTTTCCGTCGTATTGACATGACAGTAGATCACCTTTTATGGAAGCCCATTACTCTTTCTTCGAGGGGAATTCAACTCTCTTGTCTTCTTTTTGCAGATGACATTATTTTGCGTGAAGAGTTAGATGACACGACTATGACCACAATCCCTACCTTAATGTCTCACTTTGGAGAAGTTTCGAGATAAAAAATTAACTACTTCAAATAAAAAATCTTCTTCTTAGAAAATACGTCGGCTACCAAAAAGAATCTCACTGCAGGTTCCCTGAATATCTTGGAAGGCTCATCTTTTGGGAAATACTCGGACTTCCCAATCTCAAATACCAAACTAGTTAGAGCTAATTATCAATTTCTCATTGTTAACTTTAGGCAGCATCTGACTAACTAGAAAACTATTTTTCTATCTCCTGCGGTAAGAGCTACCTTAATCAAATCCACCTTTAACAGCCTTCCTAATCATCTCATATAATTTCTTAAGCTCCCGAGATACATTATCAAATGCTTGGAACGTTGTGAGCGCAACTTCTTTTGGGGATCCACCCCAACCCGAAAGAAGACTCATCTCTTTAAATGGTCGACTCTTCCAAAACCCAAGGACATGGGGGGATTGGGTATTCAGGACCTTCAGATAAAAAATAAAGCTCTTCTGGCGGGCACAGCTTGGCGAGCTTTCCATTCAAACACAGTTTGGGCTAACCTCTTAAAAGGTAAGTAATCGCATGCCCCCTCCACCGCAATGTCATCGACTACTTGGAAAGCTCTACAGATTGGTTGGAAGCACTGCCAAGTAGGGCTCCGCTGGCAACCTATCAATGGGAAATTCATAAGTTTTTTTAACGATGCATGGGTTAAGCCAAATTTTCTTATTCGCAACCAAATTCACGGGCCTCTGCAAAGTCGGAAGGTGTCTTATCAAATCTCAAATGTTAGAAGGGAAGATACATAAGATTTCTCTAAATTGTCGATCCAATTACCAGACTCGATGATCTCCCAAATTCAACGAGTGTACTTCCCCAAGTTTGCGAGCTCCTTCGATCGTATTTCTTAGGGCTTGACTACCACTGGGGCCTTTTCTGTGAAATCATGCATTGCAGCCCTAGAAAGTGCCTACGACACTACTCCTCCAATCAATCTACCCTCTCATAACCATCACCTTACCTCTTTCACTTGAATTTGGAAGTTTTGTGTGGATCTTAAAGTAAAACATTTTTTGTGAATTCTGAATCATGGACGAACGACAAATTCTAGCTTACTCTACCATATCAAAGTAGTAGATTGTAACAGCCCAAGCTCACCGGCGCATGTGAAATTGTCCGCTTTGAAGCCTCGGCCCCTCACGGTTTTAAAACGCGTCACATACGTGGAAGGTATCCATGCACCTATAAGGCACACTTCGTTCCCCTTCACTACCGATGTGGGATTTGCCTAAGTGAATGCAGGCGTTACGTATCGCCGTCCCTATACTAAGATGGTATCAGAGCCAGCGCCGGTGCCGGTGGTGGGGCAAACCTCAGCGAGGACGCTGAGTCCCTACGGGGGGTGAGTGTAGGGACGACGATACGTAACGCCTGCATTCACTTAGGCAAATCCCACATCAGTAGTGAAGGGGAACGAAGTGTGCCTTATAGGTGCATGGATACCTTCCACGTATGTGACGCGTTTTAAAACCGTGAGGGACCGAGGCTCCAAAGCGGACAATTTCACATGCGCCGGTGAGCTTGGGCTGTTACAGATGGTATCAGAGCCAGCACCGGTGCCGGTGGTGGGGCAAACCTCAGCGAGGACGCTGAGTCCCTACGGGGGGTGAGTGTAGGGACGGCGATACGTAACGCCTGCATTCACTTAGGCAAATCCCACATCGGTAGTGAAGGGGAACGAAGTGTGCCTTATAGGTGCATGGATACCTTCCACGTATGTGACGCGTTTTAAAACCGTGAGGGGCCGAGGCTCCAAAGCGGACAATTTCATATGCGCCGGTGAGCTTGGGCTGTTACAGATGGTATCAGAGCCAGCGTCGGTGCCGGTGGTGGGGCAAACCTCAGCGAGGACGCTGAGTCCCTACGGGGGGTGAGTGTAGGGACGACGATACGTAACGCCTGCATTCACTTAGGCAAATCCCACATCGGTAGTGAAGGGGAACGAAGTGTGCCTTATAGGTGCATGGATACCTTCCACGTATGTGACGCGTTTTAAAACCGTGAGGGGCCGAGGCTCCAAAGCGGACAATTTCACATGCGCCGGTGAAATTGGAACGATACAGAGAAGATTAGCATGGCCCCTGCGCAAGGATGACACGCACAAATCGAGAAATGGTCCAAATTTTGATACCTTCCACGTATGTGACGCGTTTTAAAACTGTGAGGGGCCGAGGCTCCAAAGCGGACAATTTCACATGCGCCGGTGAGCTTGGGCTGTTACAGATGGTATCAGAGCCAGCGCCGGTGCCGGTGGTGGGGCAAACCTCAGCGAGGACGCTGAGTCCCTACGGGGGGTGAGTGTAGGGACGGCGATACGTAACGCCTGCATTCACTTAGGCAAATCCCACATCGGTAGTGAAGGGGAACGAAGTGTGCCTTATAGGTGCATGGATACCTTCCACGTATGTGACGCGTTTTAAAACCGTGAGGGGCCGAGGCTTCAAAGCGGACAATTTCACATGCGCCGGTGAGCTTGGGCTGTTACAGATGGTATTAGAGCCAGCGCCGGTGCCGGTGGTGGGGCAAACCTCAGCGAGGACGCTGAGTCCTTACGGGGGGTGAGTGTAGGGACGGCGATACGTAACGCCTGCATTCACTTAGGCAAATCCCACATCGGTAGTGGAGGGGAACGAAGTGTGCCTTATAGGTGCATGGATACCTTCCACGTATGTGACGCGTTTTAAAACCGTGAGGGGCCGAGGCTCCAAAGCGAACAATTTCACATGCGCCGGTGAGCTTGGGCTGTTACATAGATTCTCCTATGTGTAGGCTTTGTAATTTAATGGCCGAGGAAACAAATGCGCACCTATTCATGCTTTGTCCTAAGGTGGCACCGATATGGACCAACTTAGGAGTCACGAATCAAGTGAATGCTCTAGTTTCTATTGGTACTCATCTGTCCCGATGGTTGCATGATTTAGTTCATCTCTATTTAAACCCCTCCCACGGGTTGTTGCTACGTACTTCCTCTAAGGTCTATATTAGTTTTTGTATCTGGTATATTTGGCTTGCACGAAACAAGTTCATAATTAAAGGCATTCCATTCTCACCTTCTCTGAAGGACGTCTCACAAATTGCTGAAGAATTTTGGTTTCTGGCAGGCAGGCCCTACAGGTCCTAACAAAACTTACATTAATATGTATATCAAGTGGAAACCTCCTGCGCAAGCAAACTACATGCTCAATATTGATTGTGCCTCTGATGTTTCATTTACGAATTAGTTCGATCTAGGTGGCGTGCTCAGGAATAATAGGGGAGAATGGGTACTAGGTTTTTATAGTACTTGCACTGCTGCGGATGTCCTGGAAGGAGAAACTTACGCTTTGGTACTAGGACTCCAGCTTGCTTGCCAGAACAACCTGTTTCCATTGGAAATTGGAATAGATTCTCTACAATTAATTCAGGTACTTGATCGTAATACATGTTCTAACTCAACTTTGATATCTGATTGCAAGTTTCTACTGGACGTACTGGATAATCCTCAGCTGCACCAATTTTTCAGAGAACAAAATCGGCTAGTAAGATTATCTACTACAACCTCTACTACTACGTCTTTTGGACTCTTCCACGATCATTTAGTGACATTTTGTATGCAGATATGAATGAAGTACTATCAGTTAGGCGGGTGAAAACTTTAAATGTTCACCCGAGTGTGTATTATATTAGTCCTAGGCAGGATATAATTATGGCTTTCACTACTCCTGTTGTGACTGGATCACAACAAAGCATATAAATGTTCTTGTTATAAATAAAACTTTGCCTGCTTCACACACACAAAAAAAAATATAGCCGGTGGACCACCATGTGGTCATCTTAAACACAATTTTTTAAAAAAATTTGTATTCCTCATCTAATATTGGATTCAGAGTGAGTTTTTTTAATAATGATTGAGATTTAAATTCAATATTTTGACATAAATTAGCCTATTATAAAATTCACTAGATATTTTAGCCCGTGCCAGCATGAGCCCAACATATGTTATTTGGGTTATCTCAATTTATATAGCACAAATAGTATTTGGAGGGTCAATCAAATTTTTATTAATATAATTTTTTAAATAATTTAAGTTGTTAATCATTGTGATTTATAATACCTTTTACGTAATTATCAAACAATTTATGTTACTCGCTTTGTCCCAATTTTAGAATTTAGAGAGTCAATCAAATTTTTACTAATATATTTTAAGTTGTTAATCATTGTGATTTATAGTATCTTTTAATGTAATTTCAAATAATTTATATTACTTGTTTTATCGCAACTTATATGACACTATTAGAATTTCAAAAGTCAATCATATTTTTTACTATATGTTTTAAAAATATTATAAGATGTTAATAGTTATGACTTATGATTATTATTATTTTTGCATAATTTTTAAATATATATAATATTTTACCAAAATAAAATAATTAAATAAAAATAAACAAAGTACTAAATTTTCAAAACATGTTAAATTCGAAAACATCATTTGGATCAACAAATTACTAAATTAAAACATTAAAACATGCAAACTATAAAATGCCAAAACTACCCTTGAATTTATGTGATACAAATATAATTTAGACAATGAATCAAATTTTTAATATATTTTTAAATATTTTAAATTGTTAGCTATTATAATTTATAATATTTTAAAGTAATTTTTAAATAATATATGTTACTCTCCTTGTTCAAATTTTTGTGGCACTGATAGTCAATTATATTCTTAAAATAATTTAAGTTTTTAATTATTATGATTTATAATACTTTTTCTTCTATTTCAATTTAAGTGACACTGAAATAATTTCGAGAGTCAACCAAATTTTATGATTGAAGCAACGAAGCGGATATGTCCTAAATGATTTATAATACCTAATTAGAAGTGATATAGCAAAATTACTATAAAAAAATATTTGTGAAAAAAATTATAAATGAGTATCATATAAGATGTCATATTAATTTAAAACATCAAGAATTAATTTACCATTTTATGTCAATTTTATTTTTGATTAAATATTATTAATCTTTTAATACCTAAATGACTTATAATAATTAATTAAGGGTGATAGTAAAATTACAGTTGAAGCAGCTGAAACAAACATGTCATAAATGTCTATTTTATCTTTTTTTATTAAATATTATTAAGTTTATTATATGTAAATAACTTACAATAATTAATTAGGGGTAATATAGGAGGAAAAATACTTGTAAAAATATTTAAATGAGTCTTATATAAGATGTCCTATTAATATAAAATATCAAGAATTAGTTTATCATTTATGTCTATTTTATTATTTATTAAATATTATTAAATTTTAAATGCCTAGATGACTTATAATAATTAATTAGAGGTGATATAATAAAATTTAAATGAGTCTTATACAATAAAACTACGATTGAAGTAGCTGAAACAGACATGTCATAAATATCTATTTTACTTTTTTATTAAATATTATTATTTTTCTTATATGTAAATGACTTTAAAATAATTAATTAGGAATAATATAGTAAAATCACGGAGCAACTGAAGCAGATAAAGAAGCAGGTATGTTGATAAAGAGTTGTCTACTTCTTCACACTTGTTAATAGTAGTAATATTACATGTTTGTTACATATATTTAAAAAATGACTAGGACGATCCGTCTATGCATAAATATCTGATCAAACCAGTCACACTAGCTTCTTCTTTTTTATTTTTCTTTAGATTTTTAATTTTATCTCAGATCTTGGGTTGAGGTTTATCAATTTTTTTTAAGTGATTAATTTATATGTCGTATATACAATGTATCAATATTATATAAATGATATATATAATGTAGAAATATATATGATATATATGATGTAGAAATGCAAGGTAAGACTGCGTACGATACACCCTTGTGATTGGGCTCTTCCCCAGATACCGCGCATAGCGATAGCTTTAGTGCACCGGGCTGCCCTAATGTAGAAATAGCTACGTAATATATCGATATTGTACAAATAGTTATTTAGTGTATACGTAATGTATCGATATTGCAAACATAATACATAAACGTGCATCGATATTGTATAAATAGTTATATAATGTATCGACATTGTATAAATAGAGTATAAGCGTGTATCAGTATTGCATAAAAAATATAAACGTGTTTGTATAAAATGTATCGATATTGTATAAATAGGTACATAATATTGACATTGTATAAATAGTATAAAAGTGTGTATCGATATTATCTAACAATAATGTAATGTATATATAATGTATCTATATCAATATTTCTAACTATCATGTGCTCCCACCTTAACAAATAAAAATCTAATTAGAAATAACAAATTATTATAATATTCATTCTATTCATTAAAAAGTGAAACAATTTAAAAAGAAAAAAATTATTTTTGAAAAAAAGATATATATATTCAAACAATGAAAAAAAATAAAAAAAAATCCAGCAATTTTTTTTTATAGAAAAAATGGCCAAATGGCGGGGCAAATAATTTGCCGATTGGTCATTTAAAATAAAAGAAAACTGGGTTAATTTGTATAAATAACATAAATACCAATCCTTTTGCATATTTTATTTTTTTGTTCTTAATGACTTTGGTGTACGAGTCTCTTTCACATACTTCAATTAATTTCACGAGATATTTGTCACATCCTATCAATAATAATTGGTGGAAAAAATCACCTATAGCTTTCCTATTTCTTGGGAAAAAATATTTAGACACAAAATAACACTTTAAATGTAATTTTAAAAGTATAAATTATTTTCAAAAAAAATTATTAGTATATGATATTTTATTTTAATTATATCATATACTATGAATTTTCATTACCCTAAAAATCCCTCTCTTAATTGAGTTCAAATATGAGTATTAACTTCTTAATTTTATATTCACTGAGTTAGTGTAGCAACTGGTATCTCGTAAGGATTAGTGTAGCAAGTGGTATATAGTAAGGGAGGTCAGAGATTGATTCTCCCTACTAACACCTGCCTAGTGCAGTTTACATTTTCTACGTGATTTGCGTGTATTGCAACAGAACAAATTTATCCAATGCGCACCTGAAGATGCAGGGGCGGACCTACATTCATTTGTGGGGTGCTCCGACACCCACTAAATTCGACACGGAATAAGTAAAATTACATAGAAAATATACGAAAATAGATATATAATATATAAAAGCACCCACTAAATAAAAAGTTGGTTGGGTTCATTAGTATTTAAGTTGATTTTAAGATTCTCCACTAGAAGGAATGCCTTGGGTTCAAACCTCATTGAGGAGATTTTTTACTTTTTTTTAGTTTTAAATTTTTTGAAGCACCCATTATCCTTAAATTTTGGGTCCGTAATGGTGAAGATGGACATTCCGAATTTTTCTGGGTTAAATATTTTGTTGACTCAGGCGTTCAAAGTGTTTGTGGAAAAAAGTGCTTTTTGAAAAAACACTCTTTTTAATTTCCGAAATATTATTTTTGCTATTCCCAAATATTTATAGTCGAACACCTTTCTTTTTGTTTTGAAATAAATATTGTTGGCCTCCTAAAACTTTGACCAAACAAGCGATAAGTCATTGTCGAATACTTTATGTTGGACATGATTTTATTATAGGTAATTCTTATGGCCTTATTAATATCTCTATTGCATTTTCCGGTGAAAATAAAGATCTCTTAAGGTAATTTAATATGAACTAGTTTAGGTGTATGCGTTTCGCGCGTGTACCTCGACTTAGTGAGTTCAATCCTATAGAATCATTTAAGATATAAAAAACATGGCAGTTTTTAAAATGTTTATTATATTTTTTGTTTGTTAGCATCTTCACATTGGGTTACTTTCAACTATTATCTAATTTTACGAAAAAGTAGAAATTAGCCAATCGAAAAGCATGTATATTAATTTATACACAAGAAAGCTTACATAGAAGAGTAGATTCCTCAAAAAATATTTTTGTCAACAAATATTTATATTCAGAATTTTGTAATAGCAGGTAGATAGATTAAACTCAATTTACAACAAATAATATACTTGATCCGCCTTTAAACTTAAATAGTAAGCCCAAAATTGAAAGAGTCGGCTATAATCCTAAATTTATATGTTCATCATTCAAACAAAAGTTATGCATATCAAGATTCTAACACTTATTATAACTTTTTATTCAGAACTCAACCAATAAGTTTAATTAAAAATTCAACTATAATAACAACGAAACAGTTAAACAACATAATCAAAACAAAGTTACACAAAGGAGGGAAAAAAAAAGAGATAAACCTAGATATTTTTATAAAAGATAAAGTTCTAATTGATTTAGAAGTGTTAAATATTACAAATTTTTATTGAAATTAAATAACCAAATCAAAAGAAGTTATAACTAAAATTAATTGTGAACAAAACTTTTACCAAAAGGATACATGTGTAAATTCAACAATAAATTAGAACAAGGTAAATGCACAAGAAATTCAAAATAGCTTCGTTTCGTAATGTCAAAGAATAATAATTAGTCAAACATATTTGAAATCTGAGCTACTTTATAATACTGAAATCAAATCTCGCACAATTATGACATTAAACTATTCAAGAGAGGTTGAGAGTTACTTCTTGCGAAGATCGTTCACAATAAAAGTCACTCTAATCTACTGATTTTCAAAGCTTAGAGTATCTAATTTTCAAGAACCAAAAACTCGAAACCGTAAGCAAAACCTTAAAGCTATTTTGTGGTGTATGTGTTCTTTTTGTGTGGTTGCTGCGTGTGTATATGTTGTGCATTGTGTATGGTTATATGTGTGTGGGTATATATAGGCGTTAGTTTGGGTGTGTATGTGTGTTGGTGTTTCTGTTGAATTGGGATGAGAAAATAATAGTAATTATATAGCAATGTGTTTAGGAGACATGAGGGAGTACATTGGGGTAGTTTAGTTGGTTTTGGTATGTGATTAGGATTTGGGGGTTTGTATAGGCGTAGGTTAGTATGTCTAGGATTGCGTGGTTGCTGTATACTTGAAACGGAAGAAATTATGTAGGCGGTATAGTGAGAAGATTTGAGAGAATTTCATTTATTTATTTTTTGAGCCGTGAGATTAATCCTTCGTTCCTCGATCAGCGCACTAAGCGATAAGGAACAGGCCACAGAGTTTTGCTCCATTCAGGTTTATTAGGATTAGTTTAGGTATTAGGCGGTGGAGGATTTGAGGCGTGGGTAGGATAAGGATTAATTGAATTTAAGATTTACTTAAGATACAACTTTTAATTGATTTAAAATTCTTAAATTTTAGGTATATAATTCAAATAACGAAAAGTTTAAAACTAAATTTTAATGGATTTTTAAGTTTTAACTTTTTAAAAAAAATAGTAAAAAAGACGTTTTTGTATATTACAGAGTTTTTAAACGAAGGGCAAAAAGTTCAAATCACTTTTTTAAGTCTTTCACATTATTATTATTATTATTATTATTATTATTATTATTAAATAAAAGAATTTCAAATAGTTTAATAACTGTATGGAATCTTTTACCCAAACAAGGGGTCTGTCAGAGATTTAATAGCCTTATGTTAAACCCATGTGTCTAGAAGTTCTAATTGTGCAAAAATCGCCCTTTTCGCATCAGTACAACGGGCTAAAGAGGCACAACTTACTAGACGTAGTCACAGAGACAAAGTTAACATAAGTTTATTAAACTCGACTGTATCATCATTTTGGAACCAAGTCAAGAAACTATAGAAAAATTCCTTCATATTTTGGTAGAGTCTAGATTTTTCATAGTTACCATGTAAACGAAGTTAGATCTTCAACATAGGTATACGAAGCTTTTTAGCCGGACATAGTCACAGCTGGACGAGGAAAGAAGTTGTATTAAAAAGTACAACAAAGAGAGATATAAATAGTACCTTAGATTATCCGGTTGCAAGGCCTGAACAGTAATAAACAGTGGCTAACGCCTTTTATTTATCTTTGAAATATTTTACAAGAAGTAAGAAGTAGAGAGAAAGGAAAGTTATAGAGAGAAACTGAAAGAATTTTTTTTTTTAATAAAACTTATGCCTCTCTAACAAGAATGAGGCGTCTATTTAAAGAAAGAAAAAGGAATCTTGCACAGTATATAGTGGGTCCTGTACACAGTATTTTTAAGAAAACAAGCATAGTAAGAGTTCTTTAATAATTTCAGTTGTCTCTTCATGCTTTTCAGATAGGACCAACGGGCCTGATGTTTATCATACTTTGTCTTTTTCCTTTTTCCTTAACTGATAGAGAAGGGCTTCAGTTTGTTCTAATTCTTCATTTGTGAGGATATGTGCTGAAGATAGTGGTTGAGAATCAAGAATATTTTCTTCATATTCTGCTTCTTCACTTGTGATGTTTTTCATGGATGTATCTGAACTTTGCTCCACTGTTTTTAATAATTTATTCCGTACTTCGGCTAGATATCTTTCAATCATTTCTAGCTTATTTCCTTCGTGGACAAAAATTCTTCTAGAAATATAATTTAGACATTTATCATCAACAATTTCTTTTTTTGGAGTCTGAGCATTTTCGACGTTTTTTCGGATAATGCTTTCGCGAAGTTCTTTGCCATAAGGGACCTTTGTAATTGGGTCAATACGAAGCAACTTGTCTCAGAAGTTACAATAAAAGACCCTATATAATCCTGGAATTTGTTCTTTGGTGAATCCGAATTCTACATCCCACTTGTGAATTCAAGGAATTGAGAATTCTATAAAAAAGTACATTTGATCAATGGTGTCTAATTTACAGACATGTTCTGAAAGATATAATTCAGTTAAAAATGATGAATGTTTTTTTCATTCTTGGTAGGGGTGAAGATATTTTGGTGGCAAAATTTTGACCGTGGGGCCATGGCATGACCACCATTGGAGAAACCAATTGGGTATTTGATTTACAAAGACTTTGGCACAAACTTTAAGAAACCAAGTATGTTTGTGTTTAGAATTATTGTAATAAAGTGTTTGGGTAAAGGCTTTAATATAATCCCAGTAAGTAAAAGAAACTTTAAAATCTTTCATGGTTAAATATCTTTCAGCCATGTAGGTTATTCCCCAATCTTCAATAGACAGGAGTTTTTTAATCACCATCTTAGAATAATCATGCACATATTCAGTCGTTACTTCAGCCAATTGATGGTGTTCTATTTCGGCGCTGCCAGTTGCAACTAATATATTTTCATAATAGCCTCTTGTTTTAAATGATTCCCCTACAAAATAGAGATGAGTTAATAAATGTTTTTGGAGTAACCTCCATGGATCTCCTTGTTTGCATATTTGAAAATTTTCAACAAAGAGTATTAATTCTTTTTCCTCGAGCTTTTCATAATTAGGCCTATCAACAGTATTTTCTGAAGTAATGGCTGCAAATGAATCAGCCTTTTTAGCAGACATATAAGATTGTATTTATTTATACAAAGGATGATCTTCTGGGATATCATCCAGACAAATTGAAGGGCTTATATTTTGAGTTTTTTCTGAAGATAATTGTTCTGCAATATGCTGAATTTTTGAATTTATTAAGCTCATATTTCCTCTTTGTAAGAAAGGAAAATTTGAAGAGCTTGAAGCATAAGATGAAGATGAGGATCCTCTTCCTCTAGTGTTTTGATATTGGCTTCTGCCGCTGTTTCCTCTTCCTCGAACCATCAATCATGGGGGGTCCGTACCCATATTGTTGTATAAAGTAATCATGGATCAGCATACCAAGCCAAATATTCAGATAAATCTTCATAAAGTGTATCCGTTGTAATAAGACTAGTTATGACTTTTTTCAGAATAAGCATGTGCATGCCAGCATTTAGAGGAGTTACCTTTATAAAAGTGATTAAAAATTTGTGAGAGAAGAAATGAACGAATAGCTTCATTATTGTTTTTGTATCCTGAAAGAATAGGGAGTGGTGTAAAGATTAATCATTTAAGTCGATATCAAACCAGTAGATGTTATCGTCATGGAATTCGTTGATGTTAGAGATAAATTCTTCTTCAATTATTTTACGGATGAGAGTTTCTAATATCACATAATGAATATCTTCATTCAAAGGGATACATTTAATAATAGTAATAACAATTTTTTCAGAGAGATAGTAAGTATAAAAATTCATTGGTTGTTCAAATATTCTCTAGAGAGAAAATCGAGCAAAGAATTTTCACTTTCTTTTTTTATATTGAATCGTAAAGTTAAAAGGAGCTAGCTGAGCCTGTCACCTGGCAAAAATTAATTTAGAAGCATCATGTTTAAAATCTTTATCAAACATGTATTTTACAGATTGAGCATCGGTTCTGACTATAAACTTTTGGTTATACAAATCATCTTGAAACTTTAAAACACATTTAACAATAGTTAACATTTCATGGGCCATAGTGGCGTACTTTTTCTGACTCTCAGACTATTTTCCCAAATAGAATCTAATAAGACGTTCAGTATTATCCTGGGGATTTACTTGTTTAAGTATTCCACCATAATCAATATTGGATACATCGATCTCGATGATTTTTAACCAATCAGGGTTGACTAAAGTTAAACAAGGAAGAGATTAAACTCGTTTTTAATTAATTTAACGAGATTAGTGTGAACTTGTGTCGAAGGTTTTTTATAATTCTTTTTTAGCCTATCATATAACGGGGCTAAATCCCTAGACAGATTTTTATAAAAAGAAAAAATATAGTTAAGACTTCCAAGAAATCTCTGCTACTGAGTTTTATCAGTAATAATATCAGGAAATTTTTCAGCGAAGTCTAAAGTTCGTTGTATGGGCTGAATAGTGCCTTGCGAAATGTTATGTCCTAAAAATCGAACATTCGCCTGAAACAAGCTCATTTTCGGCTTAAAAATAACCAAATCAATTTGTAAAACAATTTGTTTGAACATATTTAGGTGTTTAAAATGTGATTCTAGAGTTTTTGAGAACACAAGAATATCATCAATATAGACAATTATAAAATTCATATAAGGATTAAATATGTCATTCATAATCTTTTGAAATTCAGAAGGAGTATTTTTCAAACCAAATAGCATAACACTCCATTCATATTGTTCAAAAGGAACGTTAAAAACAGTTCTATAAGTATGATTTTTATCAATTTGAATTTGCCAATAACCAGATTTAAGGTCGAATTTAGAAAATATGTTGGCACCATAAAGTCTAGAAAGCAAGTCTTTTTTATTAGGTATTGGGTACCTAATCCATTTTAAAACTTTATTCAGGGCGTTTATAATTAATGACTAGTCTAGGCATATCACGTTCTTGCTCGGCAGCATTATTAACATAGAAGGCAGTACAAGACCAAGGGGATTTTGAGGATTTTATAAGGCCCTTTTGCAAGAGACTATCAATCTTTTTTTTACAGAATTCCACTAACTCTGTATTCATTTGGCAGGGCCGAGATTTTGTGGGTATTTTATCTTCACTGAAATCATCTTCATAAGGAAGTGAAACAATATGTTTCTTGCGATCCCAGAAGGCATTTGGGTGATCAGCACAAATATCAATAGTTAATTGATCAGAAATTATTTTTATTTTTTCTTGGACTTTTACAGACTTCATTGACTCATGAATGAATACTCATTATTTCTAATTGTAGAAAATTTACCTACATTTGCTTCATACTAATTAAAGCATTTATATCTCTTATTACAGGATCAGTAACAAAAGGATAAGAAATTTCTTTATTTTTATAAGTAGCTTTAAAACCAGTCGCATCAATATGCGTATAAGGATAAATAACATTTATAAAAGATATTCCTAAAATAATAGGATGATATAACTGTTTTTTTACCAAAAAAAAAATGCGGAATGCAAACCTTATTTCGACATATATGAGTATTAGGCAATTTATAGTTAATATCAAGTTTATAATCAGATGCAGACTTAATTATGTGGGTAGTTTTTGCAAAATATCTGGTTGGAATTAAACCTTCCTGAATGCAGCTGACATCAGCATCACTATCAATCATAGCTATACTAGTGATGGAAAATTCATTATTAATTAGGATAGTGCAATTTATATACCCCTTATGAGCAGTAACAATTTACATCATACCCAAGAAATAATCATTCTTTGAATCTATTTTTTGAACAATATTATCCATATTTTAAGAATCTTCAAAATCATTTTCTTTCCCTTTAGAATTAGAAGAAGTAATTTTTTCAGAAATGTTAGAAATATCTTCTTCAATTTTCAAAATCCTATGATCTGAAACCATCTGATTTTGCTTTAAAGAGATAATTTTCTTCTTTAACTTTTCAATTTTTGTTTTCAAATCATCAAAAGTTGTATCTCTTCCCGGAGTCTGACTAATAATGAGTCTTCTATTGACTTCGAAAATAGAATAGGGCATAATATCAATATCAGAATCAATATTTTTCTTGACATAATTACTTTTGGTAGGTTTAGTATTACTAGAATTGTTGGTTGATGTAGAAGCAAGATCAATAATTTTTTGACAAAACTTCTCATCAGTTACTTCTTTTAGTAATGCTAAAGCACTATCAGCAGTAATTGTGCAAACATTTAATTCTAAATCTTCAAATTGAGATTGAAGTTTATAAAACGCATCATCACAATCACAATTATCAGCAGTACAATCAGAACAAGCATTAGTCATAGATTTTTCATTATCAGAAGAATTAGGTAAATCAATATCATTTTCAGATTCATAATCGGATCCAGAACCAGAAGTATATAATAAGCCATAGATTTGGTCATGCATCTCATCAGAGAGTGTTAAAGACTTGAGTTTTTGAAGTTTACAATTGGGAGCTATATGACCATATTGGTTGCACCTTATAACACTTGATTTTTGCTAGGTCTCTCTTAGACCTATTTTTCGTAAATTTGGTAGACTTACTTCAGAGCCTATTATTATTATTGTTGTTGCTGCTGCCTGCTGCTGCCACTGCTTGCCGCCGCCGCTATTATTATTATTACTACTACTATTATTACTATTACTATTATTATTATTACTACTACTATTATTACTATTACTATTATTATTATTACTACTACTATTACTACTACTACTATTACTATTACTATTACTATTATTTAATTTGGTTGTTCATTTTTTTAAGGAGGAGCTCAATTTACAAGCTCAAAATCAAAATATTCAAATCAAGTAATCTGAAACCAAACCAAAAAACAAAAATCGATCCAATCCGAGCTTATTTGGATCGGATTTGAATTGTAATTTCTTTAATCCGAAAATCCAAATTGAAACGTTCATACCAACCTTAATCTAATTATTAATTACCTCTATCTATCAAAAGTAATACTACAATAAAAGGGAAGGGAAATGAAGAAACAGAAAGGAACGAGACTACCAAGTATAACGATCAGCAACATACTCAATGTAAATTCCGCAAGTGTAGGAAGGGTAACGTGTACGCAGACCTTACCCCTTACCTTGTCAGCTGGAGAGGTTGTTTCCGAACTACCAATTATAACCATCACTAGACAACAAGTTTACTGACACATTAGGATATGAGATTTTGCATCTTACAATAACATGTTATTTGCCACTTCCCTCATAAATAATAGTAGCAACATTTATGTCACCATAACATGAAAGAACAAATGAAGGAGATGCAACAGGCCATATCTGTCGATCAAGTTTCTACATTGATGAATGATGGTGCATCCGACGCCCTTTCCATCCACACAGATAATTCGCTTGAGGACGTTTTCTCTGTGGTTTTGCTTCATTGACCGTTACAGGTGAAGAGATTGGTTGCATCTCATATGGCGTAGATGTAGCTCGACAAACTGATCTCTCAATTAAATTAGCCTCATCGATATTCTCTCCATTTCGCTTGTCAAGCCAAGAGATGATATCTGAAAAGACGATTTCAATGTTATCTTCTGGCTCACCATATGTCAAACCATGCCACATTCCTGGATAGAGTTTTATAGTCTTGTCCTTGCTACTCGCTTGCTCGTATAAAGCCTTACTTACTTCTGGATCTGTTACTATGTCTGCTTCCCCGTGTAACACTAAAAATGGTAGAGTCACCTGTCAAAACAACAGAATGAATTTAAAATTTTCAGCTAAGCAACACTGCTACTTTTCATTTTATCGGAAGGATCCAATTGTTGTTTACATGGAAGACGGTAAAGTAACAGTTACCTCGTGCAAACTTTCCTCAAGATGCATGCTGGTTCTTAGCATTTCCAACGCTGTCTTTAGTCTTGGCTTTTCCTGATAAATTAACTTGTTCCCACGTACCTTTACTTGCAAAATGAAGAGAAATGGACATTATTTTTTTTATAGAGGACAAAAAATGGACGTCGCACATCATAATAGTACATGGAAGATAGCAAATGACTTGATGATTAGCCTCACCTCTTCCCTTTTAACAGGGTCCTTGAAGGCCGAATCAATGACATCCTTTGTAGGGACTATCTTCCATCTTGGTATGACATCCTCCACTTTAGTTAGTAAGCTTATAACCATTGGATGTGGCTTCACCTTCTCGGATATCTGGTGATTTTTGCAACGTAAATTAGCAACATCATGACCGACTTCCAAAGGTCCCTCAATACTAAATGCAAGCACTAAAGCATATCGATTACAGTAATGTGCTAAGACTGAAAATCATAATTGGCTTACCTTACACATAGGTGCAACGAGAAGAGCACCATGCCAAAAGGAAGGATCTTTCTTGTGTGTTAAAAGAGCCACGGCCCCTCCCATCGACTCCCCATATAAAAACCTTGTTTTCTCTCTGTACTCCTCCTGCGCTGATGTCCAATAGAACATGTCTTTTAGGAAAAGTATATCAAGTATGGTGAAGCTTTTTAACAGTTGCGACCATACCTATGAAAAATATTCGACTTGGATAAAGAAAAAGGAGCAGCTTGAAGTGTCATAGAAAAAATCACTTGGAAGAGCACCCAAAAATCAACAAGAGAAAGGAAAAAGGGAATAAAAAACATTCTAAAGATACACTTTTCCACACCAACATATCAAAGACAGACGATTTGTCACTGACAGCTTGTGAGGTCATGTAGAATTTACCAATATTTAACTGATGAAATTGCGGGTTACACTACGTTACTGCAGCAACCTTACATTCTATAATAAGAATTAATTATATGCTTCAGAGAAGGTAACATTTGGTAGCTTACTGAAATCTAATATGACATAGAACAAACTGTATTATCGCATAGGTTAATAACCTTTCCAGCAAAAAATAACTGTTAATCAAGAGGACATTTGGTAGCTTACCGCAAACTGACTTGAAAAAGTCACTGCAGTCATTGACAATGTTGTCAAACTTTTTGATGTAACAGCGGGCACCCGCTGATCGTCCATGGCCTTCATAATCTATTCCGAACACAGCGTATCCATGATTTGCCAGCTTTGTCCCAACACCTAGCCATAATATTACAATATCTATGTTAAGTTGGATCTACAAAATGAGCTTTCACAATTCTATTGTGCACAAGAAAGAACACCAAGTCACCAACATATTGGCTATAGGCATGGTATAGATAGCAATTGTGCGAGTTCCTTAGGTATATTAGGCTAGAGAATGTTGCAATTTACAAAAGGATCTCCTCCATGAGTTAGACCACCCAAAACCAAATGGATTGAAAAATGTCACACACTGTAAATTCACAACAGTATTCAGTTATGTGCATGCTGAGGGTCTATCAGAAGGTAAGGTCTGGTACCCTCTCCAAACCCCACTTTGTGTGATTATACTTACTGGGTATGTTGTTGTTGTTATTGCTGTACTCAGTTATGTGTATGGGGTAAAATTCCTATCTCCAAGTCCCACCCGCCATTATTTTTTAAAAACAGAAATAGAAGTAAAATCAAATGTTTGATGCCACATCATTTGTCAACAGAAAAAAACTTGGTTGAGGTAATCGATAAAAAGTGGTACTAATATTCAAGGTGGGACAGGGCAGAACAATAGAACTCCTGGATAGACCAGCAACTCAAATGTCCTAGTCCAAGAATAACAAAACCAGAAGCTTTTCTCACCAGAAGCCAAGTTGAACAGGTCAAGTAACGTTTCAGAATTATTTTTTTTCATGAGGGCTGTGTCCGAGCTAGTTTACACGCACCTCGACTACTCCATCTGCACCTACTACATACCTACACAAGTACCGGGTAACTCTTGTCCACCAAGCCTTTAAGGCAACATTCAGAATATATTTAGTTTTCTTTTTTAGTATATATTTACTTTTTCTTTTGAATAGTCAAAGCCTAGTTAGATGACTCTAATGATTGCAGATGTACCTATCATACCTCCTACTATTACAATCTATGTTATGTTCTGGACTTCTATTATTTGACTTTTGTAGCTGAATTCAAAGTGTCCCACAAATTTTGGTGGTTGAAGCAATCTCTTTGTTTCACAAATAGGACCCAATTTATTTGCTAACCTAATCAACCAATCAAACTACCAAAACAAGACTTTGAATTTAGTGGCTTCTAACTAAGTCAGCCAACTTACCAGCCAGCCATTGTTCCCCTTTATTTTACTAAACAAACAATTAAGTTCCAAGACAGGTGTTAAATAACAAATTAACCAAAAAGGAAAAAGCAGCAGACCATTCATGCTGCTGGAAACCATGAAAGGTTGTTATTTAAGGTTGATCAATTGCTTTCAACATATCTAAGTGTGATCATTAATTTGAGGACCATTTTTCATTGCATCTATAACTACTAACAGCCTCCTAACAACTCCATTATTTTACATGACCAATAATTGTGTGTGCCCTCAGAAAAGATAATCTTGTATATTGATTGATATACCACAACCACAAGAACATAATGCACATATTACCAAGATATGGGCAAACAAAAACTACTACTTCATCTCAAGCAAGTGGGGCTGGCTACATGAATCCTCTTAACCGTCTTTGTCGCTCTATTTAAGCTCATCTTTATTGAATGTATATAATACAAAATAAGAAGGTACTAGAAGTTCTCTACAAAAATGTGAATGACAAGATATGGGCACCAACTACAAATCCTCTAAATTATTGAATTCAGCCAACAGTTCACAAATATGAAAAGGGATTAAGACAAGAAATATAAATTTTATTGGTATGGTTGGTCACCTATGTGAAATCAAAACAACGAAAATAGAGAACGAGAACAACAATATAGCTTGTGTACTCCCACAAATGCAATATGAGGAGGATAATGTGTACGGAGACCTTACCGCCCCTTCTTAATGAAAAACGGAACACAGTCACAACCACAAAATAGTAGTACAATATGAAAATAGAGGACAAGTGTAGCAGAAAATGGGCCATACAGTAACAGCAATCAGAGTAAAGTCACCACACAATACAAATGGACCCCAAAGTATAAAAAAAGTTGGTTCCATTTTCACTGTTACTCTGTGACAAACTCAATAACAAGGAAAAAAAAAAAGAGTAAAAGTAAAACAGTCTCATGAATAGTCACATACAGAAAGGCACAAGAGGTAGAGGAAAGAGTAATGACATGCATTGATGACACCAATCCACCTATTCAAGATTCAAGCTTTATGCATTCATACTCAATTTCCTTAAAAAAAGAAAAAAAAAGAATTATATTTCGTGTTGAAAGTACTGAGTTCAAATGAACTCGATTCTGCATAATCAAATGAGTAAACATATATTACCTCTCATGAATCTACTGCATTCCATGCCATAGCCTGGAACATCATTAATCAAGTTGTTAAATCAAATTTCAACAACAACAAAAAGAAGCACAAAATATTTAGGGAAAAAAGAGAGAATTAATCAAACCATGGCAAAGGAAAACAAGGGCCTTTGGAGAAGAAAAGGGCAACCATCTACAAGTAAAGAGTTGTACACCTCTTGAATTCCTTATAAATACCTAGTGACATTCATATAAAAATAAAATCTTTATTAGAAAAACAAAAAAAAAAACATATTATAAAAAAGTAAAAATTAGGCGAATTGCATGTAAGCTGACCTAAACACCACGTTCGTAAACAAAAAAAAAAACGTAAGGGAAAAAAATGCATGGCCATTGAAGAGAAAAGGAAAATAACCATGACCCACCTCATGATAATCAACACCCATGATATATTTTCAGGAAAAAGAATAAAGTCACAACTCAGAAATGTGAATAAGCATTCAAGTGGAGATATTGGGTGAGTGAAAGATCTATGTATTATGGGTTCATTTTTTTTTATTTTTTTTATTTTTTTTTGTATTGGAGTTGTAGATGAAGATGAAGAAGAAGAAGAAGGGAAGCAAAAGTGATTCTTGATTGTGATAAAAGAATAGTTTTAAGATATTCAAATCTTGAAAAAACGGGAGGTATAAAGTGGACCAGAAATAAATGGAATATATATAGAGATATAAATAGATATAGATTGGATGAGGAGAGTGAAAAGATTATGAAATTCTAATTATTATTTTTTCTTCTTCTGGTGCAGTTATAAGGAGTAATCATATTGGAACTATTTTTATCTTTATCAGATATCTTGAATTCAAATTTTTTAAATTAAGATTTTCTTATTAACAGACAGCGTCACTCTTAACGTGAACCATACATGCACAATTTAAATTAAATGAGCTGTAAATATCAAATGTTAAATAAAAAATAAAAAATAAAAAAGTTGATTTGAGCTGTAAATAAAATATTAAAAATGAAAAAGTTGGTTTGATTGATGAAGGAAGGTTCCAAAAATGTGAGGTAACGTGGGTGACTGGCTAAGCCCATCCCTTTGCTCTTTTCCAGAATTTTATAGATTTCGATTACTGCTAAAATATCAGAGGAAAAAATTATAATACTTCCTGTCATTTTTTTTTTAAAAAAATCTATTTTAATTTAATAAGTATAAGATTTAAAAAATAAAATAAAAAATAAATTTTATTATTCTAAATCAAAGTTATATTAAATTATTAAATATTAATATTAAATATATCATGTAAAAAATATGAAAATTAAAATATTATCAAAAATAAAAAAGAATCATTCTTTACAAAATGAACTTAAAAAAATACATTAATACTTTTTGAAAAGATGGAAATAGAAAATAAGAGGTCACTACTGACGTTTGAGTACACATAGGAAAAGATGCTCTTTTTAAAAAATTTATAATCATATACACCTCAATTAATTTGATGAAATGAGAAAAAAAATAATTGAATTGCACTTAGACTCTATTAAAAAATAAATAAATTGAAACAGAGTGAATAGTTTCGATACATGTAGGGGAAAATGTTCTTTTCTAAAATTTTATAATCATATGAGCCGCTATTAATTTCATGAAATAAGAAAAACAATACTTAAATTACACTTAAAGACTCTATTAATTACTAATAAAAATACATATGTATAATTTTGTCATTTAATCAATTACTAATAAAAATACACATGTATTCTGACTACGATTATCATTTAATTATGGCTGATCAAAACTTTTAAAAAAATAAATGAAGAGCTCGCTTATTTTTTTAAAAAGATATTTTTATGAAAAAAAATTCATCCAAATACACCCTTAATAGTAATTTTGTTTGATTGGTATACAAACTTTTGACATGAGTATGCATTTTCCCAAGTAATACGTAGTATATGGACGCACGTTATTTTATTTGTTGTCTAATCATTTTATATTCAAAAATAATTTATGACTAATTTGAATTTGCATACGATATACCGACTATGGAGATAACACAAAGATTTTCTATTTGTGCAGTTCAAATTAAAGACTTTTGATTATAAATAAATAAATGTCAATTATCCCTTTATATATTTTTGTGGTTGCAGCAACTTATTTTGACATTAATCAACAAATATATATATTAATTTTATCTGTGTGAGCTTATTTATTTTGTCAATTTCAAAATTGAATAAAGAAAGAAAGTTATATAGTACTTAGTAGATTGATAATCAACGTAAAATTATCAATTTATGATACATATTTACAATGCAAATATGTTTTCTTTCTAATAAAAAACATAGTTTTTGTAAAAACATGTATCTATCTGTATAATCCATAGTTGTCGGAGGGGCAAAGTCAAGTTTTGGCTAGTGAGCTCATTTCAATGGAAAAAATATACTATTTGTATATGATTAAAATTATTTTTTTTATATATATAATAGATGTTGAATTTTATTCAACTAGTTTTGCTTTAAATATTGAATTCATTAAAATCTTGACTCTGCCTCTCTAAGTTATCATCGGGGGTTGGATTCAGGATTTTCAGTGAGGGGATTCAGTAGTACATATACGGATTAATCGAAAGGGGTTCAGCCTCTATTATTTATACATGGAAAAAAATTTACCATGTAAAAATAATATAATTTTTTAACGAAAGGAGTTCGAATGAATCCCTGGAATACATGTACATCCGCCACTGATTGTCATCATAAATGTGCAATGACACTCCATAGACTTCAAGTTCTTGACTCTTTCACCCCCCTTTATTTTTCCCCTTAAATCTTTCAATAATATTGCATGAATGCATAGGATGGACATCCTTTTTTATTTTGTTTATTTCCTTTTGTTGTGTTTTCATTTTCACTAGAGTTGTTGGAAATATGGGGTTCTATTAGATTGACATTGAAAAGGAGGTGACTGACTTGGGAAAACTTAGACCCATTCCTATCACAAATATTTTTCTCTCTTTTCTTTTGGTTTTTATCCGATGTTGGATATTCATATTGATTTTAAATCATGTGTTGTAACACTTTTACTTTTTCAAGCAACATTTTCAATAAAAAAAAGTTTTTTCTTATAAAAATTTAAATTCAAAATTTTTTATTAAGTAAACGTTTGATCATAAAAACTAAAAAATTTTAGAGTTGGAGTTGTGTTTTACATTTTTTTTAAAAAAAAATTCTTAGACTTTTGAAAAAATAAATTATATATAATGTTGTATCTCCTAATTTCTAAAAACTATCAAAATCACTCATCTTAGATAACTTACCTACAAGACACAACCAAATGTGAGAGCAGATAATAATATTAGTTGTTGGTGTTGCATAAAAAGTTAAAAAATAGACGAATTGAGATTCTGTTGTATCATGAGGAGATTTTAAAGAAGAAGAAAAAAGTTAAAGTTGTTGCACTAATTCCGATTATTGAATGAAATTAATAGAATATTTTTACAAAAATAAAATTATTTATAATAATAAATAAAGTTAAAATTTAATTTTTTTAAAAAATAATTTAAAATTGTAATGATCAAGCACCTAGGCGTGTGCATCGGTCGGTTCGGTTTTATATATTATCGGTTCAGTTTATCAGTTTTTGGTTTCTAAATATGCTAAACCAATAATCAAACCAATAAGATATTTTTTATCGGTTTTCAACTTTTGATTTAACCGATAAGAAAATACTCATAAAGTAAAAATAGTAGTAACTAATATTAAAAAAATCGAATCTTAGTTGCAACCAAAAATCCTACATTATGTGTTTTAATTTACAAGACCTTCAATTTTGAACTAAACGTTGTCAGAAGAAATTAAGAGTTTGTATAATTGAAATAATAAGTTTTGTTAGTTAATAGAAATTAAAGAGAAATATATGATAAGTCATATATATATATATATATATATATATATATATTACATGATGTGTTAAGAGTTTAAGAGAAATATATAATAAGTCATATATCGATAATCTATATCTATAATCTATAATCTATAATCTATATATAATATATTAAAAGTGTAAACATCCTTAGAAAAGTGATTTGAACTTTTTGCCCTTTATTAAGAATATTTGCAATAGATAAAATTGTCTTTTCACTAATTATATTATTATATTTCTAATATATTTAAAATTAAGAACTCCTAAAATATATGGTAAGATAAAAATATATTTTAAAAATTAAGGAATCCTAAAATTTGAGTCCTAAAATATTTGGTAAGAAGCTACCCAATTTTGGTAAAATACATTCTAACGTAAAGTAATATTAGAAAGGACTTAGTTCTTTAAAATAAAATAAAAAATTCAAAAGCCAGTTATTGAAAATTGTTACCATAATTTTATACACCAAATTGTTTGGTACGTGTAAAGATTGTCCTCAATTTTTCAAATTAAATTTAGGCTTTTGAATCCTCAATTTTTCAAATTAAATTTAGGATTTTTACATTTAAAAAAAAAATAAAAAATCTTCCATATATAGGTAATTTTTTATCGAAATAAAACGTAGTAAAGATCCTTAGAAAAGTGATTTGAATTTTTTGTCCTTTATTAAAAATCTTTGCAATAAATAAAATTGTCTTTTCACTTATTATATTATTATATTTTTAATATATTTAAAATTAATGACTCCTTAAATATATGTTAAGAGAAAAATATAGTTTAAAAATTAAGAAATTCTAAAATTAGAGTCCTAAAATATTTTGTAAGAAGCTACCCAATTTTGGTAAAATATATTCTAACGTAAAGTAATATTAGAATGGACTTAATTCTTTAAAATTAAAAATAATAATTCAAAAGCCAGTTATTGAAAATTGTTATCATAATTTTGTACACCAAATCTATAATCTATATCTATCTATAATCTATATATCTATATAATATATTAAAAGTGTGAAGACCCTTAGAAAAGTGATTTGAACTTTTTGTCCTTCATTAAAAGATTCCGCTTTAGACAAAATCATCTTTTCATAATTTAAAAAAAATAAAAAATTGTAATCAATTAAATTTTTAATATTTATATCCTTCCTTATTTGAACTAGACAAGAAGTCTTTTTTTGTTATGGTTTAATTTTGGACAATTTTTGTCTTTCGAAAACTTCGGAAAAATTCTTGAATAAATCCCACCTTTCAAACTTTTGCCAATTTCTTTTATAACTATAATATATTAAAAGTGTGAAGACCTTAGAAAAGTGATTTGAACTTTTTGTCCTTCATTAAAAGGTTCCGCTTTAGACAAAATCGTCTTTTCATAATTTTTTTTTAAAAATAAAATTTTGAAATCAATTAAATTTTTAATATTTATATCCTTCCTTATTTGAACTAGACTAGAAGTCTATTTTTGTTATGTTTTAATTTTGGACAATTTTTGTCTTTCGGAAACTTCGGGAAATTTCTTAATTAAATCCCACCTTTCAAACTTTTGACAATTTCTTTTAGAACTAGGCAAGAAGTCTATTTTTGTTATGTTTTAATTTTGGACAATTTTTGTGTAACTTTGGAAATTTTTTAAAGAACTGTCATATAACATTATTTTTGTTGGGTATAGTCATATATGTTATAAAACAAAAAATAATAAAGAAGAAGAGTATAGAGAATAGAGAGAGTAATTCTTATTTCGAGGGATGTGAGATCATATTGATTGATTATACAATGAACAAAACCCCTCTATTTATAGAAAAAAATACTCCTAGTTTTTTACGAAAAGACAGATACTTCAAATCCTGATGGATATCAACTAGATTTTATTAGATCTTGATAGACATTCTCTATAATGTAAATACATTTATAACACTCCCCTTGAATGTCTAGATAGATAATGTGCCTCGTTAAAATCTTACTAGAAAAAATCCAGTGAAAAAAAAATGTAGTGAAGGAAAAAGAGTACACATCTCTAACAATAAGGTTGCCTCATTAAAAACTTTACAAGCAAAATCCAGTGGGATAAAACCTTATAAGGGAAAAAGAGTACAACGTGTATTAACTCCCCCTAATGAGAACATCCTTGAACCTTTGCATCCCGATCTTGTGCACCATCTTTTTTAAAGTTGCAATTTGGAGGAGACTTGGTGAATAAATCAGCCATATTGTTACTTGAACAAATCTGTTGCACGTTAATATCACCATTCTTTTGTAGCCCGTGTATGTAGAAAAGCTTTGATGAAGTGTGCTTCGTTCTATCTCCTTTTATGAATCCTTCATTAAGATATGTTATGCATGTTGCATTATCTCCGTATAAAATTGTGGGTACATTATCACAGTTCACACCACATTTTTCTCGAATGAGATGTATCATGGACCTTAATCATACACATTCTCGGCTTGCTTCATGAATAACTATTATCTCAGCATGATTCGATGAAGTGGTTATGATAAACTGTTTTGTATATCTCCAAGATATGACAGTATCCCACATATGAACACATAACCTGTTTGAGATCAAGATTTATGCGGATTAATTAAATACCCAATATTATCATAATCAATAAGATCGGGACTGCAATCTTTAGAATAAAACAAACTCATGTGTTTTATCTCATTCTGATGTCTCCTAGTAGGAGCAGAAATATACCTTGCTAACAAATTGACTGAAAAGGTTATATCAGGCCTTGTAGTATTTGCAAGATACACTAGTGTATCAATTGCTCTAAAATATAGTACTTCACAACCAATCTAATTCGGTATATTTCTCATTTCAGCAAATAATCTATTGCTTTTGAAAACTCTCTAAGAGTTTCAACAATATTCATACCATCAATTTATCCTTTATAAGGATAATAAACAAGTTTTTCAGAAACTTTATATGCTTCATGCTTTTTGAATCCTTTAGGGATTTTCATATGGATTTTTATCAAGTGACAATATCAATATGTGTGACATTTTCAAATGTCTGCACTACAAATCAAATAAGTATTATGCTTACCAAGATGCATTCTTTCATGTCACTTGATAAATGTTTCTACGTTAGCATGCTTAAATTAACGTAGAATTCAGATCCTCATAATCTTTCACAATATTACGCCAATATTGTATCAAAGATATCGTCAACGGTTTGTCATTTTTTATCGGTTCGCAATGTGACATAACATTTTGAGATCTCATCACTTCATTATTTTCAAGTACCCGAATCTCTCATAAGGTTTCATGAAATGTTATGTCATAGGTTCTAAGAGCACATTACCTTCTTATTATGATTATTTGTTCCTTATTCTTTTCAAGGATTATTTTATTTAGAACCGATTGATCTACCACGCTTCACGCATGCATAAATTTTATCCTTTAGGGACACAAAATAGGAGCACTTGTAGCTTAAATATGAGATGCTTTCGACATTTGACTTGAATTATCTTTTGAACAAGGATCTGATGATAATTCCTAACATATTTCTTTGTTGCTTATAATCTCCCCCTTATGTTAGGAAAACTAACATACATCCTCCTTATTTTTTGAGGAATGCATCTTTGTGCATCATGGTATATTCATTAATCGTATACCGCACATTAACTATTAGATGGACAATGTGTGATTCCTGACTTAGAACCAACTTTGGGAGGAAATTAATCACAATTTATTGGTTTGATGCATACAAGTACTTTGTATATAATATTTCAAACCAACACATAAAGCTTTTGTTCTCAATGGTTTAACTATTTATTGAAGGCATTCGATGCTAAACCATGATCATCAAGATGAATTGACTGGTGAACGGGCCAATATCCACCTTTTATATTTTTTAAATTTTAAGAGATCCAATCCCAAAATTAGTTGGTCCAACCAACGTATCATGAGAAAAAGCAACATTAAAGTTCACGAAGAATTTTTAAATTCTTCAATATATGTTTAATACTTAATATGCACATCTTTAAGATGTCGCAATCGTTCATGTCAACTTATGAACTTTTATGCTAGTAAACTCCAAGTTTACCATGACATGTGTTTTTTACTTTAGTAAATTTCAGATTTATTATTACACAAGTAAATTTCAGATTTACTACTTTAAAAGTAGACTTCAAAATAACTTTTCTCAATTATTCAACCTCTTTCGGAGGTGAGTTGTGACACCATCACAATTAAGTGAACGTTTGCATTAATAAACTTCTCATTCCCCAGGAATGAAATATAATCATGCCTTAAGTCTATCAAATTTTGATGGCTTAGAACCTCTTTCAAAATATTGCTACTTCAGGAGCAAATCGAGGCATACATATGATCTAGAGAATTTTTCTCTAACATATCTTATGATCATAATACGCGTGCAAAAATATCATCACTTTTGATGATCATTATCATAGTGTCCCTCCACGCGTATATTCGTGCATTCAATCACTTGTCATCTTTCAGACATATTATGCACTACTATCACATACACTTCAAGAATGAAGTAAGTTGCCATATTTCAGACTTATCATATATTGCTATCACATTTACTTCATAGAATGAAGCATATTCAATGGGTTGAATTTCATGATTTTTCACCAAATACCCATTATTTTGCCTTAGCCATCATAATATCATTAGTGTGGTGCATTGAGATTCAAACTCAACGTCTTACCCATATAAAGGCGTCTTAGTCATAAATCAATGGGACTTGAATCCAACATATTATCATCCCTTTTGATAATATTGTTCTTGAGGAATAAATTTAAAACATAAATGGTTCCAAACCAATTATTTTTCCTCAAATTCAACAATAGTTATGTTATTAGTAGCAAAAGACAGATAACATAAGAAATTACTAACCTTGAAATTACGTTTAGATTAATAATCTGACCTTGTTTGGCAGAGTTTCGTGCTTGAAATTACCTTTAGATTAATAATCTCACCTTGTTTGGCAGAGTCTCATGTTGATAACGTGTTATAAAACAAGAAAGAATAAAGAAGAAGAGCAGAGAGAATAGAGAGAGTAATTCTTATTTCTCTTTAGGGATGTGAGATCATATTGATTGATTATACAATGAACAAAACCCCTCTATTTATAGAAAAAAATACTCCTAGTTTCTGACTAAAAGCCAGATACTTCAAATCCTGATAGATATCAGCTAGATCTTATTAGATCTTGATAGACCTTCACTATAATGTAATTACATTTATAACAATATATTTATACTTTTTACCTTTTCAACTATCTTTGTTTTTTATAAATCATAATATTTAATATTTTTAAATCAATTGAAATATTACCTTATATGTAAAAAAGAATTCTATAAATCGTTTTAATTATACATCTTCTTCAACATACAAACATAGCTTCTTTTGATTTCAAAGAAACGTCAGGCTGAAGATTAGTTTCTCAGAAGACAAAGCTAGCAAAGTCTATTGTTGTAGCAACCAACAATAGGGTGTTGAGGAATTTTTGTGTAAGGTTAGGTTTAATAGTATTTTTCTGATATCTTGATTATCCTATTGTTTGTTGTAGATCTATTATTTTTTCTGCAAAATACAGATGGTAGATGAATGTGTACTTTAAGAAATATTTGTGTAAATATTAGATTTAATTATATTGTTTAGATATCTCGATTATTATATTATTTGTTGTAGTTTTTATTAATATCTGCTATTTTTTTATGCACGGTATTGGTGCATATACTTTGAGTGGTTGTTATATTGTAACGTGAACGCATGAACTGATGAAAGATGGAAAAGGATTCTAAATTAGCATGGATGGGGGTAATAAAAGCATAAGATTTTAAAATTTGTAAAGAGAGTGGTGAAGATATGTACCAGTAGGACTTTCGAGCATGACAACGCCACCTTCATTGACGGATTGGTAAAGGGCATTCATGAATCAAGTTGAATGGAGTCAGATTCATATGGAAATCCTGAAAATTCTCTCAAGAAATAATATTTTAATGAATCTTTGTCTCTCATAAAATAAATTCATTTTGGAGAAATAGTTGAAAAACATTAAGTCACTTTTTCAACTTGAATATTTTATGCTTATGTATAATATAATTCCTTTTTTAATATAAAATGTGTTCTCGTGTATCAATATCAATGTAATTTTAATTTTTGGTATCAATGGCAAAACGTTGTTTACTATATTTAATTTTGCTCCTTAATTTTTGACTTGATGCCGAGTTATTATTTTTCTCTTTTAGTACACTTATTTTCTTAAAAAATTTATGCTATTTTTTAAAAGTTTTGTACTTAATAATATAATGTACATACAATATTTTTTTCTTTTTAAAGGTCGGCTTCTAATTTTTGTAGTATCTATAATCTATATCTATAATCTATCTATAACCTATAATATATTAAAAGTGTGAAAACCCTTAGAAAAGTTAATTAAACTTTTTGCCCTTCATTAAAAGTCTCTGCTTTAGACAAAGTCGTCTTTTCACTAATTTTCTTGAATTATTTATTAATTATTTTTATAATATTTAAAATTAAAGAGTCCTAAAATATGGTAAGAGTTATTAGGAGAACTAATAACTAAGGAGTCCTAAACTATATGATAAGAAAAATATATATTTTAATAATTAATTTTTTTTAAATATAGAATAAAAAAATACAGTGTATGGTAAGAGTCCATAATTTCTTGGAGTTAAATATCTATTTTAACTATATAAGAAATCCTATGAACAATGATAATAGAGAAGGTTATACACATATAGCCCTTAGAGTTACATATATTGGGTCTTCTTCTTCTTTATTTCTTTGTCTTTTTATTTAGTGTTTTTATTCGGTTTATTTTCTTGAAGGTGACATAGTCAATTGTATTATTTTTTCAATGATCATAGGTGCATAAGCATTTAAATTTAACTTGTGAACAATTAAAAAAAAAATCAAACAAAGCAAAACATATTTGTCCTCCAAAAAGAGAAACCGACACAAATTTTGTTATCATCTTTATTTAGGAGCATACTATTTCATCTTTATTTTGCTTATTATATTACTGGTGGAAAATATTTCAGCTATTAGTGTGTGTATTGCAGTAAATAAAGCATCTTTTTTTATATTTAAAACGCTTTTGTAGATTAATTTTGCTTTTAATGTATGTCAACATTACAATAACTAAAGCGTATTTTCTTATGTTCAAGACGATATAGATTATCAAGCACTAATCATCTGCTTACTTTACTGAAGACACCAATGTAATTTAAGAGACTGACAATGTATTTCAATTATTTTATTTGCATCTTAGATATTTACAAATACTACGAACTAATAAAATAAGTTCTTCATCTTTACATGTTCAAAAGATTTTGAATTTAATTATTGTATTCATTTCTATTATTTAAACAAATACTGCATTTAATGTAACGTTTGAACTCATTAAAGTGAGGTACACATGTGAGACGCGTACACCTAAACTAGTTATTTGATACGTGTATGGATTGTCCTCAAATTTTCAAATTAAATTTAGGGTTTTGAATCCTCAATTTTTCAAATTAAATTTAGGATTTTTATTGTTTTAAAAAAAAAAAATCTTCCATATATAGGTAATTTTTTCTCGAAATAAAATATTTTATACTTTTATAAATTGAGGATCATTCAATCATTCTCTCCCCATTGATACCTTTGTTATATCAGTCATATGTCTATTTTTAGCATATATGTAATTATTTGTTCTCTAGATTATTTTAAATCGTTTTCTTTATTTTGATATTCAATTACTTGCTTTTCTTTCTTAGTTTTCAGTAAAAATAATTATTTTTTCATTAATTTTAAGTTTATATTATAGTTGAATGTTTTGTTGGATTTTGAGAAATTTTCTATGTAAAGATTAGGTTTAATCGTATTGTCTTATTATTGTTATTAATTTTTTGCTTCATAGGGGTGGTAAATGCATGTCGGTCGGCTTTGAAAAAATTTTGTGCAATAATTAGGTTTAATTATATTGTGTTTATATCTCTATTATTATATTATTTTTTTGTAGTTTACATATAATATATGAATGTCAGTTGGCTTTGGAGAAATTTTTCTCTAAAGTTTAAGTTTAAATTGTATTGTTTTGATATCTCTATTATTTTATTTTTTTGTTGGAGTTTACAGGTGGTGGCTAGATGACTGACGGTCGGCTTTGAAGGAATTTTTATTAAAAGTTAGGTATAATTATGTTTTGATATCTCTATTATCATATTATTTTGTATATTCGGTCGGACTTTGAGAAATTTTTAATGTAAATATTAGATTAAATCTTTGAGGAAACTTTTATGTAAAAGTTAGGTATAATTATATTGTTTTGATATCTCTATTATCTTATTGTTTTGTTGGCATTTACATGTGCTTGATGAATATTAGTCGGCTTTGAGGAAATTTTTATGCAAATGTTAAATTTAATTGTATTGTTTTGATATCTCTATTGTCGGTCCGTTTTGAGAATTCTTTTGTGTAAAGATTGATATCTCGATGATGATACTGTTGATTACAGTTTGTGATCAATTATATTATTATCTATTGTTTTTATTACTATTTTTTTTAATCTGTTCGCTCAAAAATAGGTGTATGGAGACGTATGAAATTGCTTCCATTGCTATTCATGCAGTGAAAATATTTATCCGCTAATAATGATAATAACTATTTTTTTTATTTTGTTCAAAATTTTGTGTAAGTAATGATGTTTCAGTTGCTTGATTTGTAAATATGTTGCATACCAACGAGAGAGGCATGATAATTTGATTATATTAGGGACAAAATTACTATAGGCGCATTCTCATGACTGAGATTTTTTATTGACGTTTTTTAATTTGTGATTTGTTAAAATTAAGTATGTGTAGAAAAATTTTGGGGAATAAATTACTTTTATATTTTAGTTTTGCTCATATTTCTTGTATAGGTATTGTATGACGTTTATGAGAATTTATCATGACATTGTCTTTCTCTCCTTTTTCGTTGTATAGTGTTAAGAATTTGTTTTAGGTTTACAACTAAGACAACATATTCATGGGATGTAAAATGTACACATATTTTAATATTATCTCGTGAAAGTAGAGAGATTGTTTTCTATGATTTAACCTTTAAATTCTATAAATAAATATCATTGTGATATTTGACTTTTATTTATGTGTCTTCCATCAGGATTAAATCAAAGTTAACTAAAGATGTGGTAGTACAACAATAGTAACACCAAGTAAACTTTTTTTCAACGTGTATGTTTTATGTAATACATCATTCCTAATGTTTGATATTGCATTTCAGTATGTGTGATGCTTCTTGTATTCTTCTGCGTCAACCGTTGTGTTTCTATTACTTATTTAACAGGCTCAAATTTTCTTCCTTAATATTTCTTATTACCCAGAGGGATACTACGTTGTTATTTAGACCCTAAACACACACTTATAACCCTTTTTTAATATTTACCTGAACTGAAAGAGCTTTAGATGTTACAATCTAACTCAACAAGCTAAATTTGATGGAACACACAAGACATGATTTACAAATTATTCTTCATGATCATAATTGATGTATAGTGTTAGTATAAGGTAAAACATGAAAATAAAATATTTATAATCTTATTAATTGACGTGAGACACACGTACACTAAGCTAGTATATATATATATATTTATCTAAATTTTACATATATGCACAAGGTAATTTTATCTTATTACAATAAATCTCACACTGACAAAGTAATTACATAAATCCCAAAGTTATTACTAAAATCCTCTATTTTTTTTACTTTCTCTCTCATTCCTCTTATACATAAAAAAAAAAGGGATCGTATCTTTACTTTCTCTCTCTTTCCCATATTTACTTCCTTTTTTTCTCCCATTAAATAATTTTTTACTTTCTCTCTCTTTTCCATATTTGCTCCCTTTTTTCTCCCATTAAATAATTCTTTATTTTCTCTCTCTTTTCCATATTTGCTCCATTTTTTCTTCCATTAAACAACCGATTGTTCCTCCATTATTGAATACCTTTTTTCACGCTCAAATTCAATCAATCATATACTTAGAGATTACCAATTTGTAAGCTATCAAACATTTATTGAACTTACTGATTTTCTTTACTAATTTTTAGTGTTTTTTTTTACTTTACCAAATCACAATCTGGTTCGATTTTTTATTGCATGTTTGTTTTTTATAAAATTAATTGCTTTTGCAAATCCATTTCAGTGTGATAGTTCGATAATATCATTTTTTTAATTTATTAAAAGTCAAATCTTTGTATTTTTTATTTTAAAGTTGTTAGTTCTTATTCGGATTCTTGTTTGGTTGCATGTTGATTTTTATGAAATTACCTTATTTTGCAATCCCATTCTAGTTTGTTAGTTGAATTTTTTCAAATTTTTTTCATAAAATACAAGTCAGATATTTGAATTTCTTGTTTATAGTTGCGATTGCTTAATCAATATAATATAAATTTGGTAATGGATTCTCGTCCTAACTTTAGTTTAGGACTTAGTCAGTTAGATGCTCAAGAACATAACATTTTCGTTGGTTTTGTTCCTGACATATTTGATATTATACATTTATATTATTTGATTATACATTACTTTATTTATCAGACTAATGTATAATATTAGTCTCCTGCTTTATATTTCATTATATTATACAATAAGAAGATGTACATAAAAGAGGTAGTTATTGTAATAAGTGGAATTATACGTTGTGAATGTTTGAATATTGTATAAGGTGACATTATACATTCTTACTTTGGCCAAAGTTTTGCACTTTTTAATATTGTATAAGATGACATTATACATTCTTACTTTAGCCAAAGTTTTACACTTAATAGTGTGATATTATACATTATGGAATATTACATTATAATGTATAAGTTATAATATATCAATCATTATACATTACTTATTTTGAAAGGTGACATTACACATTCTAACAAGCTTATAGGTCATACATATTAAAGGTGAAATTGTGTATTATGACATTATACATTACTGCAGTTTTTTTTTTAAATGCATATGTTACCATCATACATGTCTAACTGTTGTTTAATTAGGGTCTGATTTATTTTTTTAAATGTATAAGTTATCATCACACATGTGTAACTGTTGTGTAATTAAGGTCTGATTTTATTTTTCCAGGGCATGAAATACCAACTAAACCGTTTAAGTCAATTTGATCTTTTTTTACATGTATAACGATGTCATAATTATTAAACGGACTGTTACTTCATCATTTTTTCTTTAAATCAGAGACTGTGGCGTCTTTGTGCCTGCCTATGCAGAAATATTAAGTGAAGGGCAGCAAGTCCATTCATGTGAGTTTGATGCTGGAACTCAATGTCCACACGATGTGTCACACCTCAAATTCTATTGGGGCGGACTGGCACCCGTAACCGAGGAGGCCCGGGAGAACCAGCTCATAACCTTATACTTCCCATGCATACCTCTATGACAACTTGAAATTCGGACAACATTATGTCGTATATAAAAGGAAATAATCACCTGTATAAGCTCGAGCACACATATATATCTATATACAATACTTGGTCGTTGGAGCCATCACGTCTATTAACAAAATACCACCTTGGTTGTACATTAGGTCTACAAAGCCTCTAGATAATACACAGAGTTTAACTAAGGTCGGGACACACCCCGCCATATAACTAACTTCTATACAATACCAAAAGTGACTGGATATGACACGGAAAACCCCAAAGCAAACTGGAGCTCACCAAAAGCAGCTGGATATCCTGGCTCTTACTTGTGCGGTGTATGAGCTGAGGTACCTGTGCCTGCAACATGAAATGCAGGTCCCCGTGGGGGACGTAAGTACGAAATATGTACTGAGTATGTAAAGCTGTAGATAATCACATATGATATAGGAGCTCAATAGAAATTAGAAACAAGTGAATAAATCATAATAGGAGTGGACCAAACTTACTAGAACTTGTGACAACCTGTACATTGTATTTATTCAATCACTTTACCTTCATTCTTATCATCTTTGTAATCATTACTGTACTGTACTGTGACCATTAGGCTGCCTCCAGTACATATCAACTGGGATAGACCCATGATAGGCTTATGCCCCTGGGATACCACCCATAAACACATAAATAGGGATCGACCCATGATAGGATTATGCCCCTGGGATACCACCCAATAAGAGAGAACTTCCATCACTTAGTTCAATTAATCTTTGAGATTGTTATTTCGGTCGCCACCGCATTTTTGATACTTTGAAACAATGATACATCAATAAGAGACATATAAATAGACCATCAATGCAATAACAATGAAGTAAGAACTCATTGACACATCAATGAAGTGTTTTGGAGTCATCAATGCCATAACAATGAAGTAGGAACTTATTGGTATATCAATGAAACGTTTTGGAGTCATTAATAACACATGGATCTTGTTTGAGTAACCGGATACCTTTTGACATTCATTAGTGCAATAAACATGTAAGATTTGGAAAACAACTAAGTATTGGAATGTCTTGACATCTTGTAAGGTGGAAATAAGTTCATTGGTAACGTAGGACATCATACAAAACCATTATGGATCACATGTTATTGAATAACTTTGAAAACTTTCTTAATAGAACAATTGTTCACTTTCATGCCAAAGATATGGTATAGAGTATGCTTTACATACCTGACTGTCAACCTTCAATACTAGTCCCAAATGGACTTCCCGTCTTTTCGGATTACTTATCTACAATGAACATATATAGTAATCTAGTATTAGCAACCAAACGTCACAATTCAATTATTTGAATTCACCAAACTAGTGGTTAAGTAGTAAGCCTTAATTACACCATAAAGGGTGTCACTTTAACCCTCTTATACTCCAATTACATTCACATGCCATGCATATTCATACAACATCCTCCAATATCAAGTTTGGATTCATTTATCCTTCCAACCAATCCATTAAACCAAATTGAGCCATAGACATAAATAATCATCAATTCAATAGTATATCACCATATCCACCTTCCATAACTCAATTACCATATCCACCTTCCACAATTCAATACAACCAAACCATGCAAAATAGTTCATAACCCTATTTCCATCACCTTTCAATAACAACCAATACATATAATCCTCTATCACACATATACATATGGAAAAGAACTAAGACAAACGATATTCATACCTTAGAATTCACCTCTTGATTATGAAATTCTGTTTGCACAAATAATAGGTGCCGTTCGAAGCTCTCGAGATGACAAACGCAATTATCGGATTACTTTGGAATTTCTACGGTTGAATCAAAAGTAATTTAAAGGTCAAATTTGGCTAAGGTTTGTTCTTTCTCAATAATTGATGATGAAAATGAGTTTTTGAACTCATATACATGTATATATACACATATTCCCGTCCATAATATAATAGAAAATGACCAAAATGCCTTTAAAATTTAAATAATGTCAAATCTGTCCTTTGGTGGACTGTTTTGATAAGCTAAAGTAGATCGACCATAACTCTTTGCTCCGATATCGGATTTAGGTGAAATTGGTATTGTTAGAAGGATAATTCAAAGGGCTTTCATTTCATATAAAGTAGGCCACACAGTTCGTTCTGTAAAAAGAGTTATGGTCGTTTGAAGTTGACCCTAAAAATCTATTTTGATAGGCTGAAGTAAAACGAGTATAACTCCTTACTCAAACGTTGGATTTGGATGAAACCAATTGAATTGAAAAGAAGACTCAAATATCTTTCTTTTCATAGGCCGCATCTCTCCCAGTTCATTATATTAAGGGAGTTATGATCATTCAAAGTTGACCCAAAAATTCGGCTGGCCTCAGTAGTTTGTGTGCAGGAAATTTTCCTGCACATTTACTATTCCCAAATATCCCGGCCACCGTTTTATAGTTTCGAACGTGCTTGATTATATCTGAAACCTATCCTTTTTTGGAAATCTTTATATCGTTGGAAAACTTATTCAATAACCTTCGCATGGAACCATTGACGGGCAAATTTCGGTATAAATAAAATAAAAAAATTAATTCCATATAAATAAGACCAATACACGTATTTGAATACGCCAATATACGTACTTGAATATGGGGTGTTACACTATGCTTCATTATTATGACATTACGGAGTGACAAAGGAAAAAGAAGGGTACACGAGTGATAATGAGGATCCTCCTCGGCCGAGGAATAGTTATCTCCAAACAATTGATGAAAGTGCACTTGTTACTTTAGAGTAGATTTTTTTTTATAATAGTCGGCATTGAAACAACTAATTTTTTTATGTTAAACGATTACAATTTTACTTTTTGGATGTTAATTCACATTTTATGGATATCCTTATTCTTATTATACATACATATCTTCGGAAGAAGTGTTTTGCAATTACTTACACTATATTGTAATGTTACTAATATAGTTTGGTAGTTATTGAGTTTGCCTTACATTTTATTATATATAATGTATAAAATTAAATTATAAAATAATGTGTTATTGTATATCAACATATTGAATTTTCAGCACTAGGTAAATTATGTTATAAGTTAATAATACATTGAACAAGTGTCTCATACGTTAAAACTTATGTATTACATAATATCATACATGTTGCTAAACGTTCATGGCTTAATAGAAAATAAAGAAAATATTTAACGTCATACATATTTATAAACTATAACATACATTATTAACATACTTTTAATGTATTTTTTACATTAAATACTTTGTGAATGTATCATACATTTACACAAAAATATAATCTATAACCATACACATAAAACAAAATGGAAAAGACAACTTAAATTTTCACGAATTATGTTACATAAGTCTGTCATTTCTTATGTTGTTTAAACAAAAAAATAATACATGTGGTCAGTTAAAAATCATTGTTGTCAGTAAAATATCATGCATGTTAATAAAGTATAATAGTATATCATACATTACTTATATATGAAAGTTTAATGTATAATTGTGTAATACACATTACGTTTCAACAACTATTCCAAATTACATAGTATGTACACATCCACGACAAGTCGACAAAATTCAAAACTCCTTATCATGGATGTAAGGCAATAAACGAGTATTTAAACTCGTTATCTAATGTCTTATGCATCCGAATGTGCGATTTCGGATACAATTGGTTCAACATATAGATATAACGGGACATTTTTAGATATCCATCTGTTGGTCCACCTCTAAGCATCGCAATCGCCTTCTCTTTTGCACGTCAAGCTTTCATATAGTTAATATCAACTCCGTAAACAACCTTCATCTCTTCGATTATGTCCGCTGGTGTGTGTATTCTCTTGTGATTAATTAATTTTGGTGCTGTAAATTCACTCACAAAATATGTTGTCGCAACCAAATTATTCAGCTAATCTATCTCTAAGACTGCAAGTATGCCCCGAATCAAATCTTTTTATCAAAAACATTTCTGAATGATTCATACAAGACGCCTTCAACACCCACTTGCAGTCTATGTTACGACAGTGCAGTACATATCTGCATCAAATTTTTACACCGCGTCATTGTATTATACAAAAGTTCTACAAATCATAATTTCAGTAAAAATAAAAAATTTGGGTCCGACACAGTTTCATTATACATTCGCTTGAATGTATAATCATATGTTATACATTCGGAATTTTATGATTAAGTTTCCCAGAACCCAACTTCAAAATATGAACTTTTTCAAAACATCTGATAGCATATTACCATACATTAAACCATCAACAAATAAAGACAATACTTATATATCATTCCTTTGTTTCAATGATCGTTAACGCAACCAAATCATATTCACTGCCTTCGATACAAAGTACAACCCCTATTTCTCTTTCAAACTCGATTTAATCACTTCAATTTTTTACATACTTCGTCGAGATTCAATTTCATGGCGACCGTAGCAATCAATTTCAGAAACTTAATACTTTCAGAAACAATAATGACATCACTTTTGTATGATTTATAACCAATTTTCGACTCCCAGACATCGGAATGACGCAACAATATGGAGATCATGTTTATCTTTTTTTTTTTTTTTTCAGAAATCAAGAAAGAATTCAACTTTTTTTTCCTCAAGAATGTATATCAATAGTGATGAAAATTAACAATAATGTTTAACAGTTTTTTTGAAATTTAAATTTCAGTTACTATATTAACTCATACACTACTTAATTATAGCTATTTAATGGAATAATTTAAGGATATAGGTATTTAATGGAGTAATTTAAGGATTTGAAAGATATTTTCTGATAGCTCTTTTCCTTAATTGTAGGCAAAATAGTTTTATCATACATCTCACGGATGTATAACAAATCCGCGAATGTACAAGTGTATTTTATAAAATAGGGAGAGAGAAAACCTAAAGGGATTTTCTATAAATACTTTTATATTACACGAGATTTCTGTGATTTACACTATATTTATTGGGTTATCAGTTTACCCTATAACCCAATAAAAAAAAATCAAACCAAATCAATAACTCAATGATTTTTTTTATAAAATTATTAAAAATTAAATAATTCAATAATAATAAACTAATAATATTTTTATCAATTCTAATATTTCTATATTTATTGGGTTATCAGTTTACCTCATAACTCAATAAAAAAAAAATCAAACCAAATCAATAACTCAATGAATTTTCGTACAAATTTATTAAAAATTAAATAATTTAATTATAATAAACTAATAATATTTTTATCAATTCAATTTATGAATAATTCGATTTTTCTACAACCGTGCAAGCACCCCAATTTTCACTCGACGATTCTCACTCATTTCATCACGATTGGTGATAGTACTATTTGTTTCTGATTTGAAACTGGAGCAAAATCCGTGGATTCTGCTGCAATTTCTCTTTCCCATCTTTATCCCGAATCCCAATGTTACATTTTATTTTATCTATTCATTGCCCATATTCTTTTGCTTATCCATTTAGTGCGCGTCATCAACTAATTTATCTATTTCCTCCTATTCCACCGGCCAACCGGTTGGAAAATGTATTTATAGTATTGTAATTTATAATATTTTTATGTAATTTTCAAATTAACATACGTTACTTTTCCTGTCTAAATTTTTGCGGCATTGATAGTCAATTATATTTTAAAAATAATTTAAGCTTTTTATTATTGTGATTTATAATACGTTTCTTCTACAATCGTAATTTATATTACTTTTTATGTAATTTTTGAATAATATATGCTACTCTCCTTGTCCAGAATTTTGTGTCGACGATAGCCAATTATATTTTTTAAATAATTTAAATTTTTTATCATTGTGATTTATAATATTTTTTCTATTTCAACTTATGTGATCCAATGCTTAAATGACCATAATAATTAATTATGGGTGATTTAGTAAAATCACGCCTGAAGCAGCGAAACATAAATGTCTTAAATGACTTACAACAACTAATTAGAAGTGATAGTGAAATTACTATAAAAAATGCTTGTGAAAAATTTAAGTGAACCTCATATAAGACGTCAAGTTAATTTGAAACATCAAAAGTTAATTTATCATTTTTATATCTATTTTATTTTTATTAAATATTATTAAATTTTTAATACTTAAATTACTTACAATAATTAATTATGAGTGATATTTAGTAAAACTATGGTTGAAGCAGCTGAAGCAGACATGTCATAAACGTCTATTTTTTTTTTTATTAAATATTATTATTTTTTAATATATAAATGACTTATAATAATTAATTAGGAGTGCTATAATAAAATCACGATTGAAGCAACTTAATCAGACATGTCAAAAATATTTATTTTATATTTTTTAATTAAATATTATTTATTTTTTAATACATAAATAACTTATAATAATTAATTATAGGTGATATAGTAAAATCATGGATTCAATATTATTAATTTTTCAATACATAAGTGATTTATAATAATTAATTACGGGTGATACATTAAAATCACGATTGAAGCAGCAGAAACAGAAATCATCCAACTTTTTAAACTTTTTTGTTAATTATTGTTATTTACAGTACTTTTTATTTCATTTTCAAATAACATATGTTGCTTTATATCTTCTTTTGTCATGTCCCAATTTATGGGGCACTAATATAATTTTGATAGTCAATCAAATATTTTATGTCGACATATCATTTTATTATTCTTAATTTTCTAATACATAAATGACTTATAATAAGGGGTGATATAAAAAAATCATCGTTTGAAAGACGATAATTTAATTTAAAACATCAAGAGCTAATTTCGCATTTTATGTCTATTTTATTTTTTTATTAAATATTATTTATTTTCTTAATACCTAGATGACTCATAATAATTAATTAAGATCGATTGATTATGTTATTACTATAAAAATTAATATAATTTTATCATATCCAATAATAATCATCGATAACTCACCGGAGTAGTATATTAATTAAATACGGGATGCTATATTTTGCATATGCAAAATATGATATTATTAAACATTATTGGATAATGCATTATATTTATCTTTCACAATAATAAAATTTTACTATATATTTTTCTTTATTTCTTTTTAACTTGATACATATTGACCCAACACAAATTCTAAGAAAATATTTATTAGAAATTATTTTATTAAATTTATTAATTTTGTACTTTAAAAAATTAAAGTTAAGTTTAAATATTAGTATTTCTATATAAGAAAAAAATAGTTTTAAAATTTAAATTTACTAAAATAAATAAATAAAAAGTTTAATTTTCTTATAAAAGTCAATTAAAATAATAAAATTAATTTACTTTAAATATTTATTTGCAATTAGTTAAGATAATTTTTTATTTTGTCATGATTTATGCTGCACCGATAAAATTTTGAGAGTTGAATAGAACTTTTATCTATTTTAAAAAAAGTATTTTAACTTGTTAATTGTTGTGATTTATAATAATTTTTACGTAATTATAGAATAATATATTTACTCCTTGTGTCCCAATTTATGTGGCTTTGATACAATTTTGAGAATCAAACTAAAATTTTATATATCTTTTAAATATTTTAAGTTGTTAATTATTATGATTTGCAGTACTTTTTGTTTTATCTCAATTTATGTGGCATTGCTAAAATAATGAGAGTCAATAAAATTTTTATATGTCTTTTAAATATTTTAAGTTATTAATTATTGTGATTTGTGGTAACAAATTAGTTTTGACCATGATAGCCAATTAAATAAATACATTTTTTTACTTCCAATATGTAGCTATCGTTAATTAATATAAATTAATAGAATATATTAAATATTTAAACAATTATTATGGAACAATGGAATCATTATATATTGAGGCATGATATATAATTAAGTGAAAGTAGGTGAGTTTTTTGGTAATTACAAGAGGGGACGAAACCACCTCTTCTATATAATAGAAAAGAAATATGCACTCTTTGTTCCTAAATATTGATAATTTAATTGTATAATACTTCATCTGCTTTGAATGATTTATTTATTTTTAGTTTATCTTAATTTTTTAAATATTTTTTTATTTCAAATTTTTACGTGACATGCTTAAAATTACGAAATTAAAGAAAATTCCAGTACATTTAACATAATTTTGATTTAAGACAACAAAATTCAAACATATTTTTTATTTTTTAAAAAGTTCTTGTCATATTAAAATATGTCATTCTTTTAATAAACTGAGGAAGTAATAGTTAAGATGAAAATTTTCCTTGACCATAGTTTTATTTGTGCCTCGAATAATTTACATTAATTGTTTGATCCTTTCTTTTAAATCGTAAGAAGTTTTACGTTTTTAGATACACAAATGTTGAGTCCATGTGAAACGAAAGAAAAGTTCACATTACTAGAATCAGCTGTATCATGTATGAGGCACAAAATAACCATTACAACAATTAATTTGGTTAAATTTTCGAAAAGTCAAAAATACTTATTTAAAACTTAAAAGTATCAAAACAATTATTTGGTTAAATTTTCAAAAAGTCAAAAATCCTTATTTAAAAGTATCAACTTGTTTGATTTTAAGCTTTTTTCAGAAAAAGTAACGTGCTTTTGTGAATAATAACTTTATATAAGGGCAAAGTTGAAGCCATGTCAATAATAACTAGAGTATATTAAATTCAAGACTTCCCACCATTTCATGTCAATAATAATATAACATAATCGGTGTATTCCTACAAGTGAGAGAAGGAATGCAATATAAAGACTTTTAAGAGGATCACCTATCTTAATATTTCCTCCTTATCAAAATAATTAGCTCTCCTCCTAAAAATATTTGTGAATTAATAAGGTCAATTTGATAAAATAAACTCCTAATAAATATTTTCTTAAGGGGGTGTCAAGTCAAGGAGATACTATTTTTATTCATACATGCTTAGTTTTGAAATTCTGATAAAATTTAATGCGTTAGTATTGATATGACCGCATCCTCCATATCAAACATGTAACTTAGGGAGTGCATTTGAGTTTAATTAGCAAAATTAGAAACAAGAAAAATTGTCTTTCCCCCTTTATTTTCTTGGCTAAAGGTCTAGCAGAGTTGGTCATTCGGACCTTTCAATTCATAGATATAGATATAAATTTCAGACTTATAAATGGGAAATATTTTCAAGAACTACTTCTTGAAAATACTACTAATTCACGTTCATGCTTATTATGTTGGTTCACGTTATAAGAGATAGATCCAAAATTTTGAGTAAGTGAATATCGTGTATTCCTTTAAGATAAATAGTGAAAATTTTTCTCTCCAAATTCTTATTTCAAATAAGTAATCATCATATACACACATTTTAAGTGTGTATATAATATAGTTATTGATATTTCTATTGATTCAATGCCCGATAATACTGGGATATACAGGGACTTCTCCTCAGCTCTTGGGCCATAACAATGGGCATTGAGTGTTTCAAACAGGCCTTCTAATTCGTAAGGCCCATTAATTTCAAGGAAGGTGATTTTCCTTTTGTTCATATTATTTTTTGTGTAAACAACATAAATTCTCTAGACAATGAAAATAATTACATAAAATCCCTTCTTGTTTTCTCTCTCCCTTTTTTTGCAAACATTCTCATACATTCGGTCACATATTATACATTGATCGAATGTATGATGTAACAGCTAATCCTATATTTATGGTAAGAGAATCTTTAATTATTTTACAGTTCCTTGATTAAAGACAGTAATTAGCCAACATTAAGTCATTTATTGATTGAACATGTAACTGATATTTGAATTTAAAAAATTTTGTTATACATAATTTTTTTTCCTATGATTCACGATCTGGAAAGCCAAAAAACAACCACTTTCTTCTACATCCGTTCTCCAAAACTACTAAAATCTTCTTCTACATACGTTCTTCAATACTAGTAAAATCAATATGAATATCCCCATATTGTTGCGACATTCTGGAATTTGGGAATCAGAAATTAGTTATACGTCATACAAAAGTGACGCAATAGTAATTTCGGTAAATGCGGACGAGTCGATCACACCCGCAGGACTTGCGGTTTCTTTCCAAAGGAATCATGAAGAATATAATATGGTTTTCTATGTACGGATACTTTGAATGATTTTGGTTGTATAAATATTTTTTATTAGTTTTTTTTTTTTGAATGCTGGAGCAAGTAATTTATATTTTTTTATTGATTATAGATGTTAATTTCTTTAATCAATGATTTATATTAGTATAAAAATTTTAGGCTTTTTTCCTATATCATAGTTCGTAACCATATAACTTGAAGTTAGAACACTATTATAAAAGCACATTAACTATGTAACTTACTCTCTATAGGAGTAAGTAATTGTTGAAACGCACGGTGTATTAAACTGTTGTACATTAATAGTTAATGTGTAATAAATGTATGATATATCATTATACGTTTTTAACATGTATGAGGTTAGAAATACAATAATGAAATTTAAATGAATTCAATTTTTTTACAAAAAAAATTATACACAGTATCATTCCAGTAAATTTATGAATGTATAATATGTTTTTATACAGTCAAATCAATGTATAATAAATGTGTGTCTTTCCAGTAAACGGTTGAATGTATAATAAGTTGTTATACATTCAAAGCAACGTATAGTGATACTGTTCCATTCCAGTAGACTTACAAATGTATAATATTTGATTATACGTTCGTATCAATGTATGATATAGCATCATACATTATAAATGTGCATGGTATTAATAATTTTTGTAATTTTTTTACAAGTAATAAACGTTTTACAATATGTATGTTGTTATGTAATACATACGTTTAAAACGTATTAGTTTTTAGTTCAATGTAAGATTCACTTATAAGCAAAGGTACATAACAGGAAACATACTATGTGTTCAAAATATAATGTCAGATTAATTAGTAATATGTTGTTTTAATCATTAACAAAATAAGTGAAAGGAAAATTCAATAAGTACCATGAATCAGTTAGTAACATTGCAGTAGTGTTTCAGTGACTAAAAAACATATTCTCATAAGATGAAGACATCCATAAATGTAAATTAACATCCAGAAAGTAATCTTTGAATTCGTTTAACATCAACCACAAAACTAAGATTTAGTTGATTCAATTTCGACTTTTATTAAACAATGCTACTCTAAAGCAACAATTGCACTTTCATCAATTTCTTGGAGCACACTATTCCTTGGCCGAGGAGGATCGCCATTATCACTCGTGTACCCTTCATTTGCCTTTTCTACTCCGTAATGCCATAGCAATGAAGCATAGCGTGCACGTTGACTTTCAGCACCAAACACGCATGAATGCACTTGCTGCCCTTCACTTAATATTTCTGCATAAGCAACAACAAAGAAGCCACAGTCCCTGATTTAAAATAAAAATAAAAATGAAGTAACCGTAAGTACATTAATTTAAACATAGTTATACATTATAAAAAAATTATAATTTACTTACAAACTTTCAGATGCTTGCTGGGGGTATGTTTTGAACATATTCAACATCAAATGCGTTTTGATTGACATGTATGATGGTAGCTTATACATTTAAAAAATGTAATATCGGATATACTTATACATCTCAAATGTAATATCGAATATACTTAAACTACAGACAGACATGTATGATGGTAGCTTATACATTTTAAAAAAAATCTTCTTTAATGAATAATGTCAACTTATACAATAATTTTTTTAACTGCCTCTTTTATGTACATCTAATGGAATATAAAGCAGAAAACTAATATTATTCATTAGTCTAAAAAATAAAGTAATGTATAATCAAATAATATAAACGTATAATATCAAATATGGCAGGAACAAAACCAACGAACATATTTTGTTCTTGAGCATCTAACTGACTAAATCCTAAACTAAAGCTAGGACGAGAATCCATTACCAAATTTATACTATATTGATTAAGCAATCGCAACTATAAACAAGAAATTCAAAGATCTGACTTGTATTATATGAAAAAAAACTCCAAAAAAAATCAACTAACAAACTAGAATGAGATTGCAAAATAAGGTAATTTCATAAAAATTAACATGCAACAAAACAAGAATCCGAATAAGAACCAACAACTTTAAAACAAAAATAAAGATCTGACTTTTAATAAATGGAAAAAAAATGATATTATCGAACTATCACACTGAAATAGATATGCAAAAGCAATTAATTTCATAAAAAACAAAAATGCAATCAAAAACCGACCCAGATTGTGATTTGGTAAAGTTGCAAAAAAAAATAAAAATTATTGAAAAAAATCAGTATATAAGTTCAATAAATGTTTGACAACTTACAAATTGGTAACCTCTAAGTATACGATTGCTTGAATTTGAGCGTGAAAAAAGGTATTCAATAATGGAGGCACAATCGGTTGTTTAATGGAAGAAAAAAAATAGAGCAAATATGAAAAAGAGAGAGAAAGTAAATGGGAAAGAGAGAAAGTAAGGAATTGTTTAATGGGAGGAAAAAAGGGAGTAAATATGAAAAAGAGAGATAAAGTAATTATAAAGATTCTTTTTTTTTTTTTTATGTATAAGAGGAATGAGAGAGAAAGTAAAAAAAATAGGGGATTTTAGTAATAAGTTTGGGATTTATGTAATTAGTTTGTTAATTGGGATGTGTTGTAATAAGGTAAAGTTAGTTTGTGTATATATGTAATTTTTAGTTATTTTATTTTGAGGAATTGAGGTATACATGCCACTATTAAATATAATTGGCAACAAAGTAGCCAATAAAATATTGGCAAAATACGGGCCTAAAATTATTGGCATTAATTAGCCATTAATTAAAAATTAACTTCTATTAATTAATAATTAGTTGAGAAATCAATTTTTTTTAAATACACACGTAATAGTTATCCAAAAAATATGTTTCAATTGTATCCCATTACGCTGTACTTTAGGCTTTTATAAGAAACTAAACAGACAACACAAATTGAAATAGAAAATCAGTTTTTGAGAGAATAATTAGAGAACAATTACAAATATGTCTTCTTTAGCTCTTTGAATTCACTACAATGGAGAATGGAAAACTAACAATACATTTGAGAATTATGAAATTGAAGGAATTGTCATAAATACAAGTATTGATTATAAGGAATTCATTCAAATTATTGTTGATCATCTGGAAGTTAATACAGATGAAGATCACATTTTTCATGTTACATATGATTACAACACGGATATGAAGTAATTAAGACTATAAAATGGAGAAGATGTGGAAGAAGTTGAAGAAAATGGCGTGTTGTAAATGGAGTATAGAAGTAACCGTAGAAGGTTCTAGGAAAATAAAGTGTTAAAGCAAAGAAATAAAATACATTGGGTAATTAAAAATATTTAATTTAATGAGAGATAAAGTGTAAAAGAAATGAGAGAGAATAAATTGGGTAATTAAAAATATTTTGATTAAAGAGAGAGAATAAAGGCAAGTCAGGCTATTATTGCATAGCCCCAAACGTGTAAATGGGCATTTAATGCCAATAAATTCAAATATGGCTACTCCCTACCAATATTTATTATTAGTTGCTTTATAATGTCATTTTTTCTTTTATTTTCTATTTCTACTATATAGAAAGCTGAGTGTGGAACTACCAAGGGCAATATAGTCATTTTGCCCCATGGTAAAAGAGTTCCAGAACAATCTACCTCTTCAATCATCACTCTCACTCATCTTTCACTCTTTAATATTCATGGATGACTTCTCATCTGGGTTAACGTTGTAGCTGATAGATTGCCGTTGAATCTCAGTACGATTTACGATCATCATGTTTTTTCTTCTTCCTATTTTTGATTATTTATCTATCGTTACTGTTTATTTATCCAATCCTTCATTTTTCTTCTCAAGGTTTCATTCTCAGAAGCTAATCAGCCAAAAAAAAATTATCTTACATGTGCGACTTCCATGAACCCTAAAGGTACATTCATTAAAATCTCTTTCTAAAGGAACAAGATCTTTTACTATTGTTTTGTTGAAGCTTTTTAATTAACTTTTCTTTTGTCAATCAACTTGCTATTTTTTAAATTATCTAGGCAAGGCTTAATGCTACTGATTCTTATTAATTTGTTCAAGAACATAATCTTGAATATTAGAGCATTTTTACTTCGATGAAAAAACAAAAAATTAGATGCATTCACAGTAATACTTTAATCTGTCATTTGTTTCTGGTGGGAAAAAGTAAAAAACATAAATCTTGCAACATCTAATGAATGTATTTCTATATGTGAAAGGCACGAGTGATGTGCTTGTTTGAAGTAGTATAGGAAGAACTAAAAGGAACATCTTCTCCGACATATGAAGAACTATTATCATTCAGTTCATGACCTTAAAAGTGTCGTCTCTAATAAACATTGCTAATTGCTTGAATAACAGAGGGAGCACATTGCTCTTCAGTTGTTGTGCTTAGAGTATTAAAATTAATGTTCTTTAGATGTAAATGCTCTCTCTCTCTCTCTCTCTCTCTCTCTCTCTTGTCCTCCCTAACTTTTCTTCTCACTTTAATATTTAGGTCCATTCTCCTAAGTGAATCTATGTCACTCGTACTCGAATGCGGATCTAGAGGTTGGATTCTTCATGATCTAAATTTTAACATTCGAGGCTACGATTATGGGAGCGAGGATTCAACTAAAAATAATTTAAATATCTAAAAATATGGTTATATGTCTAAATTATGAGACATGTGAAAAACTTAGAAGGTGTTATGAGGAAAATATATTGCATAACAGGATACAAGGAAAAGGACTGACATAGAAATTTCTATATACAAGGTACTGCAATTTATTTAATTTCATCTTAGCTTTGTTTTGATTATAAAAATTATTATATCTGTCTTGATTTTCTGCATTGATTTTGGTATAACTACTCAAGATCAGTTGACCAAATTCGGTAAGGATCTTACACCCACACCCATGTCATGTCTACATGGGTGTGGCGCCAAAAGTGAAGAGTCCAATCAACTTAGAAGTGAATTGCTCAAGCATCTTTGAAGAAAGAGGCTGCATTTTTTTTCCTGAAGATCTGTATGGTGTGGACTCTCTCAAAGATCATAAGGAAATTTATCATCTAACCACTTCTCGACCTACTGTGAGTTGATAAATTTTCTTTCTGAATGAATCAGTTACACTTGGTATACTCTAGATATATGTTTAGCTGTTGGAATGATAATATGTAATTGTTGCAGGACACGATGGAGATGCTTTATTCGGAATCCAAAATGTACAAAGTTATGACATTAGCACCATAAGAGGTCAGGAGGCAGTTGCCATAACATGTCAGTATTGTTTTTAGATTACTTGGGGTGATGAAAATTCTTATTAACAAGTTATATGGAATCTTAATTGAATCTGGTATGTGATTCACTGATATGGTACAAGAGACACAAGATCCATATCCAGTTTTTTACGATCTGATTTTGTGATTGAAGCATCTCGCAAAGGAACAATCTTGCTGAAGTAGGTGAAGGCACAGTTGTTGCAAGAGCAAGGTTAAAATAATACAGACTGTCTGCTTCAAGAAGCTTCAAACGTGGCATCATAAGAAAATGGACCAGATTGTCAGCTAGAGTATCTCCTATGATTAATGAATACGTGATCATTGATGCAAGTATGTTTCCGCGGCACTATATATATAATTATTTGTTTTCTTCTTTTTAATTTTTTCCTCATTTATTTTTCTACATAAATTTTGATATTATAATAAAATTAGAGTTAAATTATTGCAGATCTAAATTAAATAAATGAGCGAACTGGTTTAATTAATAAACATGTAGTAAAATAAACTGAATTTGACATACAATGATAACTTTGATCATGATGTTTGTGGATAATATGAGTTTCTTTCTAACGTGTACTGTATTTTATTTTATACTCAGACAATTTATAATTATCAAAAATATCAATATACTCTATATAATTTGACTCTATACTACCGCGTGTTGTAAAGTTTCCTCTTAGTTAACCTCTCCAGGTCAAGGTCGCACAAAGCAGCGCAATATTAAAATTTAATGCAATTTGAAGAAGTAGGTGGCAAGATAAAACCAAAAGCGCCACCCTCTTTCTTAGAGTTTACAACTATGTTAACTTTCTCCAGTCTGAGATCACTTTTGGGTCTCCAAAAATTGGTTTGTTTAGTTTCTCCCTTATATCCAATTCGCAGCTACTCTGCATCTCTTTTTGGTGTAAGCAAGCTGTAACGCCCCGATTTTCTGAACCGGAACGCTACACGGTACTTATGACCCCGAGAGACTACAAGCTAACCCATGACTGATATATGTACCTGTATACTTCAATTCATGACATAATAATGCGAAAAACATGCACAATAGGCCATAAGGTTCAACTGAAATAATATAACATCCATACGGGCGAAAAATACCCAAAACAACTGAAAACTGAATCTGAAAGCTAAATCTGAGCGTAAATCTGAAAGCCTCTAAGTACTGTCTGAAATAAGGAGTTGAAGGAACATGTCTCCAACTAACTCCGTAAAACTGAACTGAAGAAATAAATGAATAAATCAAATAATGTCATCCTCGAATGAAGAGGACTCACTGCAACTCTGTATGTTGAATGCGACTGCTACTGCTGGTATGGGACTCATGCCTCTGAACCTATGGTGTAACATGAAAAGAAAGCACCATAGCGCAAATGCGTCAGTATAACTGGAGTATTGAGTATACGAGTGAGGTAGGCTAATGCAAAGGGTTTACGTGCATGAATAATACTACTGACTGACTGATATGAACATAAGAGTGCAAACATACATACATAGTAACTAAGATCGTGAGTAGGAAATGGCTAAATCTGTACGCTAATACATGGCTGGAACCATAGTTCTGATAACATGGATGACTGTATCTGACAGCCCTGAATCTGGTTGAACTCTCTGCGTTCCGTGCTATAACTGAATTTGACCGTATCTAACAGTCCTGGTATACTGATATCTGAAGAAATGTCTGAGTTCTTTTACTGAGACTGAGACTGAAACTGTGGGAGGTATTTATTTAATAGACATGCCCCATATGTGCCATTATGGCTAAGACGGGGTTCAATCTCTGCCCTGACTGGAAGGGTGTCAATACCGCGCCACTGGTAAGGACAATATGTGAGCAACCCTCATATAACAGGTAACTCTAGTGAGAATGGTGGGAACCTTTATATAACAGGTTAAGCCACCTCATCTACCCTCATATAACAGGCTGCGATGTCTCAACCTATGCTGGCTACATAGTTCTGGAACGCAAGGATGACTGCTAAGAATCACACCATCATGTACAGGTTAGTTCCTATCCTTGGGTTCACTCAATGCTAACTCCTACTCACATCTGAAGAGACTAAACAGGATTCAACTGACTGTACATGGACAGATTAACTAACTTCCGTTGGCTGACGGAGTAGTACTATTTTCTGAGAGTTAACTGGGATCATGAGATTTCTGAGGTTTACTGAGTGACATGACTGACTGAGTTCTATAGATTATAGCTTGACTGAGATTATCGTGACAACATGACATGGCTCTAGGCACACATCTATGTTTTTTGGGTACGAATACCCCCAGGACTCGATAGAAGGAAACTGACACACATGACATGACTTGATCACAAGATTGAAGTCCACAATTCGCTATAACATAAGTAGGAGATAGTATACTTCATGTATTTAATCAACACCTCAAACATGGTAGGAAAAGCATGGATATAATTCGCACACAAAATTCATATTTCCATCATCATACATACTTCATGCCATCACCATAAGAATATATAAATAGCATGGGCATTCATATTGAAGTGTATCGCTAACATGGACTTGTCATTTAGATATCATGAAATCATGTAAATATGAACTTCTAACATCCTAGGCATTTTATCAAATACCTTACATGCATTCTTTAAGGCATAGGTGGATTTCATACTTGCATTAGTTCAATCCATCCAAAGTTCATGATTTTGAACCAACAATCACATATATTCCATGAAAAACATCCTTAGATATCATCTTGAAACTTGAACAACAATCATCAACGTGTACATGCTTATATCACCACAAAAGTTTACAAAATAACATTTAAAAGCATGGTTCTTAAACTCTATGAACGAATTGAATCCATAGATGAACACTACCCATACCTTAGAAAGAAAACCTTGATGATTTGCAGGAGAGTTCTTGGATTTGGGAAACTTAATTCTCAATTATCTTGGAAAAAGGCTTGAATCTTGCTTTTGAGAGATGAGTTTGATGGAAACCCTAATCTTGTGGTTGGGAGCGTAACAGAGGGTTTTTAAGATGCTTAACTGAAGAAAAAATAGGAAAAAATACGCCTCTTTAGGGTTATAAGTCGTGGGAAGTGAAGAAAAAAGACCAAAATACCCTTATGAAATAAATTCCCAGTTGCTGAAAATAATAGCTGACGATATTTGTGACAAGGCGTAAAAAATATGGTAAGCCATCAAAAATGTCATCACACAGAAGCTGAAATTGATGGTTTCTGCCTAAGTCTGACGACCTTCGTGGTAGGGCGTCACAAATGTGGTAAGCTACCACAAACGTCGGCACACAGGAGTTGGTTTCTGCCTAAGGCTGACGACCTTCGTGGTAGGGCGTCACAAATGTGGTAATCTACCACGAATGTCGTCACACTGGATATGGATTCTGCCTAAGGCTGACGACCATCGTGGTAGGGCGTCACAAATGTGGTAAGCTACCACGGATGTCGTCACACTGTTTTCAGCCTGACATGCTGGAGTAAAATAGGAATAACTCTTTGCTCCGATATCGTATTTAGGAAAAATTGGTATCGTTGGAAAGATAATTCAATTATCTATATGTTTATAGGTCATGAGATCAAAAATTCCAAGTATAATGAGAGATATACTCATTTGAAATTGACTATACCAATATCCTTCTCAAGAATTCAATCGGTAAGGAATGTTTTGATTCGTTTGATAGATGGGAGTTATTTGAAGACTTAATATACATATAAAATACTCATAAAACTATAAAATAACCATGATGTACTATGCATGAGCTTGGTACATGGCTCTAATATTGGTTTTGGATTTTTTGGGGTATTACACAAGCTTTCGATCTACTCTTCTTCCAGTTCTCTTTTTGTTTCATTTATCAAATGATCATAAAATTGGTTGATGATTTCTATTTTCCTTTACTATAGAGTGATCACTGTATAAAGTTTCCTTCTTATTCTGGCCGCATATGGTCACAGTAAATTTCATATTCTTTTCCTGCAATTTCTTATTTCAGGTTTGCTGATTATATTATTTTCTACAGAGAATTGAATTTATAGGACTCGAAAACATGGGATCCAGAATGGTCAATATCTTGATTAAAGTTGGATATGAGGTCGCATTACGTGACATGTAAAGCTTTCAACTTCATTCATTTATTTATAATCACTTACACTGTAGAATCAATTACACTTTTTTCTATTACATAAGTAGGATTGAAAAGGGAAATAGGAAGTTGAAATAGTGTGAGAACAGTGAGAATTAGATCCACATCTGTTGCATGGAAAACTCTCACTGGTACCACTAGGTTATAAGCTTAGGTGGTGTCACATCTTAGCATAATTTCATATGTAATTGGATATAAAGTAGCATCTTTCAGGTAGCTCTGTTGTGTTATGAAACGGACGAGTGCAGTTGGACAAAAAGAAAAAAATACATGATTGGACACTCATATATTTTTAGATTTTGGTGTAGCACAATGTGGAATATGGTGGTTGAGAATAGGAATCCTTCTATATTGATTCTTTTTTAAGTTGAGCAAAAAATTTAGCATTTCCTAATATCACAATGTTGTTAACGTCTGTTATTCGTTGTATATGTTGTACTTGCACATATATTAAAGCTTTATATTTAGCCATTTATCTCCTAGAAGTTCATAGTTTGATATGTCCACCTGTTATTGTATACTACAAGAACCAAAATTAGGAAATGCTCATTCTGTTAAGTCTAGAACGTTTCTTATAAAGATTTGTATGTAGTATGCTAGCACAATGCCGACACAAGTAACTACTGTGAAAAATGCATGTGGAGATAAGACAATGTTATCTTTTCTTGAGTTTCATGTGAAGAATTTTATAACTTGGATAAGTTTGAAGCAAGCTAACTGATTATATGTGCTTGCAGTCATGCAATTCTAAAATATCTGGCTTGTGCATTTCCAAGAATTGTAGATCATTGGTAAGTGCAACTACTTATTTTCAATATGTACTTTAGTCAAATGTTTTTTTATCATGAAAATAATAAACAAGTATTTCAAAATTTAAGAAGAGATGAAAGTGAATGAACATTAGTCGTTAATTGGAGTCTCTGTACTATATCAAGTACCAACTTATGAGAAAAAGAAAAAAATGTATATCTATGATACCTATGAACAATGTAGATCTTCACTCTTAGTGACAAACTAATGTACTCTCTCTTAGGTTGTATATTCTGGTTAGTTTTGCTTTTTTATTTTAACTCTCACTTCTTGCACAATCCTATTGAAGGTACCTAACTGACTTATACAAAAAAGCAAAGGTAGACTCTATGTTAGATTGGCATCACTTTAGCTTGCGTCGTGGTGCAGGTGCTTATATCAGATATTGAGATTTTTTTAGTTTCCAGTTAGATTATGATTACTTTACCTTGACCTTACTTGAGTTAATTATTGGTTATTTCTGACATTTGTGAGAACTAGGGCAAGAAGATGCTTAAGGTTAAGTCTATGTCTGAATTAAAATTGTATATAAATCAAGGAAGTTTTTTTTGTATGATCAATTTCAGAAAAGAGCAACTATTTGTCATAACGCTCTTTGCTGAGATTCTTGCTACTAGCCTAATGCAAGACAGTTGTTGCAGTCCTGCAAGTTCTTTAGGCTATCTTTAGTAGTTGATTTCTCTATTGAAACAATTGACCTTTCTCAAGACTCTAATTACGAAATCTAGCCACATAATGATGGTGGCTTTTTCTCTTCAACAATGATGGTGACTAAAACCACTATGATAAGCTATGTTGCTCGAACTCTTCAAAAATGTCAATAGGTGCATGTCAGATTCTCCAAAAGTAGTGTATTTTTAGAGAATCCAACACGGGTACGACATCGAATGTGAAGATCCCACACAACTATTGATAAGTAGTCTCTTCCCCAAAGTTCTCTAATTACTACTTGGTGATAGCTTGATATGCAACTCCTTAAGTTATTTTCAATAGTTTTTTGATGCAGTGCTTATGTGTTCAGCTGCATATGTCTTTAGTATTGTTCTCGCTCCTTCTTTTGGGTTGACTTTGAATACACAAGCAGCAACAGAAGCTGAGAAAGTCCTTTTGACATCGATCGAGTCTGTTTGGCTCAAGGAAAAAAGATACTTTTTTGCTTGGAAGTGGCCAGCCTTCAATTGCAGATCTTAGCTTAGTGTGTGAGATTATGCAACTTGAGGTAAATAGATTCTCCTTTTTTCTTCTGTTGCTTTACATCTTTTGATCCAAGCATAAATTATCATGAAGAATCTGTTGCTTAGGACATTATTTTAATTTTGAGTGCTCTATCAGTAGATAATTTTAGTAAATTGTCTTCTTTAAACTCAAAAAAGCTTCTCTATATGCATGTCACTTTCCTCTGGAGGGAACTAATGCATACATGCAAAATGATGACTTAATTGTTTTTGCTCAAAATGTAGTCTGTGACATTCAGAGTTGTGTTAACAATTATGTTTCTTTTCCCTCCATCATCTTATATGAACTTCCAATAGAATTAAATTTTAATGCACATAGTGTTATGAGGATGGCCCTTTTAAGTCTATTTTTAAAAGACTAAGAGGTAATAGTAACTTTATTCCCTTCTCTAGGTTGGATTGAAAGTTCATAGAACTGGTCGTTACCACCCATTTTCCCCTCCCTTCATCCTTGCCTTTGTTCTTTATTTTTCTACTTCATCTATCAGTTTTACTCAGCCAACCATTTTTATTTGAAAATTCTAATTTTCTATATAATGAAGTGCCATATAGATGTTTGTAAAAAAAATTGCCATATAGATGTTTCTGTATGGTCTTTAGTAGTAAAGTTGATGATGAATTCATGATTTCTTCTTAGGATAGAGGTCTATCCATTGAGTAAACTTGGAGAATATACTTGTTTCTGAGGTCTTGTGGAAACTTCTTTTCGAATGAATTTAGATTTTGGATGAGAAGGATCGTGAGCGAATAATAGGCCCATACAAGAGAGTTTTGAAGTGGATCGATGACACAAAGAATGCCATGGAACCTCATTTCCAAGAGGTACATGTGATCCTTTTCTTTATATATATATATTAGAAATAGGTGTCTGATTGATCCCTTAATTCTCCTGTAATAAATAAGATACATTGACCAACTGAAAGCCTCTTCAAATGGGTTTGAATTGGCTTTTGCGGTTGGGTTAAAGAAAAGTCATTCCAAAACAGCCTCTCCACCTCCCATTTTAGAATTCATTTGTGGAATTATACTGATTATATTATTGTTGATTTGTTATTACAATACCATTAAATCATACTATTAGATTATTAACATTTGATCAATAAACCTCATTTAAAACATGTGTTTGATCGTGAATGCTCAAGAGATTGATCACAATAACAAAAATGCATCTGCACAAATTACCAAAAGGCTATTACTCGGTGATCTTCATCCTGGATACTACTTGCAGTGTTGAATATGACCAACTTACAAAGCAAGAAATAAATAAATTAACAATAACTTTGAGATATATTAGATTACATATACAACTGCATTTTATAACAACACATTGTCAAATGAAATTTTTTTTAGCATGTGTTGTTTCAAAGTCTAAGCAAACATGAAATATTAGAAGAAACACATGGCAGAGATATATGCAACAATCATGTAAGTTAAAATTAGAAGTCCTAACTATTTCAGTTAAGCTCAGGAAACCAAAAAATAAATAGCCCCAGTAAAGCCAAAACAAAGAAAGAGTAGAGTAGATGAAGAAGGACAAATTCTCAGCCATTTACTAAAAAACATATGCATTATTGCTTGTATGTTTGCAACACTGCATATTTGACAAGAAACCCAAATTGATACCAATTCAAAATTGAATTTTTTCTATATTTACCTTTGTTTTGAACCGAGGTCTATTAAAAACACCCTCTCTATCTTATCTTCAAGACAAAAATAAGGTCTGCATGGTGCGTACACTCTACCTTCCCCAGACCCTATTTTGTGGGACTACAATGGGTATATTGTTGTTGTACATTGCTTGGCATATTGATGAATTTAGCTAATACTATTATGATTTGGGTAATTAGGAGTAATAGAGAAAAATGTATCTTGTCCAGTACTTCGTTCTTTCTTTTCAATTAAGCTTCTCCTTTTTAGACCCTCTGGTATAACTGATTGTTATAATTAACACGCAACAATGTATGGTAGTTTGAGTATTTAAAACTAATTGATTCTTACCTATTAGCTCGCTTTTACATTAGATAGATTAATGCACACCAATATAGCATTTCGATGAATTTGGATAAAGCAATTATTTTTTAGTAATTAGGAACAAAGGAGAAAAATGGAATATTTAGAAGTATATTACTTCTTTCCCATTGAGAATTCTCTCTTCTGGTCACTTTCGTGCAAGTGGGAGTACTTTCTTACTGCTTGCTTCTAACTTTTTCAATTCTTATATTTGTCAATCTTCCATTCTATGGAGCAATGAGCAACTTGAAGGATGTTGTGGTTGTAGTTCCCAAGTTGGCAGTGATTGTACACATTTTGGAATTATGATTTTTCTTCATTTCGTGCAGGCTGGTCGGGTTGAGATGCCCTTTCATTTACATCGCAGTAAAGTGTATGACTCTCTCATTAATGATCCAGTATAGAGTCCTCGGTCTGTCTTTGTTCCAATAAATTGCCTTTTTCACAAGGTATGTCACTTTGTGTCTTAAGATGTTTCGAGTATTTTGTAACTATCTAAACTTCTTTATATGTGGAAATCCTAGAGTCGTCAGGGGCCAGGGACATGCCTATATAATGTCATAGGTGCAGGGACGCGAGATTGCCTCTTATATTGGGGGGATAAAATTCTCCTGAAATATCATTAATGCCATTTTAGCTGTCTTAACCTTTCATATGTAGGCCTTATAGTTGTCTTTGACTGTGACTAGATGTGGAAATCAAATATGGATCACTAATACTAGAAATATCTAGGTTATATTTAAAGAATATGCAGTGTCATGATTAGTCATACAGCAAAAAAGACCTTAATTATGCAATATGTTGAGAATTATCTTTTATGCTTTCTTGTCTTTACTTGGTGCTACTTATTGTCTTCATTGATATACGGTATACACTTTCTCTTATTTCCTTTTCTATTTTTCTATTTTTAAATTAGGTCACTTCCATGCTTTCGAAATGGCTCATAGGATGGATCCAACATCAAGTGGGTGTGCCTTTCGTCAATGCAAGAAATACCTGTTTCATAGACTTGAAAGGGTAGGAACATCATATTCAAGTTAAACTTTGTGGTTTCATCTTTCTTATAAAACCTCCTTAAATGTACTATGCTGCTGCTATTTGGTATAGCCATAGATGAGAGGATTTTCTACAAGTTGACCTCAAGTGACTTAGTAGGTTCGTTGTGATGGACTATATCTCTGTGTTTTACAATAGGCTCCCTCTAAAATATATTATGGATTTTTTCACATTTTAGCCAGCATCTGTATTATTCAACTGATTCCCGGTATGTTGGGATATGGCCACCATGTATACCAAAATTAATTTATTTCCTTTTAGTGGTGTCACTATCTGGAGGGTATACTACTTCAACCTCCGGGTTACAACATTAAACATGCTTCTTCTGTTTCTTGTTAGATGTCAAAACTTCAATGTGACGAATAACTTCCATTTGATATGTTTGTTTGACATTACCCGTCTTCGTTCTTTCTGTTAATGAGTAGTTCTTTTTCATTTTTTAATTGTTCTGTGTATTTAGTGTTATAAGCTTTCAGATCAACCTCTTAGTGATTAGCATGATGCAAACTTTGTAATATCTTTGCTGATTTTAGAAACAAGAAGAAACTCAATCTCAACTTGCAAGAAATGATCCAAGAGAGATTCAGAAGTTTTACCAGAACTTTTATGAGAGAAATATCAGAGATGGCCGTCATACTAAAAAAACTGTGAGACTTCAACTTGAATTTCATGGCTTTTTGTCTTTTTTTTTGTAATGGCATACCATTGTTCACTTAATTACTGGTTGACATTACATTATTAGAGAGGAGATGGCTAAGATCTATCAAATTGCAAGTGTACTATATGATGTGTTGAGGACAGTGCTGCTACCCTCTTCAAAAGTAGGTTGTGAAATTTGTGTTCTTGTGTAGTCCTTGGAATTTTCTAGTATGTATACCTCTTCTGGGAACTTTAAGCACTACTGTCTTCGTTTTCACAGTAGTATGGTATTCTCATAGTTGTATAAAATCATACATTTGAGATCTTATGATATGTCCATGATAGTGATATTGTGGTATGTTCAAATGTATTTATTTGATATAACGTGCAATAGTTACTTTATATTGATCTTTATATGCAACCTGATTATTACATTAGGATCATAGCAAAATTGCGCGTTGGGCCTGTGAAGAGTGGGACGACCAAGGGTATATTTGTAATTTCAAAAAAAGTTTTATCTTGCCTTCTTATGTTTTAGGCATCAAAGCTTGGCCATAAATTTTTAGTGAAAAAAATGTCAAGCTATTTTCACCTAGTTATATTATTATATAGAAGAGTGAAGAGTGGGAGGACCAAGGGTAAATTTATAATTTCAAAAAAAATTCTATCTTACTTACTTATATTTTAGGCATCAAAGTTTGGCCATAAATTTGTAATGACAAAAAGGTCAAGTTATTTTTTGTAAATGTCAATCACATCTCAATTGATATAATATCTCACATGGACCCACATAAAATATAGAATTAGTTGTTATTTGCATATTTAATTACTCTACAAGTGTAATAAAATAATAAATAAATTTATAAATATTTAAATGATAGTCCATACATTCAATTTATTTGTCTTACTTTTCGTTTAAATTTGTTTCAAAAAATTACCTTTTTTTTAACTATTGAATTATAACTTTTCACATGTCATATTTAACACCAAGATTAAAGTAGATTTTGACACATTCTACATGTTATTAATTTAAGACACAAGATTGAAAATTATTTTTTACTTTCTTAAATTTTGTATCAAATCAAAATCAAACAAAAATTGAAACGGACAAATACTCAATTTCAAATTAAAAAACTTTCAATATGGCATAAATTATACACTGCAATGATAAATAAACCTTAAGACTATAACATTTCTTTATATTATCAATTTATACGACATAAACTCATTTAATACCTATTTTTAATATTTCATTTTCATGAGTAATTTTTCAGCTATTAAGAGATTTCGTAATTTTAAAACCTCACATGATACATATCATTACAAAGATTTGCACTATACATATAATTTATGAAAACATCATTATTTACTAAGCACCTATTTAAATTATTTTAAACGGCTTATTTAAAATGTAATATTAAATTTCTCAAGTTAAATTACTACAATATATATTATGTTAACTTTTCTTAATTCTTTTGATTCTCTTTATTTGAGAAATTAAATTTCCCTATCAATTAGACATATCACTTAAAAAGAATTTTTTTATTTACTATATTAAACTGATCTCTGATTTTCAACGTATATAAGACAAGACACATAGGCGATCCTTTGACATTATGATTCATTAAAACGTCCATCCGGTAGGTCCTTATTTTCGTTTGTTAAACACCTATAAAATGAATGTAAATGTATTTAAAATCAATTTATGTATGAATTAGTATCCCTTTATTGCTTCGTATGATCTATATAAAATGTTCATAAATAGATATTTATAATTTTAATCTATTCTATTGAATAATTTTTAAATAAAGTAGAAAAAGAAAAATATTACAATTAGTTGTTTATTCTCTTGTGTTTGACCTAATGTTAGAAATAAGCATTAGAATATATGATACTTTAATCTTAATTATGAAACTTTAAATAAGTTGTAAGCTATTACTTGATTTTATAAAGATAAGAAGTTATATTTTATTACATAGTGTGATCTCTACTTACATTTCTTTTTGTGTTTGTTCAAAAATATTAATGATCATTTTTTGAAAAATTAATTTAATAGCAATAAATATATTTAAAATTATAATATTGGGCCCGTAAACGGACCCTTCATTATCTAGTACTATATAGAAGAGTGAAGAGTGGGACGACCAAGGGTATATTTGTAATTTCAAAAAAAGTTTATCTTGCTTACTTATGTTTTAGGCATCAAAGTTTGGCCATAAATTTTTAGTGAAAAAAAAGTCAAGCTATTTTCACCTTTTGTAAATGTCAATCACATCTCAATTGATATAATATCTCACATGGACCCACATAAAATATAGAATTAGTTGTTATTTGCATATTTAATACTCTACAAGTGAAATAAAATAACAAAAAAATCATAAATATTTAAATTATAGTCCATACATTCAATTTATTTGACTTACTTTTTGTTTAAATTTATTTAAAAAAATTGTCTTTTTTTTGTTAAACTATTGAAATATAACTTTTCACATGTCATATTTAACACCACAAGATTAAAATAGATTTTGAGACATTCTACATGTTATTAATTTAAGACATAAGATTGAAAATTATTTTTTATTTTCTTAATTTCGTATCAAATTAAAATCAAACAAAAAAATTGAAACAGAGAAATACTCAATTTCAAATTAAAAAACTTTCAGTTATTGAAAGATAATTTTAAAAGCATAACATAAATTATACACTACAATGATAAATAAACCTTAAGACTATAACATTTCTTTATATTATCAATTTATACGACATAAACTCATTTAATACCTATTTTCGGTATTCCATTTTCATGAGCAATTTTTCAGCTATTAAGAGATTATTTTAGAATTTATCATCTTAAAATCTTAGATTGTTTCATCGTGAAAATTAACAAATGATATATTCATATGAATAAAAATAAATCTATTGTCTCCCTGATAAAATAAATTATTTAATTTAATTTACTCATATACTATAATTTAAGACTGTATTTTCTTTATTGAAAAAATTAACATATGAATAATTTTGCCATTGATTTAACACTATAGATTGTTTCATTATGAAAATTAACGTATGAATAATTATGTCAAATATATCAAAATGCCCTTTATCTTGTGGTTCTAAACATAACACGTGAAAAGTTAAAACTAAAGTATTGCCAAAAAAAGTTCTATTCTCTTTTAAACAAATTCAAATGGAAAACAGGTCTCTATTTTTGAAATTGAGAGAGTAACAAACATCTACAAGGCATTCATATATCCACAATTCACATCATTCAAAAATAATTTCAAGTTAAACTTTTTCATGATATCTAAAATAATTTTAAAATATAATTTGTTAAATCTTAAAAAATAATTTAAGTAATTAGTTTTGTTCATACTTTATTATGATATATGAGAATTTATGTGATAATCTTTTTATTAAATGTAAATTTAAATAATATACTTAAATCAAATGGGGAGAATAATATTAAATTTAAAAAGAAACTATATTTGAATTTTTTTTCATTTAAATATTTTTTTTCAATCGTGGTGTCCAAACAAGCTTTCTCTCCTCTTAACTAAATTCACGGAATAAACAAGTTACTTTTGCGTGTAACAATAGTCATTATTATTATTATTATTATTGTCTAAAATTATTGATAGTTAATTTATGTTTAAGGTAAAACTTACAAATATAACTAAGGGTATAACTGTTTTTTCATAATTTTTAAAATATTTTCGTATAATTTTTTTATGTTAATCCCACTACAACTCTATTTTAAATGAAAAATATAGACATAATGGTCATTTCATTAGAATTTTTTTAATGTCATTCATGATGTATTTTTTCACATTAATTTTACACGCCTCAACTATAAGTCTATTTTAATATGTAGTAAAAAAATATTTAATTCATTATATTAGAATGTTTATTATAATACATCCTATGTCTCAATTCAAAAAATATATTTTTCTTTTTAATCAGTTCTAAAAAAGAATTGACATTTTTTATTTGGTTAGTATTTTACAACGTTATCAGTATTTTAGACATGTTGAATTTTATTTATTTGTCAAAAGTCCACAAAGGTATACTCTTCGATTTAAGGTTAATTTATTTGAAAGATAATTTGAAATATTGCGACGTTTTTTCATACATCTTAAATTCAATGTCTAATTAAAATGTTATAAATTGAAATAAAAAGAGACTTAGTTTATAGGAGTATGTGCAAATACTCACATTTGTTTCAAAAAAGATTAAAAAAAGTAAAATTAAGTTTGGTCATACATTTAATTGAATAAAGTAATGATTACTATATTATAGTAAGATAATAAAAAATACTCATAAACATTGAATAAGTGTTTATCAATCAAACACAATAAGCGATTCCTCCGTAATTCCAAAACTTCACATGATACATATCATTACAAGGATTTGCACTATACATATAATTTATGAAAACATAATTATTTACCAAGCACCTATTCTAATTATTTTAAACAACTTATTTAAAATGTAATATTAACTTTCTCATGTTAAATTAGTACAATATAGATCATGTTAACTTTTGTTAATTCTTTTGATTTTTTTTATTTGAGATATTAAATTTTCCTATCAGGTAGACATATCACTTAAAAAGAAATTTCTTATTTACTATATTAAATTGATCTCCTATTTTTAACATATACAAGACAAGACATAAAGGCAATCCTTTAACATTATGATTCATTAAAACGTTCATCCAGTAAGTCCCTATTTTCGTTTGTTAAACACCCATAAAACAAATTTAAATGTATTTAAAATCAATTTATGTATGAATCAGTATCCCTTTATTGCTTCGTATGATCTATATAAAATGTTAATAAATAGATATTTATAATTTTAATCTATTCTCTAGTATAATTTTTAAATAAAGTATAAAAAGAAAAGCATTATAATTAGTTGTTTATTCTCTTGTGTTTGACCTGATGTTAAAAAAAGCATTAGAATATATGATATTTTAATGTTAATTATGAAGCCTTAAATAAGTTGTAAGCTATTGCTTGATTTTATAAAGATAAGAAGTTATATTTTATTATATAGTGTGATCTCTACTTTCATTTCTTTTTGTGTTTGTTCAAAAATATTAATGATTATTTTTTAAAAAAATTAATTAAATAGCAATAAATATTTTTAAAATTATAATATTGGGCCCGTAAACGGGCCCTTCATTATCTAGTATATATATATACTAGTCAAGTGTGCATGCTTTGCACGTGTGTCATGTTAATTAATAATAAAGCTATGAAATAGAAATTAAAATAGTATAAAATTATACTGCATAAACGTAATATCAAATTACTTTCGTATAAATCAATAGCATATTTTTTTGTTATATAAACATTTTCTTATTGTGTATATAAATGAGCATTTTTTAATTGTTTAACTCAAAATCGAACCGTTAAGGACCCAAATACATAAGAAATATCTGATTGATTTGGTTATCAGTTTAGCATCTTTAGAAATCAAAAACTAATAAATCGAACCGATAATACATAAAATTGAACTATAAACCAATCTATGAGCACCCCCTTACATTATCATATATATATATATATATATATATATATATATATATATATATATATATATTTAAAAAAAGCATTAGAAAATACATTTAAATAATAAGTATTTAAATATTTATAGATTTTGTGAATGAAGTATTGGCCTATACTGCCTCAAATATTTGAGATGTGACATAAATTATTGAAAAAGAAAAATATTAAGTCAATATTATAAAAATAATTTATTTTTTTTGTATTATCTAAAGAAATAGATTACATGAGGCAGTAACTCCATGTTTCCTCTAGCTCCGCCAATATTCACAATTTTTTAACCAGATTCTTTCATTCTTTTATCAATAACTACTTATAACTTAGTTACAGATATCCATATTTACCAATATACTGTAACATGGGTATGTTGTTGTTGTTGTTGTATACTCTCAACTTGATAAGTCTCGTGAAAGACACACTCAACATCTTAATGCAAACAAAACAAACAAAACCATGACATCAAGCGTATCAAGAGGTAACGGTTCAGCGTGTCAAATAAATAATTGCTTTCATGACCAACAATTACTTGAGATACATTAAAGTAACACATCGGTTTCTCAAATTTGACAAATCTTGAAATTTGAAAACAAAATAAAAATAAAAATTTTGGTACATATCTTGCAAGTTGCAAAGTATCATCTAATAGAAAAAGTTATTTAAATCAATATATATATATAAAAAGGAGACTATTAATCTATCCTATGTGGCATGCCTTAGAGGCATCCAACGCTATTTATCTGTTTTGTAATTTTTTTGACTTCAAAACTCATTCATTTAACTTTTCTAATTATATTTAATGTAAGTGAAATAATGAAGAGCAACAGGCAGCATAAACGTTATCTATAGGCTATAGTCATGAAAAGACTTGGATGAAATTCACTTTTAATTGCAATACAAGAATTCATTTCGTTTCCTACAATCCCCTCTCTTCTTTCTATTTCTTTTGTTTCCTTCCAAATCAAAATTCTTCTTAATATGCAATTTCTTTCTTTTCCTTCTATTTCTTTTGTTTCTCTCAAATCTCGTGGCTTCTTAATATGCTATTTCTCTTCTTTTCTGCTTAATTAATTAGTTTTTGATAGATTTTGTGTTTTAGATATGTATCATTAGATATCAATGTTATCACTTTTTTATGTCCTTTTCCTCTCTATTTTTATCATATTCAGTTGAAGATGTTATATTATTGCTCTTTGTATGAGTTTTTATTTATTTATATATTTATTATTTATTGATTTTAGATTTGTTGTTTTTGCAGATTGGTGTGTGAATGTGTTATATTTGAAAAGTTTTATTTGAAGATTATAAAAAAGAAAGAGAGAAGGTGATATGTCTACAAAGATTCAAAATTTGTAGGTATCTACTATATTAATTCTTGTTTTTTTTTCATAAAATTGTCCGCACAAAGTGTGCATTTGTTCATGCATATGAAACTATCTATTTGTTAATTTTGTGAAATTTTTAGTAAAAATTAGCCCGCTAAATACATATATATGAATATGTAAGACATAATTAATTTCTTGACTAACAATTTGAATGAAGGATGAATATATAGAGCATGTTTGGACGAACTTTTATCCATAAGTTAGAAATTTTTTAATTTATGACTTTTGATTCATTCTTATCTTTTTAACTTAAAAATATCTTTAGTTCACCCAAATACTCTAAAAATGCATAAAAGTTATTTTGACTTAAACATACATAAAATAAATCAATCCAAAACAGGCTCATATAGTTGGGTTACTCTTGGTTATATTTTTCAATATGATGTACTAAAATTTTTTAAAATATATTTATTATTTTTTAGCAAATTTTAAAAATCTATAAATATAGTAAAGCTAAAAATAAAAAAAGAAAGAAATTTGAGGTAGCGCCTCTTATTAATTAAAATGATCATTTTTCTTTTCTTCTCATATTTTTGATGTTTGACCTTATTTTTCTTCTTTGAGTGTCATATTAAACAATCAAAAAACTGTTATGAAATAATAATTAAGAACAACAAAAATAAATAGAGTGCGAAGAAGAAATGTTTCTTTATTTCTCTTGAGGGATGAAAAATCATCAGATTGAGAATGCAATGAACAAAATCGCTCTATTTATAGGGAAAATACTCATAGTTTCTGACTAAAAGACAGATACTTCAAATTCTGATAGATATCAACTAGATCTTGATAGATCTTATTAGATCCTGATAGATCTTATCTATATAGACATTCGTTATAATGTAAATACATTTATAACACTCCCCCTTGAATGTCTAATTGATAGATAATGTGCCTTGTTAAAACCTTACTAGAAAAAATCCAGTGAAAAAAAAAATCTAGTGAAAGAAAAAGAGTATACATCTCTAACAATACACATATAGGCTACCTCATTTAAAACCTTACAAGGAAAATCCAGTGGTACAAAACCTCGTAAGGAAAAAAGAGTACAACGCATATTAACTCCCCCTAATGAGAACATCCTTGAATCTTTGCATCCCGATCTTGTGCACTATCTTCTTGAAAGTTGCAGTTGGAGGAGACTTGATGAATAAATCAGCCACATTGCCACTTGAACAAATTTGTTGGACGTTAATATCATCATTCTTTTGTAGCTCATGTATGTAGAAAAGCTTTGATGGAGTGTGCTTCGTTCTATCTACTTTTATGAATCCTCCATTAAGATGTGATATACATGTTACATTATCTCCATATAAATTGTGAGCACATTGCCACATTTCAAGCCACATTATTCTCGAATGAGATGTATCATGGATCTCAATCATACATATTCTCAGCTTGTTACATGAATAATTATTATCTCAACATGATTCGATGAAGTGTCTACGATAGACTGCTTTGTATATCTCCAAGATATTGCAGTACCACCACATATGAACACATAGCCTATTTGAGATCGAGTTTTATATAGGTCAGATAAGTACCCAACATCAACATGATCAATAAGATCGGGACTGTAAACTTGATAATAAATTAATTGAAAATGGCTATATCAGGCCTTGTAGTATTTGCAAGATACATTAGTGTTGTGCACCAATTGCATTAAGATATGGTACTTCATATTTCTCATTTCAGCAAATAATCTATTACTTTTGAAAACTCTCCAAGAGTTTCAACAATATTCAGACCATCAATTTATCCCTTATAAGGATAATAAACAAGTTTCTCAGAAATTTTATATGCTTCAGACATTTTGAATCCTTTAGGGATTTTCATATGGATTTTTGTCAAGTGACAATATCAATATGTATGACATCTTCAAGTGTCTGGACTGCAAATCAAATAAGTTTTATGCTTATCAAAATGCATCCTTTCACGTCACTTGATAAATATTTCTAAGTCAGCATGCTTAAATAAACGTAGAATTCGGATCCTCATAATTTTTTACAATATTGCGCCAATATTGTATCAAAGATATCGTTGGCGATTTCTCATTTTGTATCGGTTCACAATGCGACATAACATTTTAAGATCTCATTACTTTATTATTTTCAAGTACCTGAACCTTTCATAAGGTTTCATAAAGTGTTATGTCGTAGGCTCTTCAAGAGCACATTGCCTTCTTATTATAATTATTTTCTCCTTATTTTTTAAGAATTATTTCATTTGAAATCGATTAGTCTACCATGATCCATGCATGCGTAGACTTTGTCCTTTATGAACACAAAATATGAGCACTTGCAGCTTAGATATGAGATTAAATTCGAGTCAGTAAATGCTTCCGGCATATGACTTGAATTATCTTTTGATGAGGATCTGGTGATAATTCCTAAAATATTTCATAGCTACTTATAATCTCCCTTTTATATTAGGAAAATTAACATACATCCTCTATCTTTTTTGAGGATTCCATCTTTGTGCATCTTGGTATATTCATTAATCATATACCACACATCAAAATTATTAGATGGAATAGTTGGTTCCTTACCTTGAACCAATTGAGAGGGAAGAAATAATCAAAAATTATTGGCCTAATGCATACATGTGCTATTGTATGCAATATATCATATTTCAGACCAACACATGAAGTTTTGTTCTCATTACAATGGTTTAGCTCTTTATCGAAGGCATTCATTGCCATACCGTCATCATCATCATGAATTATCTTGATTGCACAATCTAAGAATTATGCTTTTGACTTAATTTTATTGAGCAAACAACTTTATAAATGTCAAACTGCAGGTTGACAGTAAACGTACATGTGAGTATCTTCTTGATGCATCTTTTCAAAACATATCATATGATAGGTGAACGAGCCTTTATTCACCTTTTATACTTTTTAGATTTTGAGGGACCCAATCCCAAAATTAGTTGGTCCAACCAACTTATCATGAGAACAAGCAACATTACAAGTTCATGAAGAATTTTTTAGTTCTTCAATATATGTTTAATACTCAATATACACACCTTTGAGATGTCGCAATCTTTCATGTCAATTTATGAACTTTTATTCTAGTAAACTCCAAGTTTACCATGACATGTAAATCTTTACTTTAGTAAATTTCAGATTTACTTTTACATGAATAAATTTCAGATTTACTACTTTAGAAGTAGATTTCAAGATAACCCTTCTCAATTATTTTGCCTCTTTCGAAGGTGGATTGTGATTTCCTTACAACCACGAGCACGTTCAAATTTATATACAGTCACATTTACCCCCAGGGTCTAGATTTCTATTTATAGTAATCAAAATTCTCATTTTCTAAGAATAGAATATAACTGTGCCTTAAGCATATCAAATTATGATAGCTTAGAACCTCTTTCAAGATATTCCTACTTCGAAAGCAAATCGAGGCATACATATGATGTAGAGAATTTTTCTCTAACATATCTTATGATCATAATATGCGTGTGAAAATATCATCATTTTGATGATCATTATCATATTTTCCTCCCACGTTACACTTATCTTCTTTCAGACATATTAGGCACTGCTACCATATTCCTTTCAAGAATGGAGCAAGTTGTCAACTTTCAGATTTATCATATATTGCTACCATATTCACTTCATGGAATAGAGCATAGCAATGAGATATGTTTCATGACTCTTTACCAAACATCCGTTATTTTGCCTTAGCCATCATAATATCATCAATATGGTGCATTGAAGATCCAATCTCAATGTCTTATCCATATAAAGGCGTCTTAGGCATAACTCGATGGAACTTGAACCCAACATCTTATCATCATGGTACATTGGAATTTTTCAATACAACGTCTTATCATAAAATTTAAATTCATCATCATATCTTTTAACAATATTGTTCTTCATGAACAAATTAAAAAATAAGTGGTTCCAAACCAATTATTTTTTCTCAAATCCAACAATAGTTTTATTATTAGTAGCAAAATAAAAATAACATAAGGAATTACTAACCTTGAAATTACATTACCTTTAGATCTATAATCTCACCTTATTTTGGCAGAGTCTCGTGCTGATAACGTGTTATGAAATAATAATTAAGAACAACAAGAATAAATAGAGAGAGGAGAGGGAATGCTTCTTTATTTCTCTCGAGGGATGAAAGATCATCAGATTGAGAATACAATGAACAAAACTCCTCTATTTATAGGAGAAAATACTCCTAATTTCTGACTAAAAGACAGATACTTTAAATCCTGATAGATACCAACTAGATCTTGATAGATCTTATCTATATAGACATTTACTTTAATGTAAATACATTTATAACACTGCCCCTCGAATGTCTAATTGATAGATAATGTGCCTCGTTAAAACCATACTAGAAAAAATCCAATGGGAAAAAAAATTCAGAGAAAGAAAAAAGTATACATCTCTAACAATACGCATATAGGCTGCCTCATTAACTTAAGGAATTACTAACCTTGAAATTATATTACCTTTAGATCTATAATCACCATATTTTGACAGAGTCTCATGCTGATAACGTGTTATGAAATAATAATTAAGAACAACAAGAATAAATAGAGAGAGAAGAGAGAATGCTTCTTTATTTCTCTTGAGGGATGAGAGGTCATCAGATTGAGAATACAATGAACAAAACTCCTCTATTTATAGGGGAAAATACTTCTAGTTTCTGACTAAAATACAGATACTTCAAATCCTGATAGATATCAACTAGATCTTGATAAATCTTATTAGATCCTGATAGATCTTATCTATATAGACATTCACTATAATGTAAATACATTTATAACAAAAACAATTATTAATGAGTATTAATAAGTATCAGTTACACCTCTTCTATTAGTCATCTTCTGCACCTCTTCCGTTTTGTAACATTTTAGTTACTCTTTTCACATTCCTTATTCTAAATCATTAAAATTTTAGTTATGACTTATATTCTTTAATGATACTTATGCATATAGTTTTTCATCTTCTAACCTAGAAGTTGATAAATCTCTCTCTCTCTCTCTCTCTCTCTCTCTCTCTCTCTCTCTATATATATATATATATATATATATATATATATATATATATATATATATATATATATTTAATGTCCAAATCCGAGCTTTCAAGTTAAAAAATGATGGAGATGGGGTTTAATCCCAAAAAGAAACTATTTAAAGCTGCCACGAACTGCCTTCTACGCAATCGCAAGGGCTTGATTGCGATCGTGACCAACCCATCCCAATCTCATTATTAACATGACGTTATCTATGCGAACGCAGAGGTGATTTGCAGCCTAGATCCTGTTTACTCTTTGCGATCACGAGCACACCTCCATGATCACGATGATAAAAAATACTTTCATCTTCGTGAATTCGATGGAGGCTCACGAAGGCAAAGAAATGTTTGTTGCACTAGACATCAGCAGTAAAGGTCAAAGTCAAAAATCTCTGAACAAACTCTGTGGATTCTTTTGGGACCCCACAGAAATAAATTAACTATGCTACTAAATCAAATTTGATATTTCAGACTCAACGGTGCGATCAAAATTTTCAACGAAAATCGTTTTCATCAGGTGTTGAGCCACCCTTTGGCCATAACTTTCCAAATCTCATCTAAATTTTCAAAATCACATCGGAAGCCTCGAGACCTTAACCAACTATGTTACTAACAAAAAATTAATGTTTCAAACTGATGAAACTGACTGAATTTTGTTACGATGTTTGGATCTCCAAATATTGACCAAAGTCAATCATTCCAACTTAACGACCTTCCAAAATGGAGGATATTAAATATTATATAAATAAAGAATTGTAAATGTCAAGGGTAAAATAGATATTGTATAGGATAAAGGATCGAAAATGATAATTTCTCAAAGTTGAGGGGGGAGTTTGATTTTGAAGTAAAAAATTGGAGGGTGTAAATAATATTTTTGTGCTTAGATACACTTCCAAATCTCTCTTTTCTTTAATTTTTTCGATGAACCATCCACAACCACTAAGAAAACCCACGTCGTTCAATCTTTCTTCTCTAACCAAGAACGCCATAATTTTTCTCCGGAGATCCATGAACTTCCATCGAGACAAATCCATGAATTTTTTTGCCAGACCAGATCTATGTTCATAACGTGAGGAAGGAGTGACGACAGATATAGGAGATCTGTGAGGGATCTACGGTTTGGTGGTCGGAGTGTGGTGGATCTATGAGGGAGTAGTAATGACGAAGAGAGGAGATCTAGATGGTTGTTTCGCCAGATTTTGACATAAACAAACAAAAGAAAATGGACGGGGTGGCAGACTTTACTGGAGTTGTGTCATGATGGTGGACCAATGGTTTGAATTCACCGAAAATATGGAGAAATAAGGGTTGACAGCTGGTGAATACACATGATTTTGTGTATCTCAGATACACCCAGAATTTGACTTGTGTATTTAGGATAATTACTTTGATATGTCTCTTAATTAGGAATTAAATTTCCTTTATTTTCTTCTTAACCCTTTTGTAAAAGGAAAAGGACATAAATAACATTTCATATGAAACTATTGACACGAAAATGACCATTGAATTTTAATTTTATTTTTTAGATATTTGCTGACAACTTTATACAATGCCGAAACAAATTTGATACATATCTTATACATATACGTGTTCTATACAATAAAGATATTATTTTATATATGCATCTTATATATATATACATGCAGAGCCGGGAGGGTTATGGATTTTTTTAACTAAAAGCAAGTCTATCCAACTTTAGATTTTCATAAATTGATTTTAACTAAATTATTAAGGCGAGCTATGTTTGTTCTTTCATAGAGCTATTCATTTTATTTTGAGCTTCTGATAACAAAATCATGTTTATATGTATTCATCATTTTAAATTTAATGTATATGCATGTCTACTTCATTTTCAGGAAAATTATTTTGTTTTCAAATTTGTCATTCCTACAAGCTGCTAGAAGAGCAAAATCATTAAGTGACTTTTTTTTTTACTTACATGAACATGGTGAAAAACTTTTGAACCGAAGATCTTATGTAATCTATATCAAGATTTATATATATTTGTATTAGGTGGTGGAGAAGCTAACCTCATCATTAACAATTGATGCAATAAAATATAACTATGGCATTTCTTCAAAATGTTTCATAACAACTTTTAAATAAAAAATAATTATCACGAAATTCTTTTATTATTGCAGATGTTACTATCACTATATTGGCTAACAATATAATTGAGAATTAATGATAGTTTGTTTATGTCCCTATTCAACGAAACTATTTATCTCTTTTCCTAAAATTCCTCTGCTTTCCTTGTGTTGAGTTACGTTTTCATAGTACTATTTAAAGTAGCAATTATCGGTATCTCAAAGATTGCATTCTTATATTTGGTAACATCGTATCTCCATGGAAGTATCCCGTCATTTAATATGCTCTACTGATTGTTCTTTTAATTCTTATGTACAAATTTTCTTAGTCGAAATGCTCAACATCAATCGAGACATCTAATATCTGTGATCTGGCGATGATTGCACCAACAAAGTTGTGACCTTAATTTTTTAGAATTAGATTACATGTATGTGTATATATGTATTTTTTTTTTTTTTTACATATATTGCACCTTTCTTAAAGCTTGTATGTGTTAATGCATGCATAAAGATTATTAGTTTTTTGGATTTAATATCCAAGGTTATTAGATTAAATTTATTGTACTTTCAAAGTTATGAGTTCATATATATTATTTGTTGTAATTTTAATAGATTTTCATACAAATTTACGCTTTATCAAAAGTATTATGTTTCTGATGAAGTCGAATACCATACATTAGATCGACACTTGCTTTTGTATCATTTGTTGATAATGTTTCAATTTCATTATTTTTTCAATCTAATTAATCCTTTTTTTTTTTTTGCAAAGAATTACAAATCGACTTTAAAAGTTCTATCGATTGCTTTGATAAAAACTTATTTTTGTATGCACTCCACGAAAATATTATCATGAAATTTGTTAAGCATTTGGTAGAATTTTTAAACTATATTTTATATAATCTATGTTTCTTTAAATGAATATATATATAACACCATAAAATTACCGAAATACCCTTGGGGTATAAAAAAAAGTAATTTAATAAGGAACAAAAAGATATTTATAAAAAATTACTACCATGTATAATTCAATTACAAAGGTCTAAATAAAAATATTATTAAAATAATACATGAGGACAAAACTAATAAATATAAGAAAAAAACAATATGCATGTCTAACCATTTTATTGCACCATAAAAATGAGGACAAAACTAATAAATATAAGAAATAGTAATATGCATGTGTAACCATTTTATTGCACCATAAAATTACCGAAATACCTTTGGTAATCATTTAATAAGAAACAAAAAGATATTTATAAAAAAGTACTACCATGTATAGTTCAATTACAAAGGTCTAAATAAAAATATTACTAACCCAACCTTTACTTATATATAGTAGTAAATAAAATGGTTACACATGCATGTGGTTTTTTCCTTATATGTATTAGTTTTATTCTTATTTTTATGGTGCAATAAAATTGTTACACATGCATATTGCTTTTTACTACTATATATAAGTGAAGGTTGGGGTGACTACCAAAGGTATTTCGATAATTTTAGTCACCTCAACCTTGACTTATATACAGTAGTAAATAAAATGGTCACACATGCATATGGTTTTTTCCTTATATTTATTAGTTTTGTCGTCATTTTTATGGTGCAATAAAATGGTTACACATGCATATTGCTTGTTTCGTATATTTATTAGATTACATGTATGTGTATACTAGGTACCGAAGGCCCGTGCCAGCACGGGCCCAATATATGTTATTTTTACTAAAAATTGCATAAATACACAACTTATGTTTCAATATTACAAAAAATCTCAACTCCCTAAACATATTACAAAAATCCCAACATACACACAGAATGTTATGTATATTAATAAGGAGAGAGAGTAAAGTGATTAAAAAAGTGGGAGAGAGTGTAATTACTTCCAAAAGGGTTGGTATTTATGTTATTTATACTTATTTTTTAGTTGTTAGTTATTGTAATTTATAATACTTTTTCGACATCATAACTTACTATTTTAAGTTGTTTGCTATTGTAATTTATAATATTCTTCTTGTTCAAACTTTTGTGATATTGATAGTCAATTTATATTTTAAAAGTAATTTAATTTTTTAATTATTATGATTTATAATATTTTTTTCTGTTTCAATTTAAGTGACACTGATATAATTTCGAGAGCCAATCAAATATCACGATTGAAGTAGCGAAATCGGCATGTCTTGAATGACTCAAAATAATTAATTAGAAATGATATAGCAAAGTTGTTATAAAAAATACTTGTGAAGATTTTTTAAGTGGGTCTCATATAAGATGCCAAACGGTTGAAGATATGTCATAAATATCTATTTTACTTTTTTTTTTTAAAATTAAATTTTATTAATTTTCTAATACGTAAATGTCATATAATAATTAATTAGGGGTGATATAGTAAAATCATAGAGCAAGCAAGCAGTTGAAAGGAAGCCTACTTTCAGCAACTGCTACTCACACTTATATATAGTAACACGATTGAAGTAGCAAAATCGGCACGTCTTGAATGACTCATAATAACTAATTAGAAGTGATATAGTAAAGTTGCTATAAAAAATACTTATGCAATTTTTTTGAGTGAGACTCATATAAGATGTCAAATTAATTTAAAACATCAGGAGTTGATTTATCATTTTATGTTTATTTTACTTTTTTTAATTAAATATTATTAAATTTTTAATACTTAGATGATCTATAATAATTACTTAGGATCGATGTAGAAAAGTTACGGTTGAAGCAGCTGAAGCAAACATGTCATAAAAATCTATTTTACTTTTTTTAAAAATTAAATTTTATCAATTTCTAATACGTAAATGTCATATAATAATTAATTAGGGACGATATAATAAAATTACGGAATAAGCAGGCAACTGAAAGCAGGCATGTCGACCGCCAGCTGCCTGCTACCAGCTGTCTGCCACTCACGTTTCTATATAGTAGTAATATATATATATTTTTTTTACATATATTGCACCTTTCTTAAAGCTTGTAAGTGTTAATGAATGCATACAGATTATTTGTTTTTTGGGTTTAATATCCAAGGTTATTAGATCAAATTTATTTACTTTCAAAGTTATGAGTTCATATATATTATTTGTTGTAATTTTAATAGATTTTTCACACAAATTTATGCTTTATCAAAAGTATTATATTTTTGATGAAGTCGAATACCATACCTTAGATCGACACTTGCTTTTGTATCATTTGTTGATAATGTTTCAATTTCATTCTTTTTTTCAATCTAACTAATCCCTTTTTATGCAAAGAATTACAAATCGGCATTAAAAGTTTTATCGATTGCTTTGATAAAAATTTATTTTTGTATGCACTCCACAAAAATATTATCATGAAATTTATTAAGCATTTGGTAGAACTTTTAAAACATATTTTATATAATCTATGTTTCTTTAAATGAATTTCTTTGTTAAATGGTTTTATATGTAAACATATATCATTTAGGCAAAATTTCACTTTCTTTGTATCTTTAATTTCATATATAACATCGGTGTTGGCAAGGATATAGTAGTATGAATGGCAATAGACGATATTTTTATAGTTGATATTAATAATTCACTTGGTTCATCTTTTATCTTTCAAACAAAATTAGCTTAAAAAATTATAACATAAATTCATTGATATTTTTTCACAGACTATCCGCGCGAAGCGCGGTCAAATTCACTAGTTAATAATAGAAACTAAAATTACCTTTGAAAAGGTCATTTGATCTTATATTGTATGTGCAATAACAATTAGAGCCTGTACCAAAAAATAAAACTAGACAACCAATATTAATAAATATAATGATATGTTAAATTTCATGATTTATTCACAATTAAAATAATTACATATTTTAGCGAAAATTTATAAGAGAATTCATATAACAAAGAAGGCAAAAAATTCCTAAAAAATCCAAGGAGAAAACTATAGTCATAATAAGAAAATAAGAAGAAAATGTAAAAGTAGAAGAATTATAAATTAACTACTTGAATAGAATTATAGACATTCTTTTTTCATATAAAGTAAAATTTTAATTGATTTAGAAGTGTTAAATATTATAATTTCTTACCTGAATAAAATATATATTTTCCTTTCCATGCATATGGTTTTTAAAAAATATATATTTTGGTTACTAAAATTTTTTCCTTAAAAACTTGTGTAGGAATGTTTTCTTTCCCTTACGTTTTTTCTTACCTATAAATTTTGTTTTTAAAAAATTATCCTTTTTACGGATAGTTTTTTTCCAAAAAAGTTGGTTGGACTCTTAATCAAATATTTAATTCTTTTTAGGTATGGAATTCTTCCTTAATTTTTTTGCCTGTATCCTAAATATTTGATTAATTTTTTTGCCTGTATCCTAAATAGTTGAATAATAACTTAATGATAATTATTGAAAAAAGAGAGTAAAAAGACGATTTTGTCTATTACTGTGTGTTTCAATGAAGGACAAAAAGTTCAAATCACTTTTCTAAGGGTCTTCACACTTTTAATATAATATAGATATAGATATATTGCCCTCGTTTACTTTTACTTGTTACTTTTTATACTTGACATGTCTGTTAAGAAAAATAATTATTGACATGTCTATTTTGCTACACTAACCTTGTTGATTGATGTTTAGTACTTCCTCCAGCTCAAAATAGTTGACATGTTAACTAAAAAATTTTGTCTCACAATAGTTGACATGTTTAAAAGATCAAGAGATAATTAACCATTTTTTTTCAACTATACCGTTAGTAATTAATTCTAATATTAATTGAACAAAAATCATGTTATTGATAACGCTTAATCTACAGCTCTCGTAGGAGTGTAAAGCGGTCGTTAGCAAATATAGAACCCAACCTGGGTTGGGTATCGATCCCACAGGAAATAGCTTGGTCAACAAGTAAGCAACGATTACTAGACTTTTAGTGCAAGTCTCGTAAGAAGGGGGAAATTGTATTGTGAAAGTAATGTAACCAAAATAAGAGAGTAAAGCAGAAAATAGCAAAGTAAAAAGAAAGAATGTTTAGTAGGTTGTGAAACAATGAGAATTGAGGAGTTGGGGTTATGTCCACCTTCTGAGTTATACGTCTCTATTGACTATGAGTGTGTTGAATTCAGACATGCATGTGCTTATAGAGAATTGTATTCGATGGTAAATCCAGGCGTCTTTCGACCTATTCGAGGATTATTTCACTTTAACTCTTTCGAGCTTAAAGCGTGTCTAACGGTACGAATTCTCCAAGAGGTTAATTCAGTTACGGCACTAACTTTTTAATAGGGGATGGGACCCTACTACCTTGACATTATCTCTTTTCCAGATAGATAACCTTTCTTTCGAACAAGTTAAATGTTATACTGGCGTATTCTTGCGTTTGCAACCACAAAGAATTTAGATTAAGATGAAGAGAATAATGATATAAGCAGCATACGTGTCACGAACTCACAAACTCACAGCAATAGATAGTATCTCATACGGCTTCCATAACCCCAACAGAGAAGTTTGTTACCCATGAATGCGAAGGAAATCACAATTGACATTGTTGTTATACCACAATTAAGATTTCACGTTTGTAATGGTGTGGTAGGCGTTAGGCGTGAATCCCTTAGCAAAGTAACGTTTCTCTTGTTGTGGAATTTAAGAATAGATGAATAGAAGAAGAAAAATAGAATTAATGGAAGAATGATTGTTTAGAACTAGAATGTCTTAGAAGTAGAATAGAATAGAATTGAATGTAAGAAGATGTCTGAAGATGTAAGAAGATGTCCTAAAATCTCTAGTAAGATAGGGTATTTATAATATCCATATCCTATTCCTACTAAGCTAATGAAATGCTTAACCAAATCCTACTAAGCTAATGAAATACTTAACCCAATTGTACTAGGTTAATGTATCATTATCCTAATCCTAATAAGCTAATGAAATACTTAACCCAATTGTACTAGGTTAATGTATCATTATCCTAATCCTAATAAATTACTGCTAGTCCCCAAAGTCTTCAGAAATATTGTTTTAGCCCGGGACAGAATTTCCATGCGCCATCTTTAGTCCTTGGCGTCCAAGATTGTCTTTTCTCCTTTCGTGAAGCTTTCTTTGGCGTCAAGTTATCCATGAAATGCTGAATTCTGCATCATTTATACCTGAAACTTTGCTAATCATGTTTGTTAGCTCACTTACAGGAAAAAGGACTAAAAGTGCATGAAATATATAATTTGTTCTCAAAACTAGGCTAAAATATGGGCAAAATATAGTGCTATAGGCGTGTAAATTCGCCTATCATCAACACCCCACACTTAAAGCTTTGTTCGTCCTCGAACAAAATATCATGTCCCTCTAAACATCAACTTAGGGTTTCACAGCAACAACATAAAATATTCGTCAAGACAAGCACAACAATTATCAACAAAGAGTAGTTTTCCGATCATTAGCAGATACCATTTAGCCTCCAACATAGACTCGTGATGGTGGTCAACTCATATTCAAAAGTTAAGGCACAAAGAATCATACACAACTACCCAAAACTTATCAACCATGTGTGTCTCACAATATATTACCCATAATCTCTCACAAGTATAGTATATTTATCGAAACATGGGTATAAAATTATCCTTGCTCTCACTCTCACAAAGAATTCATATGCTGCAACTGATGACCATAGGCTTGCCCTTAGTGTAGTGCTCCACTAAATATCAGAATGCTAAGCTTAGGATCAAATAGGTCTTTTGCTGGTTGTAATGTAGGCTAAGGGACGGGTAGGACTATTTTAGCCAGAAATAGTGACTATGTTCCTAAGCGCTTTAATACATCACATTATATCATTAACACTTTTCTTTCAAACAACCTCTCTACTTTCTTTTAATCTACCACCCTTTTTCTCCTCTTTTGTTTTTCAATTTTAAACATAACCAACTTTTTAGTTTTCCTTTTTCTTTTCATAACATACCTCTTATGATAGCACTTCTTTTTCATAATGAATTCAAGCACCCATACATTCTAAAGCATCATATTCACCTAATCTCCTCTTATTTTGTCACATGACTTTACACTTTAAAGCACTTAAGAATTTGGATCAAATTATGGTCTTGAAAAAAATGGATTAGGCTTTCATATGAGGTTGTCAAAGAAAATAGGCTAAAGGCTCAAAAGGGGTTGACTAGGATAATGTCCATGGGTAGGTAAAAAGAAGGTAAATAATCATAGGTTGCCAAAGAAATGCCTAAATCATCTCCTAGACTTGCACTCTTTATTTTCGCTTTACATACATACCAGGCAAGTTCTAGCATCAGCCACAAGCACAGAATATACTATTATCTCACACACACAAGGCACATGGTCGACTTTATTGGGAGTAGTATAGACTCTTGACCCAACAGATGAAGGAATTAAACCAAACAATATCACATAGTGAGTCACAATTAGAGCCTAAATGTCTCAATAGTCATGATTTTAGCACAAACTCTTGTCATAATCTCATGCTGCCTATTAGAATAATTTCATGCGAAGCTAAGCTAAAAAAAACAATTAACTACAAACAAACATAAATAAATGCAAATGTGGATGGAGAAGTATAGCATGCAAATACCAGCACCCCACACTTAGACGGGACACACTGTCCTCAGTGGAAAATAAATAAGAAGAACCTGGTTAGTCGGACTCATCCTCTATGTCTGGGGTCATACCCCTGGCATCGGAATCATCATCAGAGTCGTCATCCTCAGAAGTTCCTCATAAGTATCCCACTTAATTCCAAGAGTGAGTCGAGGTATTTGCAGCGAGGAGGGTTCTCCTTGCTCTTTTCGGCCTCTTTTCTTGCCTTTTTGTGAAGTGGTAGCCTTATCTTTGCCTTGCCTTGCTTTGGGTGCCATTGTACCTGAGACTTAAAACAATGTTCATGTTAGCATCATCTCGATGGATAAAATCTATAAACAAGCAGTAGTGGCACCACCCCACACTTAGTTTGTTGGTACAGACTAGTGAAGTGAAAGTGGTCGATTACTCAGACTTCATCGACATACGTTTTAGGGGCTATATTCCAACAAGAAATTCAGATATGTAACACTTCTTGCAATCTTTGCAATACTTTCATGTTAGGTATATCAAGACTTCTACATAGGGATTACATCATGGTATAGTTTCTATCAATAATCACAATCTCCTATGTCGGTAGGCAACTATAAGTCTTATTCCGATGAACGGGACATTCTAACATGTAAGAATTCTAGTGACAAGATTATGCAATGTTCATGACTATAGCAATTCCGCAAGTAGTATTACAATGTATAAAAATCAAATTCAAGTCGGAAACAAGTTAAGAGTATCCTAACGTACATGTTCACTCACTTGGTTTTGTATCAACAATTCAAACACATTAACATCACCAATATTTCTTCAGGATGTAGCAATTCATAACAGACATAGCAACGTAGCACTTATGAAAAATAGATGAAGAACAAAAGAGTACTTACGTGATTGAAGCCTTTGGAGATGTTCTTGTGAAGTGGGAGAGCAAAAAGAAAAGTTTTGAGATGATTTGGAGAGTATGTGCGGCGCCTAGGTCAAGTTTTCAATGTGTTTGTGTTTCAAGACTAAGTCTCCTTTATATAGGAAAAGAATGGGTCGGGTTTTGACCCATTTAAAATCGGTTTTGGAGACAAAAAGTGACCATAGGCGGCGCCTTTAGCTTTGCCTAAGCTTGTCATAGGCGGCGCCTAATGCAAAGCATTTGCTAGCATAGGCGGCGCCTAGTTCAATGCCTTTAGTGACCATAGGCGGCGCCTTTAGCATGGCATATGAGATTCAGAGATCAAATGCTTTAGCATAGGCGGCGCCTATGCTATGGCATACTTGAGCATGGGCGGCGCCTATGCTATAGCACACTAGATTCCGAGACCTTGGGCTATAGTATAGGCCATGCCTTGTTCGTGGCCTAGTTTTACCTAGGCCTAGCCTTGCTCGATGCCTATTTTGTCATGAGCAATGCTCAATACATAGCCTTATGCATCTTCATTCCTAACTCACCACCTTTACCATGCAATACGTCCAAATCGTCATTTGAAATCAATCTCCTCGTTTTATACCTCTTGCACCTACATTTTCTCAAACCAATGAAAACAATTAGTACGATGGGTTGCCTCCCATCAAGCGCCTTAGTTTTGGTTGTGGCACGACTTTTATTTTTGGATTTTTATTTAACAAAAGCAAACACGTAATAGAACGAAAGAAAAATGAAAAATGATAAACGATGGGTTGCCTCCCATCTAGCGCTTGATTTATTATCGCGGCACGACATAGTTACCTCGAGTACTTAGACTTCGTCGAGATAGATGGTGGATCATTTTCTGAATGGATTCAGACGATAATGAGGCTTACTTGTAGGCATGCAATCTTCTTCGAGATGACCCTTGTGCATGCCTATCCCAGGAGGGATACCAATTATATCATCAATAGTACAACCCATAGCTCTTATGTATCTCTTCAGAGCAGAGATGAGAGCCTCTACGTGCTGTTTACTTAAATCATCCGCACTCACCGGAAGTATATTTATACTTTCCAAGAACACATACCTTAGATAATCGGGGAGCTCTTTTGATTCTAGCATTGGTGGCTCTTCAAGGGAAGTCTTCGCTGTTGGTGACGGTTGATTATTAAGATCACGGTCCGGTTGCTTAGGAGTATGGGAATAGGACTCTATTTCTGTTAGAGCACCCATAAGTTCTTCATAATCTTCATCGTCCTCATGCTCAACATTCAGTGGCGCAGCAGACAATGGCTCAACAGTAAGCTGTTTCTCTACAGATAATGCTTTCTTATCCTCATGATGAACGTCATCTACACAGAACATATTCATATCGCTGGGCTGCTTCATTGCTTTGCATATATCAAAGCGGACCACTTCGTCATTTAACCGAAATAAAAGCTCATTAGCTCTCATGTCAATAAGAACACTTCCCGTTGCAAGGAAAGGACGTCCCAAGATTATGGGTACTTCAGAATCCACCTCGCAATCCAAAATCACAAAGTCTGCAGGAAAAATGAAGGTAAACACCTTTACCAACACATCATTCAAGATACCCACAGGTCGTTTTACCGACCTATCTGCCATTACGAGCCGCATATTGGTTGGAGTAGGGTCGCCCAACCCCAACTTTCTGTAGACGGATAGTGGCATCAAATTGATGCTAGCTCCCAAATCGCACAATGCCTTAGCAAAATTCATAGATCCAACCGTGCAAGGAATAGTGAAAGCTCTGGGGTCAGCCTTCTTCTGAACTATTGATCAGGTAGCGATTGCGCTGCAGTGATGGACATCATCTTTCAACTCATAACTTGCTGCCCGCTTCTTTGTCAAAAGATCCTTCATAAATTTCGCATACCCAGGCATTTGTTCAAGTGCTTCCACCAATGGAACATTAATGGTCAGCTGCTTTAACATAGTCATGAATTTGCTGAACTTCGTATCATCCGCCACCTTCTTCAATCTTTGGGGAAAAGGTGGTGGTGGGTATGGAATTGTTCTCTCCACAGCTTTCTTCTTCTCTTGCTTCCGTTTTTCATCTTTTCCAGGCTGCACGTCGTGAGGAGTGACGTTAAGGACGTTAGGATCGGCTGCTGCGACATCTTCCCCTTTCGCCTTATCATCAATTTCCGCTTCTTCGTCAACCACTTGCTTGCCTTTTTCTGAATTTTCCAGCACCTTACCACTTCGGGTAGTGATGGCCATGCATGACCCATCATTCCTTGGGTTTTGCACAGTATTGCTAGGTAAAGTACCAGTCTTTCTTTGATTGAGTGCTGCTGAAAGTTGGCTCAATTGCTGCTCTATTTGCTTGATTGAAGTGGAATGAGAATCAACTAATTGCTTCATAGAGGACAAATCATTTATTACCTCCGTTACTCCTGCGCTCGTTGCTTCCACTCCTTTCAGTAGTTTAGCCATCATGTCTTCCATACTTCCAGAACTAGATGTGGTGGCGTCACGTCTTCCAGGGGGAACATACAAACCACTACTGTCATTCTTGTTCTTCCATGTTTCCAGATTTACCATGATAGTTCCGACCTTGGTTTCCTTGGGCATTGCCTCGGAAACCCCCCTGATTGTTCAAGTAGTTGGCTTCCTCTTCCGAATCAAATTTGTCTCTTCCTTTTGACGCAATAGCTTTCACTTTTTCGGTCTTTCCTGATAATAAATGCTTTGTAAGAAGATCCACTTGTGTTTTCATGTGCGCCATATCTTGATCACGTTCTTCTTCTCTTCTCCTTTGGTCTGCAGTCATACCTATAGATAAAGTGGGGCTTGCTACCACAGAATCCCTGGTATGCCAAGCTCTACTTTGCTTCATCATACGATCTAGCATATTGCTTGCCTGACCAAAGGTGAGATCCATAAAAGATCCTCCGGCCACATTATCCACCACTGGTTTAGTTATTGAATTCAAGGCTCTATATAGTATCTCCATTAGGTGAACATTAGTCATGTGATGGTTTGGGCACCTCATTAGCTTCGTCTTGAACCTCTCCCATGTTTCATGAAGGGCTTCAGTTGGAAGCTGACGAAAGTTGCTGATTTCATCTCTCAATTATGCTCTTTTGGATGGCGGAAAGAATCTTTCTAGGAAAACGTCTCTCAATTGCCTCCAATTTGTAATAGAATCAGGAGTCAGCCCATTCAACCATAGATTTGCCTCTCCAGACAGAGACAATGGAAATAAGCGTAATCGAATTGCATTCTGACCAACACCAGGATTGTCAAACGACTTGCATGTAGAAATAAAGTTGATGAGATGCATATTCGGATCATCGCCTGCAAGTCCATCAAATAATCCCTTGAGTTGCAATAACTGAATCATGGTGCTTGTGATGTTGAACTTGGCTCCGGGTGCCAATGGTGGAGGAATAATGGCTCCTGTGGCTCCGGCTCCATCAAGATCATCATCATCATCGTCAAAAGCTGGTTGCATAGCTTGGCGTTCAGGCCTAAACCTAGCTTGACGATCTCTTCTGTTGGCAGGTGTTGCGATCTCAGCGGCATGCCTAGGGTTTAGTAGCTCGTCATCACCTAGATCTTCATCGTCAGGATTTGTTGCTCGCCCAGGGTTATCAATATTCTGTTGATGCACCTGAGCGGCGGCTAGCACAGCTAGTCTCGCCTGTTCCTGTTGAGCAGCCATCCTTTCAATTGCGTGTTGTGCCTCCATTCTGCGAATACGTTGTGGTTCAGGATTGATAGGTAATAACGGTTGACCAGAACTTCGGGTATGGGGCATGCACTGAATAAAAACCTGCAGTAAACAAAAACAAAAACTAAAAGTAAAAGTACGAGAATCTTTGACCAAAGGGTCTAGTAATTATTACGAACTTAATTGACACTTGTATTCCCCGGCAACGGCGCCAATTTTTTATAACGCTCAATCTACAGCTCTCGTAGGAGTGTAAAGCGGTCGTTAGCAAATATAGATCCAACCTGGGTTGGGTATCGATCCCACAGGGAATAGCTTGATCAACAAGTAAGCAACGATTACTAGACTTTTAGTGCAAGTCTCGTAAGAAGGGGGGAATTGTATTGTGAAAGTAATGTAACCAAAATAAGAGAGTAAAGCAGAAAATAACAAAGTAAAAAGAAAGAATGTTTAGTAGGTTGTGAAACAATGAGAATTGAGGAGTTGGGGTTATGTCCACCTTCTGAGTTATACGTCTCTATTGACTATGAGTGTGTTGAATTCAGACATGCATGTGCTTATAGAGAATTGTATTTGATGGTAAATCCAGGCGTCTTTCGACCTATTCGAGGATTATTTCACTTTAACTCTTTCGAGCTTAAAGCGTGTCTAACGGTATGAATTCTCCAAGAGGTTAATTTGGTTACGACACTAACTTTTTAATAGGGGATGGGACCCTACTACCTTGACATTATCTCTTTTCCAGACAGATAACCTTTCTTTCGAACAAGTTAAATGTTATACTGGCGTATTCTTGCATTTGCAACCACAAAGAATTTAGATTAAGATGAAGAGAATAATGATATAAGCAGCATACGTGTCACGAACTCACAAACTCACAACAATAGATAGTATCTCATACGACTTCCATAACCCCAACAGAGAAGTTTAGTTACCCATGAATGCGAAGGAAATCACAATTGACATTGTTGTTATACCACAATTAAGATTTCACGTTTGTAATGGTGTGGTAGGCGTTAGGCATGAATCCTTTAGCAAAGTAACGTTTCTCTTGTTGTGGAATTTAAGAATAGATGAATAGAAGAAGAAAAATAGAATTAATGGAAGAATGATTGTTTAGAACTAGAATGTCTTAGAAGTAGAATAGAATAGAATTGAATGTAAGAAGATGTCTGAAGATGTAAGAAGATGTCCTAAAATCTCTAGTAAGATAGGGTATTTATAATACCCATATCCTATTCCTACTAAGCTAATGAAATGCTTAACCAAATCCTACTAAGCTAATGAAATACTTAACCCAATTGTACTAGGTTAATGTATCATTATCCTAATCCTAATAAGCTAATGAAATACTTAACCCAATTGTACTAGGTTAATGTATCATTATCCTAATCCTAATAAATTACTGCTAGTCCCCAAAGTCTTCAGAAATATTGTTTTAGCCCGGGACAGAATTTTCATGCGCCATCTTTAGTCCTTGGCATCCAAGATTGGTTTTTCTCCTTTCGTGAAGCTTTCTTTGGCGTCAAGTTATCCATGAAATGCTGAATTCTGCATCATTTATACCTGAAACTTTGCTAATCATGTTCGTTAGCTCACTTACAGGAAAAAGGACTAAAAGTGCATGAAATATATAATTTGTTCTCAAAACTAGGCTAAAATATGGGCAAAATATAGTGCTATAGGCGTGTAAATTCGCCTATCATCAGTTATCAAGATCAAATAGATTATAGAGTCACATTAGTCAATTTGCACCTCTTATTAATTTGTTCTTAAAAGTTGTGCAAAATCAATACATGTCAACTATTTTGAATGCGATAGAGTATTAGACATTGAAAAATAATTTCGAGAATAAGTAATTAATGTTAATGGTAAGACATGAAAAGAATTAATTTTTTTTTGATACATTAAAAATGACAAGTAAAAGTGATGATTAATTTTTAAATTAATAGACAAGTAAAAATGAACAAAGAGAATATCTCATTTCCATTTTTAGAAAAAAAAAAATAGAGGAAATATTGTTGAGTTACATATTCAGAATATAGCAACCAGTGGAGTGGGCTAGTCCATATTATCTTTACATGTTTTGTATGATGGCCCAGACATTGTATAAGGCCCAATTTTATTTATCTGGTTCTTATTTGTTTTCATTCGGGTTATGTATATATATTTTTTGACCCGAATTATGTGGAGGAGAGATTCATTATTGAAGAAGGCGGTTACACGCACTAGATATTTTCTCTCTGGTTTCTTCCAGAATCTTTAATTTCTCACTGAAGTTTTTCTTCCAAATCTGGTAGATTCATACTTTTAACATGGTATCAAAGCTTCGATCCTTGTAGATCTGCTCGTAGGCTTTCTTCCGGTCCTACCCTTGAGGTCCCTCGTTGGATATTTTGTCACGGTGAACTCTGGTAACCTCTGGTTTAACCTAAAGCTTTTTTGTTTCAGTCGTTTTCGATGTTTCTGTATTCTGCTCTAACGGTTTTGTCGGACTTTTTCGTGGTTCTACGATTGGTGTTTCAATTGAAGCTTTGTCGGATTTTTGTGGGCGTTATCGTCGTTTTTTGGTATTCTAGGTCATCTCCTTCCGGTTGCGAAGGTGTTGGTAACTTTCTCTCTTTTTCCTTTTGTTGCAACTGGTTATTGTGGGTTGTGTAGCCGAATATGTCGACATCCGTGGGTTATTGTGGGTTCCACGGCTACTAGTCGGACTGTATTTCATAGTGAGGACTATACTCATCCCTGTCATCCTATATATGTTCATCCTTCCGATGCATTGGGTGCTTCTCTTGTGTCATGTCCCTTTGATGGAACTGGTTTTGGTAGCTGGCGTAGGACTATTTTGGTTTCCCTGTCCGTTCAAAATAAGCTTGATTTCATAGACGGTTCTTCGTCTAAATCCCCTGATTCCTCACCCTTAGCTAGGCAATGGCAACGTTGCAATGATCTTGTAGTTCCTGGCTGATTAATTCTCTCTCGAAAGACATTGCTCGTAGTGTTAAATATTCTGCCTATGCTATGGATATTTGGGTTGAATTAGAGGAACGATATGGTAAGGCTGATGGGGTTCGCATTTTTGAGCTTCGCAAAGATTTAGCTCATATATCTCAGGGTCCCTTAGACATTGCATCTTATTTTAATAAAATCAAGTAGCTCTGGGATGAGCTTGCTTCCCTGTCTTCCCATACTAATGTTGCATGCACTTGTGGGGGTATTAAGAAATCCGATGATGAACAACAAGTCTACCAGTTTTTGATAGGTCTCAATGATATATGCATCCAAGTGCGTAACAACATTCTTATGATGAAGCCCCTTCCCCCCCATTGGTACTGCTTATAGTATTCTCTTAGCTGATGAGAAACAAAAGAATGTGTCTTTTAGTTCTCAGTTTGCTCAACACTCAGCTTCTTTCTAGGCTGGGGTATCAAGACAATCTGTCCCCCCTAAAGTGAATTTTGAATCTCCCAGGACCATTTCACTGGTATGCAAGTATTGCAAGAAACCAGGTCATACTATTGACAAATGTTATAAACTTCATGGTTTTTCTATTATCTAAGCCCCCACCTAAAAGAACAGTTGCTCACGTTGAACTTACCTACTCTGGCCAAAAGGTTCATATTCCTGGGAATGATGATTTTATTTCTGACCTAGAACAACTCTAACCTTCTGACATTCCTGGTCTTAACAAGGGGGAGTATTCTAAGATGTGTGTCTTGCTGCAAAGAGCTCAGCTCCCTAATATGACTGCAGTCTGCCCATCTTTAGCATCTGCTAACTTTGCTGGTAAGCTGTCTCACACTTGTTTGCTGACCAAAATAGATAACACTATTTGGATTATAACTCCAGAGCTTCTGATCATATGACTTCTGACCTGTCTCTCTCTATTTTTTAATGTTCAACCACTTCATATTCCTTATTTAGTTTCCTTGCCGAATGGATATAAAGTTAAGGTCACTAACATTAGCTCCTTGACTTTATTTCCTGATTTTATTCTTCACAATGTTTTGTATATCCCCAGTTTTTAATATAATCTGATCTCTGTGTCAAAATTAGTTGCTCAACCTGATTTCACATTGCAATTCACAAAGTCTGCTTGCACCCTATAAGGCCCTTCTCTGAGGAAGCCAATGGTGCTTGGTAGACTTGATTGTGGACTCTACAAGTTCTTCAGCTCATCTGATTCCCTTGCTGATCCTTTATTTTCTTTTAATTCTACTTGTAATTCCACTATCTCCCCTTTCATTCCTCCTGTTCCATTTAATGCTAACTCTTCTATTCCTTGTAATTTTGTTAATGACAATCATAATAATAAAATAGATATTTTGTGGCATTATCGACTTGGCCATGCTCCTTTTTCTAAAATGAAATGCATTTTTAGTCTTGCTAGTAGTCTATTCCATAAGCAATCTTTTACTTGCCCTATTTGTCCCTTAGCTAGACAACCTCGCCTACCTTTTACTGATAGTGTTTCTACATCTTCTTCCCCTTTTGAGTTGATTCAGATCGATACTTGGGGGTCGTATCACTCTACTACGTATGATGGTTTTCGATACTTCCTCACCATAGTTGATGACTACTCCCGCGCTACTTGGACACATCTTATGGGTGCTAAAAGTAATGCATTTGATCTACTTAAAGCTTTTATCACTTTGGTAGAGACTCGGTTTCATACTCAATTCAAAATAGTTCGAAGTGATAATGCTTTAGAGCTTGGCTCTTATTTTGCATCCAAAGGCATCATTCACCAGACTTCATGTCCTTACACTCCTCAACAGAATGGGGTTGTTAAAAGAAAGCATAAATTTCTCTTAGAAACTGCTAGAGCCTTACTTTTCCAATCTCATCTCCCTATTTGATTTTGGGGGGACTGTCTCTTGACTTTTACATACCTTATTAATCGGTTCCCTTCACCTAGTTTGAATCACAAGAGCCCTTTTGAAACACTTCACAACAAAGCTCCCTCTTATTCCCATCTTAAAGCTTTTGGCTGCCTGTGTTACTCGACTGTTCCTATCCCTCATAGAGATAAATTGTCCCCACATGTCATTCCTTACGTTTTTGTTGGCTATCCTTTTGCTAAAAAGGGTTACAAACTTTATAATCTTCTCTCCCAGACTTGCTTTATCTCTAGGGATGTTAACTTCCATGAGACTACGTTTCCTTTCCTTTCACCCTCTTTCTCCTCTTCGCTAATGTGTCCATTTCCATTTTCTTTATTTGATGAACCTGTTTTACTCTCTTCTTCTCCAGCTGGTCCTGTATCCACACTTATGTCTACTCCATCCCTTTCTCCTGTACCTTCTGTTACAGATTTTCTCTCTCTTTCTCGGAGGTCTTCTAGGGTGTACCATCCTTCTGGTTATCTTCAAGATTATGTGTGCCACTCTTCTTTTCTGCCTTGCTCCTCTTATTTTCCTTTATGTGCTTCTATACATGGTCAAGAACCTGTTTGTGAGCCTCACAGTTACTCTCAGGCAGCTGCCTTCCCTCAATGGCAAGATGCTATGAGGCAAGAATTTGCAGATTTAGAGGCTAATTGTCACTCCCCAAAATCCCATCGGGCCGGACTGGCACCCGAAGCCGAGAAGGCCCGGGAGAACCCGTTCAAATACCTGTACTTTCCCTTACATGTCACCAAAAATTTGGACAGCACTTCGTTGCATATAGAGGGATCTAATTACCTGTATCAGCACAACACGCACAAATATGTATATATATAATACTTGGCCGTCGGGGCCACCACATATACAGATATAACATCACTATATAAACTTCCATGACTTTACCCTTCCTTATGTCTACAAAGCCTCTAGGATATACATGACATAACTAGGGTCGGGACAAACCCCCGCCCACACATGACTCATGTAAAATAACAAAACATAAGGAACCGACTCGGAAAGCTCCGAAGCAAACTGGAGCTCACCAACAATAGTTATATGACCTGGCTCCTACTTGTGCGGTGTATGAGCTGAGGTACCTGTGCCTGCAGCATGAAATGAAGGTCCCCGTGGGGGAAGTCAGTACGAAATATGTACTGAGTATGTAAAGCTGTAGATAATCACATATGATATAGGAGCTCAATAGAAATCCGAAACAAGTGAATAAATCGTAATAGGAGTGGACCACACTTACTAGAACTTGTGACAACCTGTACATTGAATTTATTCAATCACTTTACCTTCGTTCTTAACATCTTTGTAATCATTACTGTACTGTACTGTGACCATTAGGCTGCCTTCAGTACATATCAACTGGGGTCGACCCATGCTAGGTTTATGCCCCTGGGATACCACCCATAAACACGTAAATAGGGATCGACCCATGCTAGGCTTATGCTCCTGGGATACCACCCGATAAGAGAGAACTTCCATCACTTAGTTCAATTAATCTTTGAGATTGTTATTTCGGTCACCACCATATTTTTGATACATTGAAACAATGATACATCAATAGGAACCAAGTAATAGACCTTCTATACAATAACGATGTAATAAAGACTCATTGGTACATCAACAATGTGTTTCAGAATCATCAATATCACAACAATGAAATAGGAGCCTTTTGGTATATCAATGAAACATTTTGACACTTTATAGGATGGAAACAACTTCGTTGGTAACGTAGAACAATACATGTTTTTGGACAACCTCGGAATCTTACTTGATGGAACATTGGTGTTTTCATGCCAAAGAACATTGTTAGAGTATGCTTTACATACCTCGTCGTAGATTCGGATACCAATTCAACATAATTTCCCGCCTTTACAAATCACTTATCTACAATGAAATGTTTGACATCTAGTATTAGCAACCCAACACCACAATTCTCTTCCATAATTCCATACAACCAATATTTGCATAGCATTCCAAAAACCAACTTGAACAATAGGTTTATGTGTGTGTATATATATATATATAATCATCATTTCAATACCACATCATCACACCAAATCCCTTCACAATTCAACATAATCCAACCATGCATAAGAATAATCCAACATCATTTCCAATCATCTTTCAACAACAATCAAATAACATACTTCTTTTGCTTACATGCATATATATACATATCCATATAAATAACACCAACATAATTTACATCCTTACCATAAAATGGCCCTTTTGATTTTGAAGTACTATTGGCACAAATAAGGGGTGCTTCTCGAAGCCCTCGAGACGGTGAACACAACTACGGAATCAATTTGGATTTTCTACGGTTGAATCACAAGATAATTGGAGTTGAAATTTGGCTAGGGTTTCTTATTCTTCAATAATGGATGATAAATAATGGATATGAGGCTAAGTATATGTATATAATGACCAATTTTCGTTCATGAGGTGATGGAAAATGACCATATTGCCCTTAAAATTTTAAGTAAATCCGAATCTGTCCATGGTGGACTGTTTTGACAAGCTAAAGTAGATCGACCATAACTCTTTGCTCCAATATAGGATTTGGGTGAAATTGGTATATTTGGAAATATAATTCAAAGGGCTTTCATTTCATATAAAGTAGGCCACCCAGTTCGTCATGTACAAGGAGTTATGATCGTTTGAAGTTGACCCTAAAAATCTGTTTTGAGAGGCTAAAGTAAAACGAGTATAACTCCTTACTCAGACGTTGGATTTGGATGAAACCAATTGCATTGGAAATAAGACTCAAAGATCTTTCTTTTAATAGGTCATAGCTCTCTCAGTTCAATATATTAAGGGAGTTATGATCATTCAAGGTTGACCCAAAAAAACTGGCAGGCCTCAGTAGTTTGTGTGCAGGAAATTTTCCTACACATTTACTATTCACCATATCCCGGCCACCGTTTTATAGTTTCGAACTTGCTCGATTATATCCGAAACTTATCCATTTTTGGAAATCTTTATATCGTTGGAAAACTTATTCAATAACCTTCGTATGGAACCATCGACGGGCAAATTCCGGTATAAATAAAATAAAAAAATTAATTCCATATAAATAAGACCAATACACGTACTTTAATACGCCAATACATGTACTTGAATATGGAGTGTTACATCCTTCCCCCCTTTAGGACATTCGTCCTCGAATGTTAGCGTAGTTATTCAACCAAAACAAGTTCAAGTCCACCATTAACATTCACATCATCATATAAATACTATGCATATATAAACAAAAACTTACTTGTTAATGTTCTAACTCCGTTTCTTGAACTTCCTCTTCATCTTTGAACAAATGAGGGTACTTAGGTTTCATTGTTTCCTCAGCTTCCCATGTAATCTCTTCCCTTTGTTGATTTCTCCAAAGTACTTTCACCGATGCTACTTCTTTATTTCTCATCTTCTTAACTTGACGATCTAATATAGCAATAGGCATCTCCTCATAGGTAAGATCTTCTGTTACTTGCACATCTTCAGTAGAAGTAATAAAGGACGGATCTCCGATGCACTTTCGAAGCATCGATACATGAAATACTAGATGCACTGATGAGAGTTCCTGGGGTAGCTCTAATTCATAAGCAACTTGCCCACATCTTCGAATAATCTTATACGGGCCTATATATCGTGGACTCAACTTTCCTTTCTTGCCAAATCTCATCACCCCTTTCATTGGCGATACCTTCAAAAATACCTAATCGCCTAACAAAAATTCTAGCCCTCTTCTTTTACTATCCGCATATGACTTGTGTCGACTTTGGGCTGTTTTCAACCGTTGTTGAATCACCTTGACTTTTTCTATGGCTTGATACACAAGATCCGGTCCGAACATAAGAGTTTCACCCGCTTCGAACCATCCTATTGGTGATCTACACTTTCTCCCATATAAAGCGTCATATGGTGCCATTTTGATACTTGAATGATATCTATTATTGTAGGCAAACTCAATAAGAGGTAAATGATCATCCCAACTACCTTTAAAATCTATAACACATGCTCGTAGCATATCTTCAAGTGTTTGAATGGTGCGCTCTGCTTGTCCATCCGTCTGAGGGTGAAAAGTTGTACTCAGATTCACTTGTGTTCCCAAACTCCATTGGAAAGACTTCCAAAAGTTTGCAGTAAATTGAGTTCCCCGATCCGATATAATAGAAGTTGGCACCCCATGTAATCGGACTATTTCTTTAACATACAGCTTCGAATATTCTTCAACTGTGTAAGTGGTCTTAACGGGTAAGAAATATGCGGATTTAGTAAGCCTATCCACAATCACCCATATAGAATCAAACTTCCGAACTGTACGAGGCAAACCTGTAACAAAATCCATGTTGATCATGTCCCACTTCCAAATTGGAAGATCTATGCATTGCATATAGCCTTCGGGCTTTTGATGTTCCACTTTAACTCGTTGGCAATTTGGACATTCAGCTACAAATTCTGCAATGCTCTTCTTCATGTCATTCCACCAATACATATCTTTCAAATCTTGATACATTTTGGTTGATCCTGGATGAATGGAATACCTTGAAAAATGTGCCTCTGTCATAATCTTCTTTCTTAGCCCGTCTATATCCGGCACACACAATCGGTTTTGGCACTGAAGTACTCCTTCTCGCGTAAGCTCAAATGCCTTGGTCGTACCACTCTGAACGTTCTCCTTAAGCTGTAATAAAATAGGGTCTGCATATTGCTTCTCTTTCACTTCAGCTACTAATGAAGATTCCACAACATTATGTACGATAAGCTCTTTATTCGGAGTTTCAAGAAGGTGAACTCCCAAACTAGCTAACTAGTGAAGATCCTTAACCATCCCTTGCCTTTCTATAGGCGTCATCATAGCCTTATGACTTAACGCATCAGCTACTACATTTGCTTTCCCTGGATGGTACAAGATATCAACATTGTAGTCCTTTAATAGTTCAAGCCATCTCCGCTGCCTTAAATTTAGATCCTTCTGATTAAAAATATATTGCAAGCTCTTATGGTCAGTATATATATCAACATGAACCCCATATAAGTAGTGGCGCCATATCTTTAAAGCAAAAATAACTGCTGCCAGCTTAAAATCGTGTGTAGGATAATTTTTCTCATGTGGCCGCAATTGTCTAGAAGCATATGCTATTACCTTACCATGCTGCATCAATACACATCCTAAACCAATTCTGGAAGTATCACAATACACTGTATACCCTTCGGTGCCTTCTGGAAGTACCAACACGGGTGTAGAAATCAACTTGTTCTTTAAATCTTGAAAACTCTTCTCACAGGCATCATTCCATTGGAATTTGGATGCTTTATGGGTTAGCTTGGTTAAGGGTGCTGAAATGGAAGAAAAGCCTTTAACAAACCTTCTATAATAACCGGCCAACCCGAGAAAACTACGAATCTCCGTAGGCGTTGTGGGCCTTGGCCAGTTCTTCACAGCTTCTATCTCTTGAGCATCAACCTTTATCCCTTCACTAGATACAATATGACCCAAAAATGCCACCGACTTTAACCAAAACTCACATTTAGAGAACTTTGCATAAAGCTTACAATCACGAAGAGTCTGCAATGCCTGTCGTAAGTGATTGGCATGGTCCTCTTCTGATCTAGAATAAACTAGAATATCATCTATAAAAACTATCACAAATACATCCAGGAATGGCATAAAAACCCTATTCATCAAATCCATAAAAGCTGCGGGTGTATTTGTTAGACCAAATGACATAACTAGAAACTCATAATGACCATACCTTGTTCGGAAAGCTGTTTTGGGTATATATTTTTCTTTGACCCTCACTTGGTGGTAACCTGACCTCAAATCAATCTAAGAAAGCACTTGGTGCCCTGTAACTGATCAAATAAATCATCAATTCTAGGGAGGGGATATTTATTCTTAATAGTCACCTTATTCAATTGCCGATAATCAATACACATCCTCAGCGAGCCATCCTTTTTGCGTACAAATAACACTGGTGCTCCCCAAGGGGAAATACTAGGCCTAATGAACCCCTTTTCTAGCAAATCTTTCAATTGTTCTTTCAATTCTCGTAATTCTGCTGGGGCCATTCTATACGGAGGAATGGAGATTGGTTGGGTGCCTGGTATTACATCAATACCAAACTCTACTTCTCGTTCAGGAGGCAAACTTGGAAGATCTTCAGGAAATACATCAGAAAATTCATTTACCACCGGAACAACGTGAAGAGTTGGTGGCTCCGCTTCTGTATCCCTTACTCTAACTAAATGATATATATATCCCTTGGAAATCATTCTTCTTGCCTTAAAATAAGAAATAAATCTACCTCTTGGCGCGCTAATTTCACCTTTCCATTCAAGGACTGATTCATTTGGAAAATGGAAATATACCTTCTTCGTGCAACAATCAATTGTGGCATAACAAGACGCCAACCAGTCCATACCCATTATAACATCAAAATCTACCATTTCTAACTCCACAAGATCAGCCATCGTATCACGACCACAAACAGTTACTATGCAGTTTCGATAAACCCTTCTAGCTATAATAGATTCTCCGACCGATGTGGACACTTCAAATGGCTTAACTAACAGTTCGGGTATTCTTTTGAACTTTCCAGCAACCAATGGAGTAACATAAGATAATGTAGAATCGGGATTAATTAAGGCATATAAATCGAATGAAAATATAGACAACGTACCCGTAACCACATCTGGGGAAGCCTCTAAATTCTGTCGATCCGCTAGAGCATACGTACGATTTTGAGCCCCGCTAGAACTCGTGGCTCCTCTATCACCTCTAACACGACCCATTGGCTGTGCACCCCTTCCTGAATAAGGCATCGATGATGATGATGCAACAAATGACCCCGTAGGTTGTGCCATACCCCCTATGTCCCTTCGTGGACATTCCCTCATCATATGCCCCGACATACCGCACCAAAAGCAAACATTGGTCCCCAGCCGACATGCGCCCAAATGATACCTTCCATATTTATTGCATGGCTCTGAGGAGGTCTCGATTGGCTCAATTCCCTTGCCCTTGGTAACCCACTGATCGCGAACTATGACCCTCACTTCTTTGTCCAAATTTATTGCCTCTGAACCCCTGATGCTGTGGTGGAGCACTAGCTGCAGAATAAGAAAATAATGGCCTAGGTGGTCTAGCAGAAAATTGAGGTCTAAAACCTCCCTGTGGCGCCATAAACTGCCCTGTAGATCTGGCCCTCTTAGAAGATCCGCTTTCAAATTCCTGTGTTCTTCTTCTTTGCCTCTGATCTTCCATTTTCTGTGAAAATGCTTGGATCCTAGCTATATCCATGTCTTTATTCAGTGCAGCAATAGTACAATCCCTAACCAAATACGTATCCAATCCAACCACATACCGATGAACTCTGTCATCCATAGTAGTTATAACATTAGGAGCATATCTGGACAAAGAATTAAATCGAAGACTATACTCCCTCACACTTGTATTACCCTGTCGAAGATTTAAGAACTGATCCGCACGGGCCTGACGAGTCTCATATGGAAGATAATGATCAATAAATGCCTCTTTGAACTCTTTCCAAGTAGTTGGGGGTGCATCAATGCCCCTTGACCGTTTCCAATCTTCATACCAATATATAGCCTCACCTTTGAATCTATTGCGGCTAACTCCATTGTCTCTCTGCCCGATACATGCATCACATCTAAGGCCCTTTGGATCTGATCAATAAAGTCTTGTGGGTCCTCGTTAAGATCTGATCTAGTAAAAGTAGGAGGATCCATCTTAAGAAAATCCTGTGTTCGAAGGCTAGCCGCCCTATCTATACCACTAGGACCTGCAGTAGGAATGACTTGCCCTTGAGCTTGCCCAGCAACTATACGAGTCAAAAGTTGCACTGCATTTCTAAGATCTTGATCAACAACATTAATAGGTGGCTCTGGGGATATAGTTCTCCTCCCCCTTATTTCTTCCGGACTGGGGGAAGTTTCTGATGCATGCTCAGCTGGAGCCTCACTTTGATTAGCTGGTATAGTGGGTGACTTACTAGTCCCCTCTCCGGCAGCCACATCTAGTTGCTTACCGGTATTCTTGCTTCTGGTAACCGGCATCATTACTATAATAAGAGAAACAAACTGATTCAGTGGTCAACTATGACATCATATACAATATAAGCTCTATCGCACGATATAAGACATGAAGAAAAGAAACAATTCCTAAATGTCCATAGCCTCCTGTTTATAGATGTGGTGCACAACACACCGATAAACAAGACTCTACGTAGACACGACTTTGTAGACTCACTAGGACGAACCTCTCTGATACCACTTTTGTCACGCCCCAAAATCCCATCAGGCCGGACTGGCACCCGAAGCCGAGAAGGCCCGGGAGAACCCGTTCAAATACCTGTACTTTTCCTTACATGTCACCAAAAATTTGGACAGCACTTCATTGCATATAGAAGGATCTAATTACCTGTATCAGCATGACACGCAAAAATATGTATATATATAATACTTGGCCGTCGGGGCCACCACATATACAGATATAAAATCACTATATAAACTTCCATGACTTTACCCTTCCTTATGTCTACAAAGCCTCTAGGATATATATGACATAACTAGGGTCGGGACAAATCCCCGCCCACACATGACTCCTGTACAATAACAAAACATAAGGAATCGACTCGGAAAGCTCCGAAGCAAACTGGAGCTCACCAACAATAATTGTATGACCTGGCTCTTACTTGTGCAGTGTATGAGCTGAGGTACCTGTGCCTGCAGCATGAAATGCAGGTCCCCGTGGGGGACGTCAGTACGAAATATGTACTGAGTATGTAAAGCTGTAGATAATCACATATGATATAGGAGCTCAATAGAAATCCGAAACAAGTGAATAAATCGTAATAGGAGTGGGCCACACTTACTAGAACTTGTAAAAACCTGTACATTGAATTTATTCAATCACTTTACCTTCGTTCTTAACATCTTTGTAATCATTACTGTACTGTACTGTGACCATTAGGCTGCCTCCAGTACATATCAACTGGGGTCGACCCATGCTAGGCTTATGCCCCTGGGATACCACCCATAAACACGTAAATAGGGATCGACCCATGCTAGGCTTATGCCCCTGGGATACCACCCGATAAGAGAGAACTTCCATCACTTAGTTCAATTAATCTTTGAGATTGTTATTTCGATCGCCACCACATTTTTGATACTTTGAAACAATGATACATCAATAGGAACCAAGTAATAGACCTTCTATACAATAACGATGTAATAAAGACTCATTGGTACATCAACAATGTGTTTCAGAATCATCAATATCACAACAATGAAATAGGAGCCTTTTGGTATATCAATGAAACATTTTGACACTTTATAGGATGGAAACAACTTCGTTGGTAACGTAGAACAATACATGTTTTTGGACAACCTCGGAATCTTACTTGATGGAACATTGGTGTTTTCATGCCAAAGAACATTGTTAGAGTATGCTTTACATACCTCGTCGTAGATTCGGATACCAATTCAACACAATTTCCCGCCTTTACAAATCACTTATCTACAATGAAATGTTTGGCATCTAGTATTAGCAACCCAACACCACAATTCTCTTCCATAATTCCATACAACCAATATTTGCATAGCATTCCAAAAACCAACTTGAACAATAGGTTTATGTGTGTATATATATATATATAATCATCATTTCAATACCACATCATCACACCAAATCCCTTCACAATTCAACATAATCCAACCATGCACAAGAATAATCCAACATCATTTCCAATCATCTTTCAACAACAATCAAATAACATACTTCTTTTGCTTACATGCATATATATACATATCCATATAAATAACACCAACATAATTTACATCCTTACCATAAAAATAAAATGGCCCTTTTGATTTTGAAGTACTGTTGGCACAAATAAGGGGTGCTTCTCGAAGCCCTCGAGACGGTGAACACAACTACGGAATCAATTTGGATTTTCTACGGTTGAATCACAAGATAATTGGAGTTGAAATTTGGCTAGGGTTTCTTATTATTCAATAATGGATGATAAATAATGGATATGAGGCTAAGTATATGTATATAATGACCAATTTTCGTTCATGAGGTGATGGAAAATGACCATATTGCCCTTAAAATTTTAAGTAAATCCGAATCTGTCCATGGTGGACTGTTTTGACAAGCTAAAGTAGATCGACCATAACTCTTTGCTCCGATATAGGATTTGGGTGAAATTGGTATATTTGGAAATATAATTCAAAGGGCTTTCATTTCATATAAAGTAGGCCACCCAGTTCGTCCTGTACAAGGAGTTATGATCGTTTGAAGTTGACCCTAAAAATCTGTTTTGAGAGGCTAAAGTAAAACGAGTATAACTCCTTACTCAGACGTTGGATTTGTATGAAACTAATTGCATTGGAAAGAAGACTCAAAGATATTTCTTTTGATAGGTCGTAGCTCTCCCAGTTCATTATATTAAGGGAGTTATGATCATTCAAAGTTGACCCAAAAAACTGGCAGGCCTCAGTAGTTTGTGTGCAGGAAATTTTCCTACACATTTACTATTCACCATATCCCGACCACCGTTTTATAGTTTCGAACGTGCTCGATTATATCCGAAACTTATCCATTTTTGGAAATCTTTATATCGTTGGAAAGCTTATTCAATAACCTTCGTATGGAACCATCGACGGGCAAATTCCGGTATAAATAAAATAAAAAAATTAATTCCATATAAATAAGACCAATACACGTACTTGAATACGCCAATACATGTACTTGAATATGGGGTGTTACACTAATAATACTTGGTCTATTGTCCCACTTCCCTCCGATAAGAAACCCATTGGTTGTATATAGGTTTACAAGATCAAATATAAAGCTAATGATTCCTTGGAAAAATATAAAACTCGTTTGGTAGTCCGGGGGATACTCAAGTTGAAGGTGTTGATTTTCATGAAACTTTTTCCTCGGTGGTCAAAATATCCACAATCAAAACTCTTGTGGCTGTTGCTGTTAAGCATTGTTGGTCTCTCTTTCAACTTGATATTAACAATGCCTTTCTCCATGGGGACTTGGATGAAGAAGTATACATGAAACTACCCCCTGGGCTCACTTTTTCTGCTTCTTCTGTCCCTCTGGTTTGCAAGCTTAACAAATCACTATATGGGCTTCGGCAGGCCTCCCGTCAATGGCATGCCAAGTTGTCTCATGCCCTTCAGTCGAAGGGTTATGCTCATTCTCTTAATGATTACTCTCTTTTCACTAAAGGTTCTGGTGATTCTCTTGTCATCTTGGCCGTCTATGTTGATGATATTATTTTGACTGGCACTGATCTCAAAGAAATTGCTGATCTCAAATTGTTTCTCCATAATCAATTTAAGATCAAGGATTTGGGTTTGTTGCACTATTTTCTAGGTATTGAGGTTTTATATTGTGATTTTGGTGTTCTACTGCATCAAAGCAAATTCGTTCATGATTTGCTTACTGATTATAACTGTGATATTTCATCCCCTGTGGTTTGCCCTCTGGAGCTTCATCGAAAGTTGTCTGTTGATATGGGTGACCCTTTGGCTCAGCATGAGGTTTACCGCAGACTGGTTGGAAAATTAAATTTCTTGACTCATACTCGGCCGGACCTCGCTTTTGTTGTTCAACACTTGAGTCAGTTTTTGCAACGTCCGTGTGTGCCTCACATGCCGACAACATTACATCTTTTGCGATACCTGAAAGGTTCCCCTGGTTTTGGTTTATTTTTCAATAATTTTACTGATTTCACTTTACAAGTTTTTGTGACAGTGATTGGGCATCTTGCCCGGACAGTCAACGTTCTGTCACTGGTTTTTGTGTTCTGCTTGGTGGTAGTTTGATTAGCTGGAAATCCAAGAAGCAGCCGGTGGTCTAACTTTCTTCTGCTGAATCTGAGTATCGTTCGTTGGGTAAGGCAGTGGGTGAACTCACTTGGCTTTTCCGCCTCCTTTTTTATTTTTGCCTGCAACTTTCTTTGCCTGTTCCCGTGTTTTGTGATAGACAATCCGCTATTCATATTGCCAAGAATCCCATTTTTTATGAGCGCACGAAGCACATTGAGCTGGATTGTCACTTTGTTCGGGCTAAACTTGGTGATGGCTTGGTCACCTTACATCACATTTTGAGTGCCTCTCAGTTGGCTAACATTTTTACGAAGACTTTACCTGGTACTGCTCATCATTCTCATCTTCGCAAGTTGGGCGTTACCTCACCCTTCAACTTGAGGGGGGTGTTGAGTTACATATTCAGAATATAGCAACTAGTGGAGTGCGCTAGTCCATATTATCTGTACATGTTTTGTATGATGGCCCAGACATTGTATAAGGCCCAATTTTATTTATCTGGTTCTTATTTGTTTTCATTCGGGTTATGTATATATATTTTTTGACCCGAATTATGTGGAGGAGAGATTCATTATTGAAGAAGGCGGTTACACGCACTAGATATTTTCTCTCTGGTTTCTTCCAGAATCTTCGATTTCTCACTGAAGTTTTTCTTCCAAATCTGGTAGATTCATACTTTTAACAAATATTTATTCAATCTTGATTACATAAGCAAAAGTGAAAATCAATATTTAAAATAATGAACAAATAAAAATGAAGAAAGAAAATATCTTATTCCCATTTTTAGAAAGAAAACACAACCTCAAGAAACATTTTGTGATTTCATATTGTTCACGGAATTGTCAATGGACAACAAGCTCAAGAGAGAAATTGATTTGGAGGGATTAGTATAGGGAATTTGCAATCAACACTATACCTCATAGTAGACTTTGTCCCTTAATTATGAGAAATAGAGTAAAATTGTCCTTATTTTGACTTTGATTTCAAATATATTTTATTATTGGTGAATTGATTTAAATTTGTCTGTATCGATGAAATTATGCAGTGTTTGGTTTGATGTATAAAAAATAACATGAATTAAATAATTTCTTAGAATTTTATTTTATTTTTACAAAAATATCCTCCATATATATATTAGAAAGGATGTAAATTTTTTTTCGAGAGATATTATTATCTTTAATCATGTTGATGCATGTATTGGATCTATTGTAGTGGTAATACCATAGATTTTGAGGTATTAATAGTACACACCTTAATACACAATAGAGTGTATAACTAATGCAAGCGTAGGGTGCAAAAGTATATCAAGCAAGGTATTAATAATACACATTAAATTAATGCATGCATTAGTTTTCTAATACACTCTACCAAACGACCCCTTGTTGTTGTTATATAGATCAAACTAAAAATTTTCAATAATCAAGGACAAAAAAGATATTGACCTAATAACTTAAAGCAAAAACATGTAAATAATTTATTTGGGCAAGAGGGTGTTTGAATTGGCTTAAAAGCTAGTCAAGCCAACTTAAAAGTATTTTTTGACTTGTTTAGGTGTTTGACAAATAACAAAAATGCTTACAAATAAATGTTTTAAAGCCAAAATAAGTCAAAAGCTATAAGTTGGTCTACCCCAACTTATTACTTTTGGCTTAAAATCTATCTTAAGTTTGACCAAATAATTTACTTCATTATCCCTTACATGTTTTTGAAACTCCTAAAATATCCTTTCCTATTGTAACTTATTCTTCCATTTCTTGCTCTCTCCCATGATTGCTCTCTATCATAGTTTGTATTGTTTTTCTTTGCACTTTGTAATGTTATGATTGATTATTTTATTTCGTTATTCAAATTTTATTATTCAAAGATTTTATTTATTAAAAAATATTAAATATTATTTAAAAAGGTTTGTGGGTGGAGGCAGAATATATTCCTCTTCTATCACAATGAATGTTACTTTGATTTAAATTTTTTCGTGACAAAAAAGATTGACAAGGAATTTTTTTTTATTCTTGTTGTAATTAATAATTTTATATTGCGGTGAAATTATTTTTCGGCTATTTTTCAGTTTCATACAATGTTTTCAATAAATAATCGGAAATTATTAGAAAATAATTTTATCTACAAATTACTAATCATATTTACAAATTATCATATTTCAGCTTCTGTGATTAAAAAAAATTTACTAATCATTATCTTGAAATTTTAAATTTTACGAGTGAGATTGTAGGACTTTGTCATGAAGTTCCACATGTGAAGTAATATAACTAAGAGGCGATCAATGACGAACAATTTTTACGTACGAATTAGGTGTCAATTCATTACCATAGTCTTTAAGGAACTCAATTGCTATGCCAATCATATAAAATAAACTAATTGTAAAGAGACACACCAACAACAACAAGAAGAAAAAAGAATAGGTGTGATTGCAAAGCAAATAAAAAATAATGTGGAATTAAATCAAGTAGCCATGCATGTTTAAAAAATGATGTTTATATTGAAACTGAATTAAAATATATATTAATTTTAATTTGAATCATTTTAGATTTTTTTTTTAATAATAATCAACTCTACATATTGTTAACAGCTTTAAGGGTATTTTAGACATTTTGACAAAAAGAAAGTGCTTAGCAACACTTATTTACCAAACACATCAATAATTTTTTTTTCAGTTTCAACACTTTTATCCAAGCATGTAACTGCTTATTTTTAAAAGAAGTTTCAGCACTTTCAAAAGCACTTTTAAAGAATTTTTTAAAAGTCATTTTTTTTCAGCCTATCCAAACGGGCTCCAAGTTTTTAGAATGTCGAAATTACATATATTTTTAAAGTGTTTATTTTAGAAAAGTAAGGTGTTTGATAATTTTTTTTAGAGAAAATAATAGTTTGTTTGACCAAAAAATCTTATTTTAGAAAAGTAAGATGTTTGATTGAGAGAGAGTAAGTACTTTTCAAGAATAACATAAGCTAAGAAAATAATTCTTTTTCAAAGTAATTTTTTTTTCTTTTGGAGAAATACTCTTTAAAAAAATCCACACAAAAACACTTTTAAAAAACTAAACTAAAATATCAATTACTATTACTCAAAAAATATTTTTCTTTTTAAAATCAATTTACCAATCACAAACTGTGTTGGGCCACTAAAAAGGTTTTGGTTTGGAGCAACGGGCCACATAAAGGAAAAAAACCCTAATTTATCATTAGTCACCACTTCCATACTCTTGTAGTCCGCCATCGAATTTTCCCCCGTACGTCTGCTCAAACACTCTCTGTCCATAGCTTTTTTTTTTTATTAAAATTTACTAGAGATGGGATGAATGTTGTTTTGTAGGGAGAAGCGAAAGACTAAAGATGAGCCGAGCAGCAGTATCAGCAGCGAAAGGCGGGAAGAAGAAGGGAGCAACCTTCGTTATTGATTGTTCGAAACCAGTAGAAGATAGTATTATGGAGATTGCTTCTCTTGATAAGTTCCTTCAAGAGAGAATTAAGGTTGGTGGTAAAGCTGGTGTTCTTGGTGATTCCGTTACTGTTACTCGTGACAAGAATAAGATTACCGTCACTTGCAATTCCGCTTTTTCCAAGAGGTAATGACGTATTGCTTTATAATGTACTGTGTTTTATTGTATTGTATTGTATTGTTTTGATGAATAGATTATATCATTTTTTGTGTTGCATAATGTCACACATGGGCAATTTGAAAAAATAAACCTACAATACAAGTATAGTACTAGGTAGAGTGTAAAGGTAAGCAAAAATATAAAACAAGGTAACGACTTGATCACATAAAATGGAACTTATCCTTGTTAGTTAATACCTAATGATGTATTTTAATGATACAAAACAATGGAGTTTAAGTAACAATCAAAACAGATATTTTATTTATACCAACATCACAATTTAATACAATAGTTAACAACCATCTAAACAAGCTGTTATTTTAGTATTTTTGTCTCATTTTCAGTTGGTTTTGCTTGGAAAAAATGGTTCGAGCAACTACGTGTGGATAACAAACTACTAGTTGGGGTCAACTTTCAGTATAGTTTGAGTATATCTGTAGTGAGTGATTGTGAGTAACGTATCGTAGAACTATTCTTTTTTTCTTGTTCGGCTATGCTTTGGAAGGAGTTCTTTTATTAGGGATAGTGTAGTCATTCACACATTGAGCTTTGAGTCAGTTGATAATGGGGGTTAAAAGAGGTTTCATTGCTGTTTATTTTAGTTATTAAGAGTTCCACTTTGGATTTATCACACTAAAGATGATTGTTTTATGTCATTTTACTGCTTATTTATCCATAAACATTATCCTAATTACATTGAGAAATAGGGTCAAACAGAAGGATTAAAATGTCAGTGTAATATCATGTAATTAATCATTTGTAACTTGAACAGGGTATTCTAATAATCCTTGCAGCTCTTCCTAAACTTGTGGAACGGAGAGTGTATGAGCTATGCATTTAAATGGCTATGTATGGGTCCCAGATTAGGAGACGGTGTTGGCTTTTTTTGTAGTTTGATTATGATTACTTTCATGGATCGTCTCTGCTTTACAGTGCTTTCTTAGTGCAGCCCATAATTCGAGATTTGGAGTCGGATTGCTTATGGTTTTAAAAAGATTTCCTTTTAACTGTTTATTTTAGTTAGAGTTCCGTGCACTGCATGTCAAAAAAATCTTTCCCTTCTATTTTGGAGTTTCTCACTGAAGATGATGGGTTTATGCCATTCGTTGGTTTGTTCATCTGATGCATTATCCTATTTACATTGAGAAATAGAAACAACAGAATGAAAATGGCTGCATAATATCTTGTAAATATCACTTGTAACTTGAATAGGGTATGTACATAATGTTATTATAACTTAATAATCCTTGCATCTCTTCTTAATTTTTTGGAACAGATTGTTAATGAACCTTATCTAGATTATTTAGCACTTCTTAGTGAAGTGGATCCATAAGTAGACAGTTGTTGGTGAGACCAATACTGCAGCTTCTCTTGTCCATTAGTTTGCATCAAGTGTAGTTTTATTGATTTTACTTCCTTATCCATGATCATGTACAAAAATACACTCGGATTATGCCATATTACGTGTGAGTATAGATTTTGAAGAATTAATGTTATTAAATTGAAAGAGATATGTTGATATTAAGTAGGCGTTTGGCCATGAAAATCACAATTTTATTGGAGCTGGAGTTGGAGTTGTGTTTGGCAATGAATATAAATTGGAGTTGTTTTTGAATTTTTGTGAGAGACGTAGGAGTGAAAAAAGTGAAAACAAGTTTCACTTGTTTTCACTTTTCCAAATACAACTGTTGTATTTGGAACTCTTATGGCCAAACACCAATTTTGGAATAAAGTGAATTTTTTCCGGAAAGAAGTAAAAAATTCTTATGGCGAAACGAGGCATAATAATCGTTGTATCTCGCCAATTGGAACATCCTTCATGGCGTGTAAGCATATTTTCAAGTATCTTTTTAGGTTTTGACGAAATTCTTCATCTTTTAAATACATTTGATGCAGCTGAGTAGAGTCTATTGTGGTCTTGTTTCATCTGTTTTTTTCACCTACGCATCTTTTATCCTTCCACCTGTGAAAAAAACTGATAAGTCTAAAAGAGAGGCAAATGTTCAACATATATATCAATTTACTTGGGGCAAACTTGTATGCCGGATTAGTGAAAGAAGTTCTTGTGATTTTAAGTTATTGCTATATATTCTATTACTCCTCTCCCCCCCTCCAAAACCAAAAGAACAGTCTGTCAAAAGTAATGAAGTCAGGCACTCAAAGTCCATAATAGCTTGGCTTATAATTGTTCTATTTTTCAGGTACCTCAAGTACCTTGTCAAAAAGTACTTGAAGAAACACAATGTCAGGGATTGGCTTAGGGTGATTGCTTCCAACAAGGACAGGAATGTTTATGAATTGCGCTACTTCAACATTGCTGATAATGAAGCAGAGGAAGAAGATTAAAATGACTTTCAATGTCTCGCTTTATCTTCTTCTTTAGGCGGCCTCCTTATTTTGCACCTTGTATTATTATCTGTTTGAGTTGCTAAATGAGCCTTCATTTCTAGATTATTGATTTTCATTTCGCTTATCAGTAAAAGAAAACATTACTTTGATACTTTTGGTTTGTTTATCTTTGGGGTCAAGTATGCAAAAGTCATAATTTAGCTGTATCGCCCTTTTCCTCTTAATATGTAATTTATTGAGTTTATTTGTTGTTGTTTGTGCCTTTCGTTTAATCACCCCACAATTTGTGGCCTCTTCTGTTTGTCTTAAACGAGAGAAGTATGATAAAGATTCAGAGAAAAGATCGATTGGGACTCTCTCCATGGTCCTAAGATCTCTACTTGTTCAGAGCAATTGAAATATTTGGGTTGCATTCCGGGGAGGAGGATGCTATATTTCCAGGATTAGGATTCTTGACCTCTCTTTCTTTTTTGGCTGCTTTTCCCACCGAAATACCAGAGGCTCTCGCCGCTTCATCTTCCCAAATGAAGCCAGTAGTTGGCGATCTGGTGGAGGGTGATTGTTGGTAATTTTTTTAGTTGTTAGGGCCATAGGAATGTTATACAGTTATACTCATCCAAACAATAGTTGTATAATAAGTAATGAGCAAAACAAAATCCTTTGGTGACTAATCTTTTGGTACCGTCTTCTGGTTTGAATTCTTTATTTTGCTGGTCGGTTGAGGAAAAGGCAAATGATATTTAAAGGAATAGACAAACTATGATTTTTGTGTTAATGAAATATACAACAGGATTGTCCTTACATTGATTGAGCTAGGAAGACAACCCAAATCTTGGAAAGAATTTTGTCATATCCATATCATTATACCTCTAGAGTTAATTTTATAGGGACTAAAAAATTCATTCACGATGCCTCTATAGTTGACAATCCTTAAAATTCAATCACTTCCCGCCTCTTTCCCATAAATTCAAATGAAGGTATCAACCAAAAGGCTCATATCTTCAACGCACCCTTCTCTCAATCTCTGGCATCCAACTATCGATTCTTTCACATGGAATACTCTCATCAGAGCCGCTCATCTCCAAACTCATCCACCCACCTCCCCCACCCATACCCCGCTCTCCGTCTTCCTCCGAATGCGCTTCCACGGCGTCCATCTCGATTACTACACCTTCCCTTTTCTCCTCCAATCCATCCATTCTCCTCCGCACCTCCAATTAGGTCGAGCACTTCACTCACAAGTTCTTTTCTTCGGTTTCTCATCGGACCCATTTGTACAAACTTCGCTGATCAGTATGTACACTGGTTGTGGCGATTTGGGTTCTGCACGGAAGGTGTTCGATGAAATGCCTCAACCAGATTTGCCTTCGTGGAATTCGATTATTAACGCGAATGTGAAAGCGGGTTTGCTTAGCGCTGCGCGTGAAATGTTTGTTAAAATGCCTAGTAGAAATGTCGTGTCGTGGAGTAGTATGTTGGATGGTTATGTGAGGTGGGGTAAGTGTGAAGGAGCGTTGGAGTTATTTGGGAAGATGCAAGAGGAGAATAAGGTTGTGCCTAATGAGTATACCATGTCGATTTTGGTTGCGGCGTGTGAGCAGTTGGGTTCACTTGAACATGGGAAATGGGCTCATGCTTGTGTTTATAAACTCGGGATGGAAATTAATGTTGTACTTGGGACTTCGTTGATTGAAATGTACGCTAAATGTGGGAGTATAAACCGGGCAAGATTGGTTTTTGAAAATTTGGGTCGAAAGAAAGACTTAATGGCTTGGAGTGCGATGATCTCAGGCCTTGCAATGCATGGACATTGGGAAGATTGTCTTCGTTTGTTCTCAAATATGGTTGAGAGCGGAGTAAGGCCTGATGGCATCGCGTTTTTAGGTGTGCTTTCTGCTTGTGTTCATGGAGGATTGGTGAGCCAAGGGAAGGCGATGTTTGAGAGGATGAGTAAAGAGTTTGATATTTCTCCATCAGTTCAGCATTATGGTTGTATGATTGACCTTTACGGAAGAGCTGGTTTAATTGATGAAGCGTTAAATCTTTTGAATACAATGCCTATGGAGCCAGATGTGCTTATCTGGGGAGCTCTTCTCAGTGGTGCTAGGGTATGTGGAGATGTTGAAACATGTGAGATTGCACTCAATAAAATAATCGAGCAAGATCCTACAAATAGTGCAGCTTACGTTCTCCTCTCCAGTGTCTACGCTAAGATGGGTCGGTGGAAAGATGCTAGGCACATAAGAAACCTGATGGAGACGAAGAGTGTAAAGAAAGTTCCTGGACGTAGTTCCATAGAGGTCAACGTTAATATCCAGTAGAACTAATTTACATTGAAAAATTATGCAACAACAGCAGGCAACAACAACAACATACCAGTGAAATCCCACTAGTGAGGTTTGGGGAGGATAGAGTGTACGCAGGCCTTACCACCACTACCTAGTGGAGGTAGAGAATCTGTTCAGAAAGACCCTCGGCTCAAGTGAAGCAAATACAAGTGCAGAAACAGAAAACAAAGAGGGGCATTCTGAGAATTGAACTCGGGACCTCTTGCACCCTAAGCGAGATTCATACCACTTGACCAAATGCCCTTCGTTCATTGAGATATCACACAGACACTAGTAGATCACACGATGCTCAAGGGTAAATCATGTTTTGCAGACAATGGTAACTGCAGAATTTGAATGAGTAATGAAAGAATTTAGCAGTTTTCACTTCATTCCGAGGATATGGCGACTGAATTCTCCGTGCTGACCCTATAACATGGTACTGATATGCAGAGTCAAAATGTCAGGCATGCACCTTGCAGGTGGTGGTAATGTTGCAGTATAAATTGCCTCAAGGACTACTTGTCGAATTGTGGTTGAGATTGTTGGTTTCAGTACTTTGATATATATATATATATATATATATATATATATATATATATATATATATATATATATATATTTATTTTTTATTTATTTTTTTCTACTATATAGAAAAATACTCATAAAATAGATAGGACTCTATTAAGGAAATACTTTTATAAATATTGAGATGTACGTTAAACTAGAGAACAAACCGGTTTGTCTATTGGGAGAATATGATTGATGCTCATCTAACTTGATTCGATTGCATGTCCAGATGGTGGATGCTTGATTTTCTACCCACAACTTCTTCAATGTTTTTTGTCAGCATAATAGAATTCAACATGTGTATATATATATATAAAATCATTCTTTAGTGTCAAAATTTTCGCTCAGACAAGAATTAGTTGAATCAAAATCGAAGCTTTGCGATCGCTATTATATATTTTTTTTAATAGTTTACAGGTCGTAGATGAATGTCGGTTGGCTTTGAAGAATTTCTTGTGTAAAAATTAGGTTTAATTGTATTGTTTTGATATCTTTATTACCCTATTGTTTTATTTTAATTTACATATGCTAGATAAATGTGGGTCGACTTTGAATTTTTTTTAGGTAAAAGTTAGGTTTAATTGAATTATCGTAATATCTCTATTAGTTTGTTATTTTGTGGTAGTTTATGGTGCGTAGATGAATCTCGATCGACTTTGAGAAATTTTGTGTGTAAAATTTAAGTTTAATTGTATTGTTTTGATATCACTTTTATCGTATTATTTTGTTGCAGTTTATATGTGATAGATAAATGTTGGTCGGCTTTAAAGACTTTTCTTATGTAAAGGTTAGGTTTAGTTGTATTATTTTGATATTTCTATTATCGTGTTATCTTGTTATTGTTTACAGGTGGTAGATGAGTGTCGGACGACTTTGGAAATTTTTTTGTGTGTAAAGATTAGATTTAATTGTATTATTTTGATGTTGATGAATGTCGATCGACTTTTAAAAATATTTTCGATAAAAATTAGGTTTAATAAATAAATTCTCCATTTTTACATACTCAAAAGATATTAAATTTAATTATTATATTTATCTTTATTATTTAAACAAATATCCTATTTAATGTAATGTTTGAACTCATTAAAATGAGGTACACGCACAAGACGCGTACTCCTAAACTAGTATATATATATACCAGTTTAGCATACGTGCTTTGCACGTGTGTCTCACATAAAATAATAACATTTTAAAAAGTAATAATTGACGTTAAACTAATATGTCATAAGAAATTAAGTTAAAATTAATATTAAAAATTATTACTATACATATATATATATATAATATATATATGTATATATAAAGAGAGAGAGAGAGAGAGGGGGAGAGATCAGATTATCTTAAGATTAATATAAACTTGAAGGATAGCACAATTCCTAGGAGTTTTAATGGAAACGAAAAACTCAAATTTATAACTTTGGTTTTGTAACTGTATTTTGGATATTCGAATTATTGTTAGTCGAATTACGCATCTGAATTCATATTTTTGAATCTTAAAATTGAGATCATGAAGGATTCAACATTTAGATTCTATCGGATATCTGCACCCGAGTTCAAATAACTTACCATTGAGACGGCAAAACCCTCACTAGTATAATAAGGATATAGTATTACATAACAGAACAATTCGGTAGTCAAATGATTTAACTCTAAAATCAAAATTCAACTCACTTTATATTCGAGAACATCACCCTTAGTATACTAATGTAGTTCAGATTTTATAGTGATCTAATAGTATATACGCGTAGTATCCTTTGGCAAAAATTAAACTTTTCATCTATCTGCAAAAATATTCGTTGTTTGAACAAGGTATGTCTCAATTTGAACTATTACTTTGAATTAAAAAAACATGCTTACAATACAAGTTACAGAGCATCATCTATCAAATAAAGTTATTTAAATCGATAATAGAAATTAAAATTACCTCTGAAAAGATTATTTGATCATATTTTGTATGTCTGTCAACCATTAGAGCCTGTATAAAAAAAAATAAAAAAATCATTAAAGTCTATTAATAAACATAACGATGATATGCTAAATCGCATGGTTTATTCACAATTAAGATAATTGCTATCAACAAAAATTTAAAAGAAAATTCATATAACAAAGAAGGCTAAAAAACCCTAAAAAATTCAAGAAGAAAATTTTAATTAATCATCAATCAAAATAAAAATAAAAATAAAAATAAGAAGAAAATGTAGAAGTAGAAGAAATACACATGTTTTTCTAGTAAAATTTGATCAAATAACTACTTAAATAGGATTGTAGATTTTTCTTCTTCTTCTTTTTTATATAAGGTAAAAATCTAATTGATTTAGAAGTATTAAATTTTATAATTTTTTACCTAAATAAAATATATTTTTTCTTTCTATGCATATTTTTCTAAAAATATATTTTGGTTTCTAAAATTTTTCCTTAGAAACTTGCTTAGGAATCCTTTCTTTTCCCTACGTTTCTTAAATGTGGTTCTTAATTTTTTTTATTTTTTTTTTTTATATAAGATAAAAATCTAATTGATTTAGAAGTATTTAATACTATAATTTTTTACCTAAATAAAATATATTTTTCTTTGTATGCATATTTTTAAAAAAAATATATTTTGGTTCCTAAAAATTTTCCTTAGAAACTTGCTTAGGAATCTTTTTTTTTCTCCTGCATTTTTTTAAATTTGGTTCTTAATTTTTTTTTAAATAAAATATATTTTTTCTTTCTATGCATAATTTTTAAAAATTATATTTTGGTTCCTAAAAATTTTCCTCAGAAACATGCTAAGGAATCTTTTTTTTCTCCTGTGTTTTTAAAATTTGGTTCTTAATTTTTTTTCTTTCCGTGAATAGTTTTTTTTTCCCCCCTAAATATTGTGTAGAACTTCTAACCAAAAATTTCACACACTATATTTAGTTTCTTTTAGATATGGGATTCTTTCCTTTTTTTCATCTATCCTCATATTTAAATAATAATTTAATGATAATTTTTTTTTAAAAAAAGTGAAAAGATGATTTTGTCTATTGCGGGGGTATTTTAATGAAGGGCAAAAAGTTCAAATCACTTTTCTAAGGGGATTTATTCTTATCAGCTATATTGAGATATGGATGCAGGATTCAATACTAGTGCGGATCTAGAGGTCGGATTAGAAGAGTTACACAAACTAACGATATTGTGCAAGTCTTGATCTTACTCCATGTTTATCTTGAGTAATTAAAACAAAGCATTAGATAAGATGTAAAAATAAAGACAACTCAAAGAAAGTAAAAATTTGAAATCGACATTGACTACCTATTGAAATTTGAAGTTTGCAACCAACTGTATCATTCACCAAGGTTGTGTCTTATTTATGACATGAGCGATACAATGATTGACAAAATGAAACACGGTTGTCTTTGAGCACGAGAAGAAGGATCTTATTACTAGTTTATCGATCTTTTAGGAGTCGTTTGGTACGCATGATGGGATAAGTAGGGATATTTCATGAGACTATTTTTTCCCACCTTTCACATGAGATAGTAATCCCACCGTTTTAGTATAAATTAGTATACGTACCCGCGCGATGCGAGGATTATTTCAAAAAGAAATCAACACGTTGTCAGATGTATGAATTAAAGTAAAAAACTTAAAAGTAGAATTATAAGTAGTCGCAGTTGAATAACTTTTTCCACACCAACTTACATGAACTTGTCTGATTTTTTTGTCTTGACTCTTATGTCAGGAAGTTCAATCCAATAAATGAACTCATGTAATCATCAAAGTCCTAGATCGCATAATTTCATAAAAATAATTTTGGGTAAACTTGATCACATTATTGACCTTTCTTTCTAGCTCGATTAAATTGCCACATGACGTCATGCATCCTAAATTCTCAATCTGATGTCAAGAAATTAATCAAAATCTTCAGACCAAGACTAACTTCAATATACATACAACGTATCATAAATTTACATAAAATAGGAAGGAATACATTGCAAAATTTGACGCTAAGAAAAAATTAGATAAATGGGCAAATTATGTACGCTTATTTTCAAGAAACAATATGGGTGACTGCACAAATATTCAGAGCCTTATTTTCATTTCACGTTGTAATTAAGTTTCTACATGATGAGTACATAATATAAAAGAAAATTAACTACGTATCTATCATAAGTAAAATCTCACACATTATAACACACAAGTAACCTAAAAAGATAATAATCATATAACAGAAAGAAGTAATACCAAATTCTACAAATAATGCAAAGGATATACCACACCCCAGAACTAATATGAGTTATGGGCATATGATATGAGCAAACATGACTAAAAATAAAAGTAATATTGTGAAATTTGAAAAAGTAATAGCACTGTTTTCTATTGTCTCACTCTTTCTTATTTTTTTAAATAGTTTCTCTTTTTTCATATTTTTTCAAACCAATTTCATTTCCAACAACTTTATGTTCCTATGAATAGTGAATAGATAGACAACAAATTGATCAATTTACTTTAATAGCTTTTCATTTCCAATGAAAAACTTTGTGTTTGCAGATAATGTAAACTTCAGATAAGAAGATTAATACCATAAAAATCTATCTATATATATTTTTTTCGGATTCTCATCCGATATCTGGTATTTCTATTGGAGTCCTGATTAATCCGATTTCATTCATTTCTCTCTTAAGGGTGGATGAGATGTAATATTCATTTTTGTTACTCGCGATATAATTTTTCCATTTTCTACTCGGTGTCTGATATTCCTATTTGAGTCCCGATTAATTCGTACGCGGCATTGTACGGCCCACTCTGGAGGTGGTTCTCCCAACAAAATTTTCTTCATACCCAGATTCTAACCTAAGACCTTCAAATTCGAACCCGAGATCTCTAATTAAGGTTAGAGTAGTCCATCACTACACCACAATCCATGTTGGTACATATCATTATCATCATTAGATAACAAAAGTGGTATAAAGAGAAATTTATAACGGCAATTTTTTTTTTAATTAGTCTGTTATACACAATATTTGAGTCGAACACTAATAAAACACCTTTGTCTGATGTTTTCCATGCAAATCTCTTTAGATAATACATATATTTATTTAATACACTCATTAAATTTTTATGTCACACGATATAGATAACGAAAAGAAAAAAAATCACGAAGAATATGAAAAAAATAATCACATACAAAATTCATCAACACTGAATTAAAAAAAAATAAAAATAAAGCACAGTTACAAAAACAATTGGAAAAAACAAAAAAAAAATCTATCTTAATTTTATGTTTCGAAGAAAGGAAATTCAAAAGGAATTGTCCGTAAATCAAATATGGAGTTGGGAAGTAAAAGAAAACAATGTACTATGTTTGATGGGATGTTTGATTATGTAAGTTTGCAACAATTTTATATTGAAGTTCTTCATGGCAGTTTTTTTTAAATAGAAATTTTTAATGGATTGACAGTTTATATCTACTCATGTTTAAATTTTAGAATTTTCTCATGGTTACACAGTTTTGCTTCTTTTATTAGATATAGATAGGTTCATAACGTAACCGTCTTTTTAATCTGTCCAAATAATACCTTCTCGACACTGACAACGAAGAAGACACTTAGAATGATGGATTTAAACTAAGGGAGAGAGTCCTTTCTCAATCTCTTAGGGCCGGAATTACACTTTATTCGACACGCATTCTAAGGACGATGACAATGCCGATCTCTGAAAAGCATTTTGATTCCGTTGCTGCTGTAAGTATTTTATTTTTGCAATAACATTTAAAAGAGTGCTGCTTCCATTGCTATATCTTTATCCATCTATGATATTCAACAACACTGATTCCTTTGATTGTGATGATATATATATATATATATATATACATTTTGATACAAAAAGAAACCCAACAATGAATTTCAATTGCTATAAAAGAGGCTCAAAACGTGTATTTAGTCTAGGAGTAGTTAATGTACAGTTTATTTAGGGATAGTTAATGTGTAGATATAGATAGGTTTTTTATTTTTAATTATCTTTTTTTAAATATTTATAGATAAATTTTTATTTTTTTAAATAGGATTTTTCTAGTGTTAACACATACGGCTTTTGCCTCTCGTATAGATATAGATAGATGGTGGGATAAAATAGTCTTAGGATTAAATAATAGTACCTTATACCAAACATAAGATAAAATTAATCCCAAATTTTATTCCGGAATTATTTTTCTTACCGCTTCTACCAAACATTTCCTTTTATAGTACAATTTTAAAAAATTATGGCCTAGTTGAACACAAATGATTTTAGGATTTTTAAAATATAGGTGTACCATTTAAAAAAAATGAATAAGTGTATTTAGTGTGAATTGATCTCCGATTTCTCAAGGTAGATAACTTTAACTTCTAATTAAGTGCACCATTTAGTCTTCTAATAGCACGAGTGACAAAAAGTAACATCATACTAATTTTTAGTGAATATATAAATAATATACTTAATTTTACGAAGGGACCATGAATTCGTGTGCCCTATTTTTTTTAAGTGTAAATTCGCCCCTGGTTGGACAAGAACAAGACTAATATCCTTTTGCATTGTAAGTTGACACATTCTTCCTATTATGAATCGCGACTTCAAGATGCAGACAATGGAATTCAAAGACTTGATCCAATTGATGCTGGAAAAGATTTCATTAAATATGATCAAATGCTTCCAAAAGTATTTTTTTGCAAGACTTCGACTTATCATTGCTTTTGTAACTGGCTTCATCCCTTTGTTGTGAATGGAATTGGAGAACATATTTATTGACTCACAACACACCAAAACAAATTAGTCACTTCAAAAGCCAGAGATTTATTTTTTTTATTTTTTTTTGGCATTATAATTTATGCTTTTTCTCTGCAAAAAGGAACAATATAGAAATGTCCCAAGCAAGTATCGAGATTTGGGTATGTCTACGTTTTCTTGATATGATAATTTCATTAATAGTTCATCTAGCATTTCTTTTTCTTTGTTATAACTATCGTATTAACACTTCTATTCGTTTTCATGAAGCCTAAGTGGAGACTGCCAATGGTTTAATTGATCTATCAATAGGTCATAGGTGAACCTAAATCATAAACAACTATTTTTCGAAAAAGAATATGAAGATTCACAAAGAGTTCTAAGAGTTTACTGATCAAGGCCACCAACAAGTTTCTAACTTGAACATGCTTTTTCATTTGTTGATTAGCTAATTCAATAGTCCATAGTTTTTGGTGGTTAATAAAGTTTCTAATCTATGCGATTGGACATCCGATTTTATTTCGTGATTTAAAATTATGAGATAAAATCAGTGTTTGGATATGTATTTAACGCTGATTTCATATTACGAGATGAAATTCCAAATTCTCTAAAAAGTTTGATTTGGAAATTTCATATATTGATTTGGGATTTTCAGATACAAAAGTTAATCCACAAGTTTAAATTTTGTAAAAACAAAAAATCACTATTTATATGTACCAACCATTTATTTCATATGTAAATAGAATTTATAGTTCATATTATTACTCTTTAAACTATTCATATCTCATGTAACCATTATTTTCACCGACATAAAATTTATTATTACTTCAAATCAACTCATACTTTATGATTTATTATTCACCACATTCTCATTTTTGAGCAAATTCATTCACCAACCAAATTTAATTTGTACTTTATTCAAATCAGTGCTTAATAATCAAGATTGTCGGTACTATTTGGAAGAATTATGTTAAAGAGTAGTATACTATAACTCAAGTTTAATTTTACCTTTTTATTGAACAAAAGTTAGATCAATAAGTATTATATTTTTGTAGACTAATAACTTGTGATAGTGCGTTATACTTTGTTATAAACTTTTTCTTATTTGATAAGATTGTATAAAAAATTGGGATAATTTAATAGTTGTCACAATTTATGAAGTTTTTATGTTTATGAGAAAACATACAAACATAAAAAATTTAAATTGCATGTTCAAACAAAATTTCAACTTCATCTCATAATTTTATATTACGATCTCAAATCATGATTTCATCTTGCATGAGTAAAGGAACAAATTTGTGTTTGGTGAACATGTGATTTGAATAGCTGAGTGGTGGGACAACAAGGTCAGTGGTGGAGTCAGAATTTTCATTAAGGGGATTTAGAAGTAAACATACGAACTAATTGAAGGAGTTCAACATCTACTGTATATACATAAAAAATAATTTTAACTGTATATAAATAATAGTATAATTTTTTGCTAAAGAGGGTTTGAATAAACCCCTGTGCCAAGTGTAGCTCCGTGTAATATAGCTAGGGGTATGTCCAATGAAATAAGCTATTAACGCGCATTCCCCTCTCTATCCACCTTCTACTTTTCCAACTGAACCACAGCTTGCCCTGCAATTAATTGAAGAGGAATAAAATTCAATGAAATACCACGGGAAGCTGCCCTGTTCTTTACAAATAAACTTGATCAAGGAGCTGGCTGAGCATCGACAAGGTCCTCGAGAGATTGTTCAGACAAGTCTTCGGGTTCCAATGGTTCATTAATCATTGTCCTTATCTCCCCAGATCTAGAACATTCTGCTTCATTTTGATCTGGTGTCAATTTAAGGTTTATTGTAGAAGCACTTCCATCTAATTGAGTAACAATTGGGGGCGAGGGTGTTAGATTCAGCTTCTTTGCAACTTCCCTTTGCCCAATCGACGATTCCTCTTTATCCATAATTTGTTTCCAATAACGCACCCCTGCTGAGATTGTGTTTTCGCATTGGTACCTTAAGTATGTTCTCGAACTAATCAATTTAACCTACTTAGAAGATTTTATTTTTTTCTACTTTGGTGTGTCTTTACAATGTAAAATGAAATGCCTTTTTCGAGGATTTTTATCTTTGGAATCGATTGGTCTATCACGTTTTTAGTGTGGTTTAGACTTATTTGTATTATTCAATTATCCCATCGAAACATCAACTCGAATAGGAGCATCAGCAGCTGGAATGTGAGATTTTATAACTCTTGATAAGTCAGTGAATGCATCTGACAGTTGATTTGCAATGTTTTGCAAATGAATTATCCTTTGAACTTCTAGTTCACATTTATTTGTACGAGGATCTAAATGAGATAATGATAACGCATTTCAGTCTATTTCCTTTTTCAACTGCTTATTCTCCCCCTAATATTGGATATATTGTTTCATCAAAATGACAATCAACAAATTTTGTCATAAATAAATCCCCAGTCATAGATTTCAAATACTTTATAATAGAAAGAGATTCATACCCAACATATATTTTCAATTTTCTTTGAGGATTCATTTTTATACATTGTGGTGGAGCAATTAAAACATATACCACACATCCAAACTCTTAGATGGAAAATATTTGACTCTTGACCAAAAATTAATTGTAATGAGGAGACTTTATGATAACTTGTGGGTCTTATCCGCACAAGAGCTGCTGCATGCAAAATAGCATAACCCCATATCGAAATGGAAAGTTTTGTTCTCATAAACATTGGTCTAGCGATTAATTGAATATGTTGAACTAATGATTCTGCTAGACCATTTTGAGTATGAACATGGGCAATTGGATGTTCAATTGTTATTCCAGTTGATATACAATAATTATTAAAAGCCTGGGATGTAATTTCACCCGCATTATCAAGACGAATTGTCTTTATTATATAATCTAGAAATTATGCTCTTAACTTTATTATTTGAGCAAGTAATCTCGCAAATGCCAAATTACGAGTAGATAATAAACACACATGTGACCATCTTGTAGATGCATCTATTAAAATCATATAATACTTAAATGGTCCACATAGAGGGTGAATATGCCCACATATATCACCCTATATACGTTTCAGAAATGCAGGGGATTCAATTTTCACTTTCATTATTGATGGCATAGTAATTAATTTGCCTTGAGAACATGCAACACAAGAGAATTCTTTAAATTGAAGAATCTTCTGGTTCTTCAATGAGTGTTCATATGAATTCTCAATTATTTTGCGCATCATATTAGAACTGGGATGTCCCAACCAGTCATGCCAAATAATAAAACTATTTGAATCAGTAAACTTCTTATTTGCTATGACATGTATTTTAACAATGCTAATACTTGTGTAGTATAAGCTGGAAGAAAGAGTGGGTAATTTTTCAAGTATATATTTATTACCCGACATTATTGTAATAATATAAAGTTATTCAATCTTTTCATCATTTGTAGTCTCAATATGATAACCATTTTGGCGAATGTCTTTGAAACTTAATAAGTTTCTTTGAGACTTACTATAATATAATGCTTCATCAATCATCAAATTTGTTCCTCTGGGAAGTAATAAGTTAGCTTTTTCGGAGCCTTCAATTAATATTGTACTACCACATATAGTATTAATATTGGCTTCCTTCATCACCAAATAAGAGAAATATTTCTTATCTTTTAGAATAGTATGTGTGGTAGCACTATCTATAAGACATATATCATCGTAACTTATTTTGGATCCAATTGATGATTGGGGAATTTCCATATTCTTAAAAAAAAAAAAGCATACTATAAGAAATTTTAAAAACTAACATAAGAAATGTAGAAATTAAAAATACACGGTACTTTAATAAAACAGAAAAACGTAATTGCAAACAAAAGAAAATTATAACTTTCTTTATAATTTATTCTCAACTAAGGTGATCAATTCTTCAATCAATATCCTCATAATGGGTAATATCTGAGAGGCCCTTAAAATCATCATCTTTGTAAGCAAGATTTTCCTCAACATCATTATATGTATTTGATGGAGCTGCTTCATCATCATCACCTCGAAAGGTCAAGTATGCTTCCGTATCATTTTCTTTTCTTTTAAGGGAAGCTTGATAAAGTTTGACAAAATGATCAAGCGTACGACAAACACGTGCCCAATGACCTTTCATACCACATCGGTGACAAATATTAACTTTACCCTTTGAAGGATTATTTTGAGAACCTTTACTATTCTCTTGTTTATTTCCACCATTAGGACGATAATTATTTCGTTCTCTACCACGTCCTCGCCCACATCCACGATAATGGCCTCGACCACGACCACGATAATAATTTTGCCTTATTTCATGCTGATCATGCGCTGCTACAACATTCGCTTCAGGGAATGGAGCAGATCTAGTGGGACGAGCTTCATGATTTTTCATTAACAAAGTATTATTCTGCTCTGCCACAAGTAGGCATGTAATCAATTCAGAATATTTCTTAAATCTCTTTTCACGATATTGTTGTTGTAGCAATACATTAGAAGCATGAAAAGTGGAAAAAGTTTTCTCTAGTAAGTCCTCATCAGTGATGGTTTCTCCACATTATCTTAATATTGAACTTACTTTATGAACAACAGAATTATACTCAACTATGATTTTAAAATCTTGAAACCGAAGGTGTATCCAGTCATATTTAGTTTTCGGTAATACCGTCAATTTTAGGTGGTGATATCGGTCCTTCAAGTTGATTCATAATTCGAGTGAATCTTTTACAGTTAAATATTCAGTTTTTAATCCTTCGTGGAGGTGATGACGAAGAAAAATCATAGTTTTCACCTTATCTTGACTAGATGCGTCATTTTCTTGTTTAATAGTATCCCCAAGACCTCTAGCGTCAAGGTGAATTTCAGCATCAATGACCCATGATAAATAATTCTTTTCGGTAATATCTAGTGCCACAAACTCAAGTTTCGATAAATTTGACATAGTGAAACTATCATAAAAAGATTAATAAGTTAGATATAATGATATTTTTAAAATAAGATAACCATCTCAAATAAATTTAAATAGAATCATATATTGTTAATAGATTATTATCAAAAGTTTATTTTCTTTAGCAATTTGTATATTTTTTTGTGTGTAGAATTTGAAAACAAATAGTTACATAATAAATACGTACTTTATAAGGGATCTCATGTTGATAACGTGTTGTAAATAAATATTCTGAAATATACTAAAACGAAAGGGGAGAGGAGAGAGACCTATAAATATAAGAGAAGATTTTATTTTCTTCTACTTTGGTGTGTCTTTACAACGTAGAATAGAATGCCTTTTATAGGCAATAGTATGTGAAAAAGGTGTACTATGTGAAAATACATTCACAAACTTTACATCCTACAATAGTATATGTAGCTAGGGGTGGACGTTCGGCCGATTCGGTCTGATTGTTTAATATCGGTTCGGTTTATCGGTTTTCGGATTGACAAAAATGACATCCATAACCAAATCGAAATAAATTCGGTTTGGTTCGGTTTTTACAAATTCGATTCGGTTATTTCGGATTTTTATTTCGGTTTGAAATATTAAAGTAGTTAGCCTCTCTTTTTCATAACTGAGCATTTAAAATTGATGGATTTTTTTAGAAAAATTATTTTTTCAAACCTGTTTTTCATTCCCAAATATAAATAATTATAAATAACTCAACATGGATGAAACGAAATGAAGTAATCATAAGCTTAACATAATACATAACGTCATTAATCATTACATATAATATAACCTTGCATAAATAGTCTACAAAACAACACAAAACTCGTAAAAATAGTCCATGAAACAACATACTTTCTGCATAAATAGTTCATAAAACGGTCCAAAGTCACCAAAATAGTCCATAAAATATTTGAGTCACTAAAACAATCCATAAACAGTCTGCGGCGTATGCGAATTTGCTATTAAATGTTAATTGTGAATGTGAATTACTAAATATTATATATAAATATATATATATATATATATATATATATATAACATAATATACATAATATAATATATATATATATATATATATTGTTTATTTATTTATAAAATTTCGGTTTTTCGGTTTAAACCGATTTTTTTTTTTAAATCGAAAATCGAACCGAAAAACCGAAATTCTAAAATTATAAATTGAATCCGATCCGAAAAACCAAAAAACCGAAACCAAAAATAAATTTCAGTTTGATTTTTCGATTTTTTCGGTTTAAATCAAAATATGCCCACCCCTATGTGTAGCTACAATAGTGTAGTTGTGAACATCCACCAAATACATTATTTACAATAAAAATTACAATTATATCCAATATTGAATTGTTCCTTTAAAGATAAAGTCGTTCAAAATTTTAATATGAAGGATTAGTGACTTTTGATATCTTAGCATTGCGTGGTAAAATGGTTAATATGTAAGTAGTTTAAAAATCACATTCAGACTCTGCATGTTTTTCGTTTACCAAGGGAAGGAATGCTTTTTAATAATAGCGATAATTTAAGTAGGTAAATAAATATAACGGTTCCCGCTAATCAGTCGTCAAAAGAAAAGTATATAAAACATTTTCTTCCTCCAATTTTGTATCGTCTAATCTTTAAAAAGTATATATAAATCAATATGACAACTTTTGTTAAGTAATTTCTTAATGAATTTTCAATAATTAACTCATACAAAGTACGAAATATAAAGAAGCAGAGAAAATGGTCTAAGACCTCTCCAATTTATACTCGAAATTATTCAAAATTTCAACTACACACTTCAACTTTACGGAAGTCCTATGACCCCCTGAACTGTTTAAAATTAAAATTATTACACCCCTAAAAAGCCATAACCACATTTTTATTGAAGGGTGGAACTCACGCATTTTGACCAGTCAATTTTATTTTGTTTTAGTTTTTAAATTATTCTTTCCTCTTTATCTTCCATCATTTTCAATTTTACAAACCTAAATTAAAATTTCATCATTCTCATCAAACAAAACATCAATATTCTTGCATCGACACCTAATCTATATCATCAGATGGAGGGGCCTTTGACCATTTTCTCTAAAAAAAATAGTTAGAATCTTATTAGCAAGGAGTACTAATTATACTCTTAGGGGTCGTTTGGTAGAGTGTATAAGAATAATGCTGAATAAGGTGCATTAGTAATGCTTGCATTAGTAATGCTGATATTACTTATGCTGACATTATTTCCTATATTCTGTTTGATTTGATGTATTAGAAATAATATATAAGACATAATTTTTATAAAATAATGTTTGTTTACAAAAATACCCTTTTAACTTTGTACACTTTCTTTTCAACAATATTTTTTTAACCTTTTAAATTCATTGTATATTTAAAAACAAAAATTTATCCATTAACATATGTTTACAAATTAAATTATAATTGCTACAGCTGTGCTATTAAACCTCTTTGGTCTAAACAATTTTTTTTTTTTATGGAGTAATTTGGTTCATATGAGTCTTACTTCAATGATGAACAAAGCCAAGCAGCAAAACTAAGAAGATGTCAAAATTTTAGAACGACGAAATATTGAATCAATATGCTGACAAATTTACTAAATGTTGATTTATTTATCAGATGTCATATGTTGCATTGAAGCAACTTTTATAACGAAAAATCTTAAATTTTTATTGGTTTGGTCCAGTTGTTTGGCTATGAATGCAGCAAGCTTCTAGCTCAAAGGAACAGAAAAATGGAAATTACTTGTTTAATTGCTGTAGAATTATGGAAAGGAACGGGAAAATATAATATAGTGAGAAAAGAGAATGGGAAATGTTTTGAGAGGAATTTGAGGGGTAATAATGTCATTAACTATGCAAATGCATGTATTAAAATTCTTTGCATTAGCAATACATTGAAAAAGAATGGTATTAACAATACACACCTCAATAAAGAATAGAGTTTATAACTATTTGCATTAGTTATACATAGGCTAAAAATGATACCAAACAAGGTGTTAGTAGTACACAAGATTAATACATGCGTTATTTTTTTTAATACATTCTACCAAACGACCCCTTAGGGAAGATGAAGTTCCAGAAAATTGCTCTAATTCTTAACATAAATAAAAACATATTACTTATTTTATAATTAAATGAAAGATTGCTGAACATGGAAAGTATAACGTGTGATAACCAAGTCCCATAAGAATCCGGCTTCACCAAATACACTCGATTTCGATTTCTCTAGGATGATTTTGTCTTTCTGTACATTAATAATGTAAGAATAAATCAATTTTTAAGGGTATAAAAAATCGATCAATATTTGAAAATATTTTGATCATTCAATATTTAGGAAAAATTATTCGTGAATAATAATTATTCTCTATGTTCGTGTATTGCACAAATACCACTCATATCTATTAGTAGTTCAAAATAAATTAATTCCTCTATTCATCTTTACTTGTTCATGTCACTTAAAATAGATGTTCAACAATACTTGTTCGATTTGAAAAATTAATGCATAATTTATCCATTTATATCCATTTTATCCTTGATATTAAATAGTATTCTGATTAATATAAATTATTCATGCATTTTATTATATAAAATAATAATCTTAAATAAAAAGCATGAATAAATATAGTCAATTCTCCTATATGTCTTAACAATTCTTGTAGGGAGAAGAATGCATGAAAACCAAGAAAAAGAAAGAAAGAAGATATAAGACAAGTAAGAAAGATCAATCCATTACAAATTTATCAAAAACTACACAAGAATAAAAAAGATAAAATCATGAACGTTTTCATAAAGGCCTTTGAATTTCTCATCAAAGTTTTACGATATTTGTCATGCCAAAATCTCACCAAGATTTTATGATAAATCATCATGTCAAATTCTCATCAAGATCTCATCATATATTGAAAATATCTTGTAAATCTCATCAAGGACTAAGTAAAATCTCTCTCCCTATATATATATATATATATATATATATATATATATATATATATATATATATAAAAGATTTAGAAGCATGCTTATGTGACATATTTCTAAGACCTCCATTTTTATTTTACTTTTTTCTTAATTTTTTTTTTCTCTATTTACTTGTTATATTAAAATAGTTAATAGTAATAACTTTATATTAAAATTTCTTAATTACACCTCTCCATTTATTTCTATTAACTTTTCCTCTACCCATGTACACTAATTTCTTTCTTCTTCGTTACATGTATATATAGGTTTTTGCTGTAAAAAGTGTTCTCCAATAGTCCGTCAGTTTAATTCAAGTTCCGCCTGGTACGGGAAAAACTGTTAGCTTCGCTGCCATCGTATATCATATGGCCAAGCAAGGCCAGGGTCAGGTAAGTTTTATTGGTCTGATTTCGAGTCCTTTCACTATTTCTTTTATTGTAGATTTTAAGATTGCAATTAAAAAAATACTCAGTATTTGTAAAACAAAAATAACATTCAGTATTTTTGCTTGGTTATCGACACATAATTTTTTGTTGTTGTATATAATGGAAGTAGCTTATTGAATTTTGAACTATTCTTCCTTGTCTTTTGTGACATCACATATTCCCTTTATCCTCCTCTGCTCCCTTTCCTTAAGTTGATTGGTCAGGAGTACTTTTCCATGACTTGAAGACGCCTTGATGATTGTTATATAACCACCCAACTATAGGAAAAAAGAAAAGAGTAATCAAAAGTATTGAGAACATAGGAATCACAAAAAATGAATAGAAAATGTCATCATACTTCTAAAGAGAAGTTCGAGGCTAACAAACACGATGTATTTTTATTATATTTTAATGTTTTCTACTCTTTACATTTTTTTGGTTATCAGTAATTTTATCATATTTATACTTATTTGATTAACATGTTATATATTCGTTTCTTTGGTAAAGCAAATTTTTAAAGTAGATGTATTTGAATTTTTTTATAATCGCGCGGAGCGCGAACATATTCATTAATTTGTTTATAAATAGATGGCATTTGTTGTAGAAGGAAGATTATACAATAATCATTTATTTAGTATTTTGATTTTCTTTCTAGTTTTCTAAGGAGAAAGAAAGAGTTGATCTTGATCTCTTTCTCTAATTATTTTTTTATAGTAAAAATATTTATTATTATATATATTTTTTTTAAGTTTTTGTTGGTCCATGATGGAGTAATTTTTTTTTGTTGGGATAGTTAATGAAACTTGATGTATATATTTATTATCACTCTGTAGACATTGAAATTTTGTGGACTCTACAAAAAGAGTTCAATTTTTGTTAGAGTTCTTGGGGGCTACTTTATCCTAAATATAGTTTGGTGGCTACTCTACCTAAACCCAAAATTACGTCTATATAAAGGGGGCAAATATCCCTTTAAAAGGCATTTTCAAGATCCCAAATATCCCACAAATTCATGAGATATTCATAAATCTCGAATATCTCAGAGGGGTCAAAAAAGCCTCTTCTTGATTAATCAAATAAATCAAGAAGGTCGACAAACAAATCCTCCTTTCATAGAGATCAAATTCAAATATTCTTATGTTCAAGAAATACGCCACTAACGGCCCTCGAAAGGAGATCAAATCCAAATATTTCTATGTTCGAGAAATACGCCACTAACGGTCCTCGAATTATGGAGAAATTCATATCAAATCCTACGTTTGAGAAATACGCTATTGACAGCCCTCGAATTATGGAGAAAATCAAGAGAGAAGAATCAAGGAAGGAACAAATTTGTACTCACATCGTTTATCAATAAAATTGTTGTTTCTTCATATTTTTATTTGTGGTTGAAGTTTATTTTTCATGAATTAAATTATGTTGGAAACAAACTGGCACGCCCAGTAGGACCAAATCTGCCCTTCATCTCTTCCCTCATAAATCATATATGCAAATCATATATGCAAATCTGTAGCCGCAAGGCGTAAAGATGGAAGCTCTATGGGTACTTCAAGACTTGTCTTTGAGTTTCATCAAGTCTACACGCCGACAAGCCTTGAAGTAGGGGGCATTTGTAGACATTGAAATTTTATGGATTCTACAAAAAAAGTTCAATTTTTGTTAGAATTTTTGGGGGCTACTTTACCTTAAATATAGTTTGGTGACTACTCTACCTAAACCCAAAATTACGCCTATATAAAGGGGGCAAATATCCCTTTAAAAGGCATTTCCAAGATCTCAAATATCCCACAAATTCATGAGATATTCATAAATCTCGAATATCTCAGAGGGATCAAAAAACCTTTTTCTTGATTAATCAAATAAATCAAGAAGATTGACAAACAAATCCTCCTTTCATGGAAATCAAATTCAAATATTCCTACGTTTGAGAAATACGCCACTAACGGCCCTCGAGAAATACGCTACTGACAGCCCTCGAATTACGGAGAAATTCATATCAAATCCTACGTTCGAGAAATACGCTACTGACAACCCTCGAATTATGGAGAAAATTAAGAGAAGAATCAAGGAAGAAACAGATTTGTACTCACATCGTTTATCAATAAAATTGTTATTTCTTCATATTTTTATTTGTGGTTGAAGTTTATTTTTCATGAATTAAATTATGTTGTAAACACACCCTCATATATTTTATCTCTAAGTTATTCTTATATTAATTTTGTAATTCTCATGGACCAGAAGTAATATATGATATCTAATGAGTAAAATAGTGGAGATTTTTAGTTATTTATTATTTCAAATTTTTTTATCTTATTTTTTAAATCCTAATTGTCACGGAGGAATTAAATCAACAAATTTACTGATTAAAGAAATTTTTTATCTTATTTCTTTCAGTTTTAATTTTCACGGAAGGATTAACTCAAATAAGTTTATTGATTTAAGGACTAACAGAAAGAAGTCTTTTATCCTTTTTAGTACAATTCAGACAAGAAAATATTTGATTTAATAGTTACTAAAATTAAATCAGTTAATTGACATAATCTCATGAAGTGTTAATTAACTATTTATTTTTAGTTATAAAATATAATTCTATTAGCAATAAATAATTATTCTTTAGAAAAAAAATCTATTTGGAGACAGAGATTTTATTGTGAAAATATTATCAAGTGAGTTCAATGATTCCCAACTCTTTTTGTTATTAATCTTCCAACAATGATTTGTTTTAGTTTTAGGTTACCTATAATTTCAACTCCTCGTTCATCAATTTGGTTCTCTCAAATAACACTCAAGATATTACAAGTTTGTACCATAGGTCTTTCAGTCTCTGTGGAACAATATCATAAATTATACTAAAATTTAATAAAGTACAGGCAACAAAATCCTATACATATTGACCTCGTTCAATTTTTGACGTTGTTATTGGGGATTAACATACTTTAGATTAAATTTTTTATTTCTAATTTGAGAATTTATTATTCTAAGTGTTGCTATTCTTAAATATTATTATTGTTGTTATTATTGATATTAATAGTTCTATAATATTGTTGTTATTAGGGTTATTTTTTACAGTTACTAAGGAGGATTTGTTGGGTTTGTAATATTGTTGTCACGACCCGAATCAGAGCATGGCCGTGACAGATATTTTCAACCCACCGTGGATCGAAGATCACCCCTGAACCTCACCAAACACTTTACATAGCCAATGATTGAATTTCAAACATATAACAAGATAGCACAGAGTAAGTTTAAAGAATAAAAGACATGTCTATAATCGATAACCGGTAATCGATCAAAACAACCGACCAACATCACAAAAGTCCACAGTAATCCAACAAGCCTATACCAAAACTAAATTTTATAGAGTGTCGGGACATGCCCCCGACTATAGCCAAAAACAAGTCTGAATAAGTTTGAGACACAAGAGACCAACACATGAAATATAGACTTCCGATGTATGAAAGCTCACCACTTCAATGTCAACTCACAAACTGATCATAAATATTAATCATTAAGAAAAGAGGTAGAAGTATGGTCAGTTCCTGTATAGCGGGGTGAATGCTAGCATACAACTTAGGAATGAGGGATAAAATAATGTCATGGATAAAAAATGTAAAATCAGTTCAAAATCCAATGCACAACATCATATGTAATTACATATATTCATAATATCACATGCTGGGTAGGGAGCAAGGCTTAACATGAACTTTGAAAATCTTAGCCTGGATTGTGTAGTTCAACCATCATAACATAAGAAGATACCCATGGGCTATACAAGCCCAGTTCTTCCCCAACTGAAAGGGCTTCAATGCGTGTGGTCGCACAAACCAGAGGGTATACATATGCACTATGGGGGACTAGAACCTCTCGGCATATAAAAGAGACACAAACACCCAATCATGTAATATAAAATGAGGGACCAGAACCTCCCAATCATATGATAGTAATAAGGGAGACTCGAACCACCCGATCATATTGACCCCCACGTCGACAACTGCTATTTTCAATATCGGTTTCTCGGGACCTCAACTTTCACGACTCAGTTACACAACCCTCATTAAAGCCCAATTAAAATAATTATCACACATTTCCATTCATTGAACCATGATACACATTTAGGCATACATTATTGTTATCATCATACCAACTATACTTGCAAGGTAACATCAACATGCTATACCGATTATCATCACATGGGAAATTCACAACCTTCTTGGTTCAATTAGACATTAACTTGAGAAATTACACAACCTCTTAAGGTTCAATTCAAAATTATTGTACTTCATTGATTTTTCACATTATGCAATAGTTCAGGAGTAGTTCAATGTGCATACTTTTCATATTCAAAGCAAATTTCACAGTATGGGGTTGAGGTCATTACCACTTCAAAAGTCACAGATTTGGAGAAATCACAATCTCCTAGTTTATTCACCATATTCATGCACCCCACACATTCAAAACCATAATAAAATCATGAACAATTATACGTAAACTATGGAAAAATCATTGTTCAACAACAAGTATTCAAAATCCTCAACCCATGTTTCGAAACGAACATCAATACCATAACACTTCAAAACTTATGTTATCATCAAATTAGCAATTAGGTAAGAGTAACATGCCTGAAATAACAAGAAATATGGAGAGAAATCACCCTTGAGAGCCCTAAGTGATTAGCCTCTTGAAAACCCTAAATGTTCTAGACCTTGAAGATTTAAGAGTATCTGAAAAATTATTTTGATTTGTTTTGGAGTAATAATGTCACCCTAAAGGGGTTTTAAGTTGTCGGTTACAATTGGAGAAAAGAAAAAATATCCAGAGTGCCTTAATGAATAGCTGAAAAAATTGGCGTTAGTGACTATGAGTCACTATACGACTCATAACAACTCGCCTCCAGGAGTCATAGTCAAAATAGTAACTGGAGGATCCTTCTCTGGTGATCCTACGACTCACACCCAATGACTCGTCAGGAGACCCTACGACTCATAGGGTCCTAGTCGTTACTAGGACAGGAACACTAGGGGTACGCACTGACTTGGCTACGATTGAGATCAAACAACTCATATAGAGTCTTTACGACTCATGACCACCAGTCGTAGTCACCACAGAACCCATTTGAGGTAAACACTGTACATACTATGATTCACACACCACGACTCGTAGTGAGCCACTCGTACTCAGAACAGAAATTAGCCACACACACACACTGTTTAGGCTATGATTGAGTTTCTACGACCTGTCAAGACTCCTTACGACTAGTGAGGAGGAGTCGTAGTTAGGACAGTGAGAATAAAATTTTAAAAATTTTCAAGGAACAAAAACCCGAGGTGTTACAATTGTATACTTTTTAACCTAGGTAGTTATTTGTTTAACTTTATTGCTCAATAATTGAAATTTAAATTTTGGATTATTTATGGCCCGCTCTTTCATGAAAGAGTAGATTAATTACGATCCTGAAACTGAAAGATCTTTGCGACTTCACATAAAAGAGTCGGTCAGATTGTTATGGAGGGCAGTTTGAGCAACAATCATCATTTATTGTGATATATTGATGAAGCCCACAATCTATAAGTCGAGCTGATGACAGTAAACTCATAAATATGGTGCTTTATTTAGCCGTAGTCATTGAGGGTGAAGCGATGCGTCTCGTAAGTCCAACATAAAATTGATTTATTAAGTGCTTAATAAATTGATCCGGTCAATATTTATATTATTGTACAATCAGAACTGTTTTGCCCCTTTTCGACTTTGAAGGATTGAAAAATATTTGATTTTGACTTTTTACACTATATCGAAACCTTAAAGAAAAGTTCGAAATAATTTAAGAAATTTTAGAGCCGCCACTTGATTTTTGAGGAAATATCAAGGAAAGCTTAAAATATTACTTAAAAGATTTAAAACAAAAAAATCTTTTAAGTTTAGAAATTTCGAATAAATGGTTCCTATTAATACTCTTGAAAGGTTGTTAAGGCACCAAGGGTATCTGCTAACTTGAGGTTATCCGTACTATTTGAAATAATTTTTTGACTAACTTTAAAAGAAAAAGTTAATTTTTGAAGAGAAATCGATTAATGAAAAATTTATTTTCAAGATTTGTGCAAAACGAGTATTGACGACTTAGCGAAAATTTTAACTAAGTCTAGAAAACTAAAATAAAATAACTAGCATATAAAGGAGAAAGGGAGAAACTAAAAGATTTAGGCCATTAGACCCAAATCATTCAAGTGAACCTGTCCTAATATAATTGTGCTTTCAGCCCACAACCTATCCTAATCTAATCATTTGAGCTTTTGGCCCATAACCTGTCCTAAGCTAATTTTTGAACCTTGAAGGCCCAAAAATCTGCTTCACCTGTATTAACAGCTTTGGCTTCGAGGCCCAAATGAATGAACAAATAAATAAGAAAATAAAGAATAAGACAATAATAAAAATCGAGATTTTTCAAGTCTCTTAGCTAGCTCATCAATGGGCTTTGACCCATTTTCCTTCTTCTTCCATCTTCTTGCACCCGCATGCCATATAATCGAATTTGAGTTTAAACTTCGGACTTGACTCGAAGAGGTGAGTCTCATTGACCCATTACAAAATGCAAGAGAAAAGGAGTTCATTTAGACTCCAAAACAGATTCATGCAAGGAAAAAGATAAAAGAAAAAGAATTAATGTGTTCGAAAATTCTACACTTAATAGATAAACGGTAGTTTGAAAAAAATAGTATTCTCAAGCATAAAAAAATAGTATACTATGATATTAAAAATAAATTAAATTATCCAACGAAAAGAAAATTAATCCATTTCTCAAAAAATCTTACAAAAAATCGAACCTAGCACAAAATAATCAACTAATGCTTGAAAAGAAAACATTGACCCACAAGTATAGTTGCATAAAATTTGGACAAATATTTCCTTTAGATTAACACATATTTGCACCAAATACTCTGATATGATATAGTCTAAGACATGTTTTCATTAAAAAAAGAAAAGAGGAATGAGCATAAGATAAGATTTTTTTTTTTGTGACTTCTCAAATATGAAATACAAGACATACTAATGCAACAACACTTTTTCAATACCAAATGAAATCAATCAACAGATTTGAAGAAAAAAATTCATGGTAGTATATGAATAACAATGGAACGTCTAAATGCACAGAAATATTTTAAGAAATAAATCAATAAGCGAGGTGAAACAAATTGCATATATTAAACATGTTTGAGAAATTATAATCAAAGACAAGATAGAAAAATAGTAACAAATTAATTCTAATAAAAAGTGTCCAATTATATCAACTCCTATTTTAGTTTTACACCATTTCAATAAAATCTATAACCCTAACAACTTTTCAATCTAAATAAAAGAAAATCAAAGACAGTTTTAACCACGAAAATGAGTAAATCATGACTGCAAATAATATCAAAAGAACTTAGCGTTTCATCGTGGCATATAATCATGGAGAAAAATAACTCTTTAATCAAAAGAATTAAGGATCGATAAAGGAGTTAGATCTTAAAAGTAGCACTTGAATTATAATTTTTACATGTGAATGAGTCAACTATCATGTCTATGTTAAATTGATCAACTTCAATCTTAAGCGGTGATTTTGCAAATCGCTAAGCCACAAACATAACACACTATGATATGTCTTTCAAAAATAACACCGAATTCCTAGATACGGGTAATTCACTACTTCAAATTGAGACATAATTTCATAGACCCTTAACAATAGTAACTATTCTTTTTCAATATAAAGGAAATAACTTTACATGTTAAAAGCAAACATATCTGCCAATAAAGAATTTAAACAAGACATGAGTACGTATTTTAATCAAGTAAAGGTCGAAATATTATTCATCTTATTTATTAAGGCGAAACAAACAATGGTAAATATTCTTTTCAACAGAGTAGAAACAACTTTACATGCTAAAGACGAACATATCCACCACCAACAAATTTAAATAAGGGATGAGTACGTATTTTAGTCAAGCAAAAATTGAAACTTTATTCATCTAATCATAAGGTGAAACAAACAATAGTAACTATTCTTTTCAACATAAGGAAAACAACTTTACATACTAAAGGCAAATATATCCACCAACAACGAATTTAAACAAGGCATGAGTATGTATTTTAATCAAGCAAAGGTCGAAACTTTATTCATCTTATTTATTAAGGCGAAACAAACAATAATAACTATTCTTTTCAACATAAAAGAAACAACTTTAAATGCTAAAGACGAACATATTCACCAACAACGAATTTAAACAAGACATGAGTACTTATTTTAATCAAGCAAAGATCGAAACTTTATCCATCTAATATAACAATCAAAGAATAAAGCCAAACAAACACATTCAACTATTGTTAGCTCATTTTATACTATGAACATAAAAGTAGTCATGATATTGATACCACAACGTTCTATGGCCTTCAAGGTCGTATACAACAAACAATTCCAACAAACAAAATTACAACTACAAAACTACGAAGAAGAAGATGAAGAAGAAAATAATAAAAAAACTAAAGGAGAAAGGTGTGTTTACCTTTTTCGGAGCAGCAAAACGGGACTTCAAGCTTTCTTTGGAGTCTTGATCACCACCGAAAAGCAATCTTTCGAGAACCTCGATTAGCCTACCGCTTGAAAAGAATTTACTAAAAAAATTTTACTCTTTGCTCAAATTTTTTTTCCACGTTTTGAGATTTGCTTTCTACCAAAATGGTGATAGTATTTATAGGAAATGATGGAGATTGAATTCTTTGAATCCACCAATGTGGGAGAAAGAACTTAGGGGTGTTTTTAGAATTTGAAATTAAAGTTAAGGTTTGTTGGAAGATAAGGTGAGGTGAAATTGTACAATCTAATACAAATTTTGGATTTTAAAAATGAAAAAGGACAAAGTTGAGGTGGAATTATACAATCTAGTACAAATTTTTTCAAAAATGGAAAAAAGACAAAGTTGGGGTGAAATTATACAATCTAGTACAAATTTTGAATTTAAAAAATGAAAAAAGGATAAGGTTGATGTGGTATTGTACAATCTAGTACAAATTTTGAAATTCAAAATTAAAAAAAGGACAAGGTTGAGGTGGAATTGTACAATCTAGTATAAATTTTGAATTTCAAAATGAAAAAATGACAAGGTTGAAGTAGAATTGTACAATCTAGTACAAATTTGACATTCAAAATTTGAATTTTTGATTTTGGGATTGATGATGACGCTTTTTTTGTTTGTGAAAGTTGTTGGGCCTGGGGCGGGTTAGGCTAAGGGAGTTGGGCCACTGGGTTAGTGAGAAATTAAGGGGTTTAAATTGGGTTGGTCTGTTGGGTAGAAGATTATTTTGGATTAGGACTTAGTGAATTAAATTTAAATTTTGGCCAATTGTATTATAATTGTGGCCAATTTTATTTTAATTGTGGCTAAATTTAATATATTGACTAAACTGAATCGCAATTCGAGACGAATTAAAACCTAATTTAATTTTGAGCTTCTTGATTTAATAAAATCAAAAAAAAATATTTCCAAATAAATTATTTTGAGACAAAATTATATTTAAATCAAGATTTTAACCATATGAATCAATTTTCAAATTTTCAAGATAACCCTTGATTAAATGTAATCGTCACTTAAAATGACAAAATTATCCATATAAATACTTTAGAATGCTTTTATCCGGATAACATAAATGTTATAATTTTATTTAAAATTGAAGAAATTCAAAATTAAACTTAGTCGTGGAGGGCAATAATTAGGTGTCAACAAAAACATTTCATGATGGCCTCTGCAAAAATAGAGTTATCTACACAGGAGTAACTTCATGGTGATCGGTATGCTTGAGTGACTGATTAGTTAATCATTTAATATGGAATCAAAAATAAAAATATACATCCTTAGAATATATATTGCAAGTCATAGCAATACTTCTTAGATTTCAACTAAAAACAACTTTTAAAAGAAAAAAATAAATTAATAACAATTTTTTTAAAAAAATAAGAAAAAATTATTTTTTTTATGTCTTCCATTTTAATAGGAATTTTTTCTTTTTTTTTATATGTTTTTGTTAAAAAAATTCTTTCATTTTAATAGGAGTTAATTATTATGTGGCTAAAATTATGAAACCTATTAATGAACATGTTCTTTCCTATTTCTTCAATTATATTTATATTCAATTTTTAAAAAGTAAAACAAATATTCTCCTTTTTTCTCCATAGTTCTTTCTTACCCAATTTCTCTATAATTATGGATTAATACAAAATAGCTTTGATTTATAATTCATGAATTTTAAATTTACAATAATTTTGGTGGTAGAATTACCGTATGAAAACTGATGCCAATAAATATTATATAATAATAAATTATTTTTGATCTGTGAAAATTGTATACAACCTAATATTTATGTATTATTTTATACGATTAAGTCAAAATCAATTTATATATAACAAAGCCATATTTTAAATGATTTTTAATTTTTGGGGTCTCAACTTATGAAACTGGTATATATAAAATTCTGCATACAAAAGATGTATTCTTATAACTATTTTCAGTATATGAAAATGGTACATAATATGATATTTATGAATTAATTTCATAATATGATATTTATGAATTAATTTAATAAATTTTGTTGACATCAGTTTATATACTCATTTCATACTTAAGTAATATTTTTTTTTAGTTCTCAATGTATGAAATTGATGTGAAAGTTGATATCACTGAAGCTTCGTATATGTCACATTTGTATAAAATGAGTTTTATGAATGTGAGAATTTATAAGAAAAATGGTGTTGTAAATTACATGACTTTTTTAGTGTATGTGATGAATATTTAGTGAAAAATTATCACCGTATCTGTTGAAAATAAACTATTATTGGATATCAAATAATTTTCCGTTACAATAAAAAAGGTAATCCGTATTAGCCATGGTTGATATTAATATTGATTCACTATATTAATTTTATTTTCTAGCAATCAGTATAGTTCAATAATTATAAGAAAATATAGTTACAACTTGTAACAAATAATCTAAAAAGTAAAATTAATTTATGACAAAGAAAGTATATTAATGGTGGAAGAAATTTTTTATCAATAAAGTAATTATGAAGAATCGTGTAAATATTAGAAAAGTAAAAAAAAAAATGTATCAATGTGAAAAAATATCTTTAGCAAATTTACTCCTTAATTTGAGAACAAATTTTGTAATTAACTAATAAAGCTGAAAAATAAAATAAATAAAGATAATTATTAATATCAATAATAACGCCTATCATAATTATCAAAAGATTTAATGAGTAGAGATAGATATTAAAGACTAAAAATAAGGAGATAATATGACTATTAATTATGAAAAAAATATTATTAATTAAAAAATACTTTTTAAAAAGTTGCTATAACTTACAATTATTTCTTTAATCCAATAATTATGAAAAAGTACTGTTATAACTTGCAATAAACAATCTAACAAGTATATAGAAGGTAATTTTCACATCTGATATTGCACACAGTAAATTTAATTTGATTTATATTAAATCAAAATGACCTACTAAAATATTAAATTTGTATATATAATAAATTATAAATTTTATGATATTATATAATATTATTTTTTAAAAAAATTTAGAAAAACACGTGAGTATGTAGTAGAATAATTTTCTCCCCACTTTAACATTTTTTGTATTCGAATATATATTATTTATATAACTTTAATTTTGTATTAAGATATATATTCTACAATATTCACTCCGTTTTAAAAAGAATGACATACCTTCATTTTTAGTTCGTTTCAAAGAGAGTGACTTTTTTTTCTTATAATTTTTTAATGTTACCTTTACACGTGGCATATTTAAGACCACAAAATTAAAGAACATGTTGATACATTTAACATATCTTTAATTTAAGACTAGAAGATTAAAAAATTTCTTTATTTTCTTAAACTCCGTATCAATTCAAACTAGGTCATTCTTTTTAAAACAGGGGAGTAATATATTAACTATTTATACAAATAACAAAATAATATTAAAATAATGTGAAGATGGTGTAGCTATTTAATATATTATATTAAGGTATATATATTATAATATTATTTATTATTGAGCAATATAACAATTAATAAAAGAAATTTAAAAAAATAAAAAAATAAAAGCTAATGAGTGATCATTGTCAGCAGGTGCACTATTACTCCTCCTCCTCCAGGAAGGTAAGTAACCTTTCTTTATGAATTGTTTTGTCTTTTTAAAGAAAAAGAGAAAAGAACTTACATGATTGGTCACATTCAAAAATAACGATTTTTTTTATATCATTATCTCTTATATCATCTCAATTGAAATACTGTAAACTTATATATATATAGTAGTTTAGGTGTACGCGCTTCGCACGTGTGACTCATTTTATTGAGTTCAAACGTTACACTAAATAAGATATTTATGTAAATAATAAAGATGAATACAATAATTAAATTCAACATCTTTTGAATAGTTTATTTAATTAAACCTAACGTTTACCGAAAAATTTGTTAAGCCGATCGACATTCATCTACCACCTGTAAACTATAACAAAATAATACGATAATAGAGAGATCAAAATAATACAACTAAACTTAGCCTTTATACAAAAATATTCTCAAAACAGAGATATAAATACAATACAATTAAATCTATTCTTTATCTAAAAATTTTCTCAAAGCCGACTAACATTCATCTACCACCTGTAAATTCATCTACGACTTGTAAACTACAACAAAATATTATAATAGTGATCACAGAACTTCAATTTTGATGAAAATAATTCTTGTCTGAGATAAAAATCAATCTAGACATGCAACCGAATCAAGTTAGATGAGCATCAATCATATTTTTTCAATAAGTAAATCGGTTTCTTCGCTGGTTTAACGTGTATCTCAATATTTATAGAAGTATTTCATTAATAAAATTCTATTTTAGGAGTATTTTTCTAATTGATCAGTACAAAAAAAAAATTAATTGATTCTTCTTATATTTTAGGAGTCTCATATATTTTAGGAGTCTAGTTAATAAAATAAAAATAATTAAATAATAAATTAAAGAAAATAGTGAAAAAACAGTTTTATCTAAAGAAGCGTGTTTTAACGAAGGGCAAAAAATTCAAATCACTTTTCTAAGGGTCTTCACACTTTTAATATATTATATATATTATATAAAAGATTATAAATATATAATATTCCCTCCGTTTAAAAAAGAATGATCTACTTTCCTTTTTAATCCGTTTCAAAAAGAATAATCCCTTTTCTTTTTTGGTAATACTTTAATTTCAACTTTCCACCTGACATATTTATGACCACAAGATTAAAGGACATTTTGATATATTTAATACTACTTTAGTTTAAGGCCACAAGATTCAAAAATCTTCTTTATTTTTTTAAACTTTATGCCAAGAGATAAGGAGAAAATAGTGCAATAATTAGTCCTTAAAATGAGGAATGTAATGTCAAATTATTGTGAGTTGGTGATGCCTTTGCCATATGTCCATATTAAAGGACATGTGGCATGCAAACACATTTGTAATATGAATTTGTCATCTCCCACCTCTTCCATTTTGGATAAGACTTCACCTTTTATTTGGGTTATAAATAGCCTATTTAATGTAGAATAAGATGACTAATTCCTTACTCTTTCAAATTTTGCACATTATTTCTTATTACTTTGTTACTTTAATATATAATTTTATATCACGTTATTAGTATGAGTCTCTGTAAATTTTTTTTAATAATATTTAAAGGTTAGCATTTAATTTTCTTAAATAATGTCTAATTATTTCAAATGCGAATTTAGTGCCCTAGATATATCGGACAAAACTTATATGTCCTGGGCATTAGATGTCGAAATACATTTAAATGCAACGGATCTGACAGACACCATAAAAAATGACAATAAGACATCAAATCAAGAGAAGGCCAAGACCATGATATTTCTTCGTCATTATCTTGATGAAGGTTTAAAAATGGAATACCTCACGATTAAAGATTCCCTTATATTGTGAAACAATTTAAAATAAAGGTACGACCATATGAAGATGGTCATTCTTCCACAAGCTTGTTATGAATGGACCCATTTAAGATTGCAAGATTGTAAGAATATAACTGATTATAATTCTGCGATGTTTAGAATTAAATCGTAGTTTAATTTATGCGGGGAAGATATCACAGATCACGACATGTTAGAAAAAACATTCTCTACTTTTTCCGCCTCGAGTATCCTCCTGCAGCAACAGTATCGAGAAATGAGATTTAAAAAATATTCTGAATTGATTTCTCATCTTCTTGTTGCTGAACAACATAATGATCTTTTAATGAGAAATCATGAAAGTCGACCTGCTGGTACTACTACATTCCTCGAAGTGAATGCTACAAATTTTCGCCCAACTAGGCGTGAAAGAAGTCTTGACTCCAGTCGTGGTCGTGGTCGAGGTCGTAGTCGTGATCGTGAAAGGTATTTTAATCAGGGTGATCGTCTTGCAATAAACAATAACCCTAATCACCAGCAGTGCAAAAAGAAGGGGGAAGCTCCTGAAGCAACGCCAAAGACGAACTTTGAAAGTAAATGCTATCGATGTGGAGGAAAGGGACACTGGTCGGGTACCTGTCGTACGCCAAAGAATCTGGTAAAACTCTATCAGGCATCCCTTAAAAAAGTAGAAAATGATGTTGAAGAAAACTTCATCTTTGAAGATAATGTCAAGCCCATGGACTTGAAAGTTTCAGATTTCTTTGTAGTTCCTGAAGAACATGTAAATCACCCTGTCAGTGATAATTATGAAAGTCTGATTATGTTACTTTTCTGTTTAAGTTGTATTAGTTTACGTTTCTGTTATTAGTATCTTACTAGTTTTGTAAATAACTAAAGTTTGTGTAAATACGATTATATGCTAATAATGCTGTAATATTTACTTTATTTATATTTTCATTTTGAAGAGTATGAAATTAATAATCGATCGTGACAATATTTGTGTAATTAATAAGGGGACAACGCACAAAATATTTAAAGATGAAAAATATTTTTCCCGCTTACTTAGAAGAAAAGCAAATGTCACAACTATATCTGAAAATTCAAAATTAATTGAAGGCTATGGAAGAGCTACTATATTTTTGCCTAAGGGAACAAAATTAGTTATAGAAGATGCATTGTTCTCTTCTAAATCCCCCAGAAACTTATTAAGTTTTAAAGATATCCGTCGAAATGGATATCATATTGAGACAATAAATGAAATGAATGATGAATATCTTGGCATTACCAAGAATGTCTCAGGTCAAAAATAAGTGTAGGAGAAATTACCAACTTTATCTTCCGGTTTATACTATGTCAAAATTAGTACAGCTGAAGCACACTCTATCGTAAATCTGAAGTTTATTGATATAAATACATTTGTGCTTTGGCATGATCGAATAGGCAATCCTGACTCAATAATGATGAGACGAATCATTGAAAATTCAAAAGGGCATCTGTTAAAGAACTTGAAAATTCTTACAACTAATGAATTTTCATGTGCTGCTTGTTATCAAGGCAAACTGATAACTAGGTCATCGCCACTGAAAGTTAGCGTCGAATCCCCTCTGTTTCTAGAACGTATACATGGGGATATATGTGGGCTTATTCACCCACCTAGTGGGACATTTAGATATTTTATGGTCCTAATAGACGCATCTTCAAGATGGGTCGCATGTGTGCCTCTTGTCATCCGCAACCTACCGTTTGTTTTATTATTAGCACAAATAATACGATTAAGGGCGCAATTCCCAGATTATCCCATTAAAGCTATTCGCCTTGATAATGCTGGAGAATTTACATCCCAAGCTTTTGATGATTATTGTATGTCAATTGGGATACGAGTTGAACATCCAGTAGCTTATGTTCATATTCAAAATGGCCTTGCTGAGTCATTTATTAAGCGCCTACAATTAATAGTAAAACCACTGCTTATGAAAATGAAATTGCCAACTACTGTTTGGGGTCATGCTATCTTACATGCAGCATCACTTGTTCATCTCAAACCAACTCATTATAATAAGTCCTCGGTCATGAGCCAAATATTGCCCATCTACAAATTTTTGAATGTGCTGTATATGTGCCAGTAGCACTACCACAACACACTAAGATAGGCCCTCGGCGAAGGTTAGGAATATATGTTGGGTTCGAGTCACCCTCTATAATTCTCTATCTTGAACCATTGACGGGAGATTTATTTACTGCTCGATTTGCAGATTGTCGATTTGATGAAATAAATTTTTCGCAATTAGGGGGAGAAAAATGTGAACTAAAAAGATAAATTGCGTGAAAAATTTCATCATTATCTCATTTTGATCCACGTACCCCAATATGTGAAAATGAGGTCCAGAAGATCATTTACTTACAGAAATATGCGAATCAAATGCCAGATGTATCTACTGATTTGAAAAAGATAACCAAGTTACAGATCCCTGCAGCGAATATGCCTGTCCGAATTGAAGTTCCAAAAGAACCATCTTCTAATATAATGGCTTCTGAATCCCAAACACGCCTGAAGCGTGGTAGGACTTTGGGTTCAAAGGATAAAAATCATAGAAAAATTCCTGAAGGAATTAGTGAACCCGAGACTCAAGTGAATAAAAAACTTTCACTAAGTTCTACTAGTGATGAGGTAAATTTAGATCGATCAAAAATTACGGTGGATAGTATTTTTGCATATAATGTTGCACTAAATATTATGCAAGACAATGAGGACCTTGAACCTCTATTTGTCGAAGAATGCCGACGAAGAAAAGATTGGCCAAAATGGCAAGAGTCAATTCAATCGAAATTAAACTCACTTTCTAAACGGGAGGTTTTTGGACCTATAGTCCAAACCCCAGATGGTATAAAACCAGTTGGCTATAAATGGATCTTCGTACATAAAAGAAATGAGAAAAATAAAATTGTAAGATACAAGGCATGTCTTGTTGCACAAGGATTCTCTCAAAGACCCGGTGTCGACTATGAAGAAACATATTCACCTGTTATGGATGCAATAACATTTCGATACCTCATCGGTCTAGCTGTACATGAAAATCTTGAAATTCATCTAATGAATGTGGTTACAGTTTATCTTTATGGTTCACTTGATAGCAATATTTACTTGAAAATCCCAGAAGGATTAAAATTGCCTGAAGCATATAGTTCAAAGTCTCGAGGATTATATTCAATCAGATTACAAAGATCGTTGTACGGTCTAAAACAATCAGGGCGTATGTGGTATAATCTCCTAAGTGAGTACTTGAAAAATGAAGGATACATAAATGATGTTATTTGTCCTTGTATTTTCATTAAGAAAATGGTGTCAGGGTTTGTTATACTCGTTGTTTATGTGGATGATATAAATCTCATTGGGACTCCAGAAGAGGTTCAAAAGGCAATTGAATATATAAAGAAAGAGTTCGAAATAAAATATCTTGGAAAAACAAAACTTTGTCTTGGCCTACAAATTGAACATTTAGCAGACAGAGTCTTCATCCACCAAACTGCCTATACCCAGAAGGTTTTGAAAAGATTTTACATGGACAAAACATATCCATTAAGTACTCCAATGGTTGCTCGATCACTCGAAGTGAGTAAAGATCCATTCCGACCTCCGGAAGAGGGTGAAGAGATTCTTGGTCCTGAAGTACCATATCTTAGTGCCATTGGTGCACTTATGTACCTCGCTAATGCAACAAGGCCGGATATAGAATTTTCTGTTAATTTGCTAGCAAGGTATAGTTCTTCTCCTACGCAAAGACACTGGAACGGAGTTAAGCATATATTGAGGTACCTAAAAGGGACTATTGATATGAGCCTGTTTTATACTGACAAAGCTAATCCAGATCTTGTTGGTCATGTAGATACAGGTTATTTATCTGATCCACATAAAGCGCGATCTCAAACAGATTATGTGTTTACATACGGAGGTACTGTAATATCATGGCGATCGACAAAGCATTCCATCCTTGCTACTTCTTCTAATCATGCTGAGATAATAGCGATCCATGAAGCAAGTAGAGAATGCATATGACTGAGATCAGTGATACATTCCATCAAAGATAGATATGGCCTGAAGCTCGATATCAAGGTACCTACGTTCATATTTGAAGACAATGCATCATGCATAGCTCAATTAAAAGGAGGATTTATAAAAGGAGATAAAACGAATCACATTTCGCCAAAGTTATTCTTCACGCACGATCTCCAGAAGAAAGGTGATATTGATGTGCCGCAGATCAGCTCCAGTGACAATCCAGCAGATTTGTTCACCAAATCTTTATCAACTTCAACGTTCGAGAAAATGGTACACATGATTGGGATGCGAAGACTAAACCGGCTGAATTGAGGTCTTTATCAGGGGGAGTAATAATACGCACTGTACTCTTTTTTTCTTAACCAAGATTTTTATCCCACTAAATTTTTTCTGATAAGGTTTTTAATGAGGCAACACTCAAATGCGTATTCAGGAAGTTTTCCTTTACATAGGCATCCAAGGGGGTGTATTGTGAGTTGGTGGATGCCTTTGCCATATGTCCATATTATAGGACATGTGGCATGCAAACACATCTGTAATATTAATTTGTCATCTCCCACCTCTTCCACTTTGGATAAGACTTCACCTTTTACTTGGGCTATAAATAGCCCATTTAATGTAGAATAAGATGACTAATTTCCTACACTTCCTAATTTTGCACACTATTTCTTGTTACCTTGTTACTTTAATATATAATTTTATATCACAAATCAAATTTAATTTTTTAAATAATTTTTCTTCTCATACTTTCATCTATAAATGTTTCTAACTATTTTACCTCAAACTCAAGAAGGAAAAAAATACTCAGTTATCATAGTCATTTAATTTTAATATCATGTTTATCTTGTTTTCTTTATTTCTTTAGTCACTTTTTTTTTAAAATTTCTTTGTTTTCTTCTCAAATGGCTTTTGGAACTTTAAGCATATTCTTCAAATTTTGAATTTCATTTCTCCATGAAATTTTGAAAAGAAAATTATTTTTCAATAAAGAAGATAGATGATGTATTTATTGAGCGAATAATTGAACATTTTCAATGAAATGCATTTTCAAAATCGCTTGAACAATTCAACATGCCCGTTGAAAGAATATTACAGTACAAAAATATAGATGGAACTAACAATATTTCTTATGTATTAGAAATTTCGGTAGATTTATCTCAAACAATTATTAACAAGGTGTTTCATTGCCCACAATGATTGATAATGCTAAATTCACATTATGTAATGATCAAAATTTAAAATTGACTAAAAAGTATTTGCGTTTCTATGGTGTCGATTGAAGTTTCTCATAAAATGGTGAAAAACTTTATCTTAATGGACAAAATATAACATAGGAGGTAATACCATTATAATTTTTTTTTGAGTAATAGATTAATTTTCAATACTAATTTGTCTAAGATTGACATACCTAGATTTGCTCTACTCTAATGTTCTTTATTTTAAGAAATCTTTTGATTTTGGTAAACTTATCAACTCCAATATAAAAAGTATCGTTTCATTCTTATTGTTTCCATGTGGTGATTTTCTTCAACAATTACTTTGTTGATCCAAAATGCAAGATTGTTCCGACTCTGAAATCGAGTGTTGCATCTAATGAATTTATAAGTAAGTCATTTTAAAAAGAATGTGGAGAAACGAAACGTCCAAAAAATAGAAAGAATTATAAGACGATTTTGCAAGCAATGAAAAAAATATTGCTTGAAATTTTTGAAATGGAAAAAAGTTGTTGAAAAAAATGATGATGAAATGTTAGAAAACAAAAATATTCTTAGAGAAAAAATTAAGGGTAGGAATTGATGAAATGAAAAAAATAATGTCGCAAAAGTTGGATGGAGAAGCACCAATGAAATTCACAACTAATCTTTCAATACCAATCGATCTAGTGATGGAAGTCTTTTCACCTACTTTTGTTGATCCATCTACTAGTTCACTCCCTAATTTTTTCACTGATGATGGGTTATAGATTTCTCAAATATTGCATCATTATTTCTACCGCCTCTTACTTTACTCTCCACTATTTTTTCAATTTGAATAATCTCACAACTTTATTTTTTTCATAGTTTGCAAAATCATCTCATAATTCTTTCTCTTTCTTGAACCTTTCATTTCTCTACATTATTTTCAAAATAATTTACTCATGAATTTATTAGATGCAACACTTAATTTCAAATTTAGAACAATTTCAACATGTTGGATCAACAAAATAATTGTTGAAGAAAATCAACACATGCTAACAATAGAATCATAACAACATTATTTGATATTGATGTTGATAAGCTTATCAAAATCAAAAGATTTTTTAAAATAAAGAATATAGAGTAGAGCAAGTCTAGGTATGTCAACCTTAGACAAATTAATATCGAAAATTAATCTACTACTCAAAAAAAAAATCAACAATAATCTTGCCTCCTTTTTTATATAGTGTCCATTAAGATAAATTTCTCACCATTTGATGGGAAGCTCCAATCGACACCATAGGGACACAAGCACTTTTCAATCAGTTTCAAAGTTGAATCATCACAAAATATGATTTTAGCACTATTATTCATTGTAGGCAAATAAAACACCTTGTTAATAATATTGGGATCTACCAACCTTCCTATAGTATAGAAAAATATTGTTAGTCTCATTTAAATTTTTATAAAATTCTCTCACACACAAGAGGCACGTTGAATGTATAGGTGGTTTTGCAAATGCATTTCATTGAAAATGTTTAATTATTTGTATAATTTGATTGTAACATATTAATTTTTTTTTCAAAATTTCATGGAAAAATGAATTTTCACTAATCCAAAATTTAAAGGATATGCTTGAAGTTCTAAAATCCATTTGAGAAGGAAATAAATTTAAAAAAAAAAGTAAAATAAAGGAGAGAAGTGACTAAAGAAATATGAAAACAAGATAAACATGACAGTTAAACTAAATGACTAAGATAGTTGAGAAGAGAAGTTAGGTTTATTTCTTGTTGTGTTTGAGATAAAATGATTAAAAGATTTATAGAAACTCTAATCGACACCATAGGGACACAAACACTTTTCAATCAAGTTCAAATTTGAATCATCATAAAATGTGATTTTAGCACTATTATTCATTATAGGCAAATAAAACATCATGTTAATAATTATTGGAGAGAAATCTACCAATCTTCCTTGTATATGATGTTGTTAAGTTTTAAGAGGTGTGAATGAAAATAAAATAGGTGATTTTTCGACACCAAGAGAAAGTATGCAATTTGAATAGACACCTTTTTGGATTGAATGGTTAAGACATTTCCAAAGGATTGTGACTTTTTCGAAGAGTTGCACTTTTCTGAAGGGGTGCACCTTTCTGAACCGTTGCTTCTCTTCATAAAGCAATACCTTGATAGCTATAAATACCTAAATTTTTTCTCAGGTATAGATAAGTAATTTTGAAGAAAAACTACTCCTCTTTTGCGAAAAAATTCTAGTGTGATTTACTATCATTGAGTGGTTCGTAGTTCAACAGAATTTGAGGTACCTCTATTCTATCGAAGTGATTCATTTCTTTCTAGGAGGATATATTCAATAACCTCGGGTACTTGAGGGGAATAATTTTCTTAAGGACACATCGTGAATTCGGTGGACTTGAATCTTTCTGTTTCATCTCTTTTTCTTAAAGTTGGTTTTACTATTTTTTAGTAAATAGTTTGAACTTCATATTGATAGTTATTCAACTATTTGAACTTGTGTTTGAAGTTCTTGAAACTTCATTTTGATAGTTCAAAAGTTGGTTGAACTAGTGTTGAAATTCTTAACATCTGATTTTGCTATTTTTCAGAAAATAGTTTGAACTTCATTTTGTTGATGTTCATAAGTTAAGTTGAACTCATTGTTAAAAGTTTAAAACTGTAAATACAGAGTTTAAACTTCATTTGATTGTTCATATGTTAATTTGAACATGTGTTTGAAGTTATTGTTGAAAAATACAGATTTTATCAAACCCGATAAAAATAACAATCTTAAGAAAATTAGAAAAAATATTTTTTTATGCCTGTTTGGTGAAAAGAAAAAAATTATCGCCATTTATAAATTAAGTACTTGGTTAGTCTGTATTGGGTCTGATTTGTTGGAGACTAAATCTTTTGATTTCTACTCCCTCAATTAGAAAAATATAAAAATTTTATCGAGAAATTAGTGTAGAAATTCGGTTCAAAGAATATAAAAATTTTACCGATTCGTTAAAATATTTGTATTGGTTTTCAGAGTTTAAAACCTGTGAGGTTTCACTCTGTTTGAATTTTGATTCTGATTTGAAGACATAAAAACTTCATCAGATTTTCAATTCATTCAGTTGATGATTTGAAGATATAAAAACTTCATCATTGGCTAGAAACAAGTTGGTTAAAGATTAAATTCTTTATTGTTAGTATTCTGAAATACTAAAGTGTATGTTAAAGATTGACAGAAAATGACAAATAAAACTGATCTACAAATTAATTTGATTGTGAATGGTGCTATCCCAACGACAATCAATGTTGCGCCATTAAGATATTGCTCTAGCAATAAAACGGTAGAGAATTCAAAAAAATACTTTGGTGTGAATTTCAAATAATGACAGCAAATGATGTCATGCAAATATTCACAAGTATAAATCCTCAAATTTTGAAAAAAAAAAATAGTGACTGAAAATTAATTGTTTGGTTTGAAAGATCTTGTGAGTCGTTCTAAGATAGAAGAGGATAATGAGTTGAATGAGAAATCATCAATGATGGTTGCAAATTCTGTTAAGGATGATGCTCCAAATAATAAGAAGATGAAGAAGTCTTCTGGACAAGAGATAAAGCAAAACCCAAAAATGTTCAAAGATAAGTGCTACAATTGTAGTGATGTTAACCACAAAGCTCTAAATAGTCAAGTTCTAAATAAGAATAAGAAAAGAGATCAAATAAGCATATTGAAAACAACGGGAAAGATTGAAAATACGTGTGATATGATTAGTGAAAGCAATCTAGTTGGATATCCAAATGAATGGTGGTTTAATTCAGGAGCTACTAGACATGTTTGAGCGGACAAAGAAACTTTTGCTACTTATAATACCGTTGGTCCCAAAGAAGTGGTCTTCATTGAAAATAATGCAACAACCAAGATTGAAGAAAGTGGGAAAATATTTCTAAAAATAACTTTCGATAAGATGTTGACTCTGAATGATGTTCTCCATGTTTCTACTATTAGAAAAAACTTAGTGTCGATAACACTTCTTGTTAATACGAGTTTAAGTGTGTGTTTGTTTAGGAGAAAATTGTAATATGCAAGAATGAAACATATATAAGAAAGGACTACCTCAATGAGGGCCTTTTCAAAGTTGAGGTAATGGTTATTGAAATGAAGAAAACTGAGGCTTTTTCTTACTTGCTAAAGTCAAATGAGTTGTGGCATGGTCGTTTAGGATATGTCAATTATAAAATCTTACAAAAATTGATTAATTTAGAAGTGTTGCCTAACTTTGAGTGCAATAAATCAAAGTGTCAAATATGTGTGGAATCTAAGTATGCTAAGCATCCGCATAAGTCTGTTGAAAGGAATTCCAGTCCCTTAGACTTAATCCATACAGATATTTGTGATATGAAGTCAACACCATCTCATGGTGATTTTTTTTTTATAACTTTTATTGACGATTGCACTAGATATAGTTATATTTATTTACTAAATAGTAAAGATAAAGAAATAAACCCAGTTAGGTAATATAAAACTGAAGTTGAAAATGGTTGGATAAAAAGATCAAATTGATAAGAAGTGATAGAGGTGGAGAGTGTGTCTCCTTTTGTGAAGATGTGTTTAGAAATGAAATTGTCCATCAAACTAACTCCCCGTATTCATCTCAATCAAATGAACTTGCGAAAAAAAACAAACGTTGAAGAAAATGATGAATACTTTACTCAAAAGTTCGGGTTTACCAGAAAACTTGTGTGAGAAATCTATCCCTATAGCTAATCGAATACTCAATAGAGTGCCCCATAGTAAAATACATTCAATTCCATATGAAAAATAAAAAGAAAGGAAACCCAACTTGAAATATTTAAAAGTGTGGGGGTATCTAGCTGTAAAACCCCACATTTTGGGCTAGAACGTAAACTGTCATTTCCTTCGCGTAAAGATTCCAAAAGCCATAAATTCGATAAAAATATAGTGTGTTGATCAATCATGTAGTGCGGTAATCGAGTTGAGCATGAATTGAGATCATAGAGGTCCCTTAACCCAAGGACGAGTTGGAAGCTTTCCTATCATTTTAGTTTTAGTGAACGTAAAAACTTGGGTCAAATTCAATCGACCATAACTTTGTGTATGTAATGAATTATAGAGCTTACTATATATCAAATGAAAGGTCTTCGAAATACCTTTCCAACGATACCAATTTCTCCTAAATCCGATATCATAGCGAAAAGTTATGACTTTGCAAAGTGGAGTGTGTCGCCTGGCAAATCGCCTAAAGCTACTGGAAGTGTTGTGCCATGGGAAATGCGTCGCCCAACCCCTTTTGGGTTATGGGAAATGCGACGCCCAACCTATTTTGGGAGATAAACAATGCATGGCATTGCCCAGATTAGTCCATAGGCAATGCGTCGAATTCCCTATGGCCCAAGGGCGTAAAAATATTATTTTTAAGTCATTTAAGGGCAACCAAGTCTTTTCACATCCCAAAACCTTCCCTAATATTCCTTAAAAAAATTTAGGATTATTAATAACGTTCTAACTCTCTGAAGATCCTAAAATTCATCTTTTAAGAACACAAGGAGAGAAAACAACTAGGGTTTGGACAATCAAGACTAAAGGTCAAATCTTTTCGAAATCTATTCGTGAATTCTTCGCAAATAAGGTATGTGGGGTTTTCCTAAAACTACTTGGGCATAAGAAATTGTTTCAACAACATTTAGAATTATGAGATTTTGAAATCTTAAAGGGGTTTTGGAATTTATATTGAAATTTGCGTTATGAATTCTTTAGTGACATAATTGTTTTGGTCTTTAGGTCTTTTCCCCCAAATTGATTTGAAATCTTATATATACATGTATGTGGTTAAAGTTGATAATTGAATAGAGAGCATAATTATTTACGCTCCCTCTCATGCTGTGATACCTCTTGATTTTTAGAATGTTATTTAGAAGCATGATTTTATATTTTTATAACTATTGTTGAATGATGTAAACTAGATCTTTAAATTGCTGAGAGGGGTTTTGCATGTTGATAAATGTTGAACACATAATGAAAGATTGCATGGTTTGCCAAAAATGCATGACCACTACATGTTTACTGAAATGATCGAAAGGAATGATTTTACATAGTTTGATAAGTGTATTGAAGAATGAATCTTCTTGAATTATTAAAATATGGTGGTCTAAACTTTATGTTTTAAAAGAAGAAATTGTGATATGATTTTTATGGCCCAGAAACATTACTTGCAAGTCTTGGTATGACGATACCAATTAAGATAATGCCATAGTAGCACAGAACAGAACAAAATGTGGATTTTCTTTCAGATTTTTAGATTTAAAACTTAGAATGGTACATGTTTAGAAAAGGCTAAAATGGACATAAAGAGATGTTAGGTGATTACCCGAAGAAGGCACGAGTCCAGAAAACTCATTGCCCAAAATCGTGTTTTGTTGATACGGGATTATTATGTCCCCTAGAGGGATTAAACGCTGGCCTAGTGCCCTGTGGCTTATCAGAATCAGAAACACCAACTCTTATGGCAAACATGGGTTGGGGGCTTGACCACCGAGTTAATGGAGGACTCCATATAGCCCGTGGAGTTGTAGAATTGTAGGGTGAACCACCTAACTCGAAAGTAATACAAAGATCAGAATTGCATTGATAAGAATGTTTTATGGTTATCAAAGAATTGCCCATGTGTTTTAAACTACATCATGCATGATGTTTCATGACTTGCTCTCATCTATTTTATATATATATATATATATAAATGAATTATTTTGGATTTCTCTGCGTACCAGTACAATTGTATTGACCCCTACCTTTCAGGGTATGAGGCTCAGTCTAGAGGTCCTGCTATAAGTCACAGATTTATCTCAGACAGAAGTAAAATGTGCAGTTGGTTAGCCTTGTTTATTCTGGAGGGTCTTTTTCATTTCGGACATAAGTTATTTCATTTTGGTTTAGGTCTACTGGGGCCTTGTCCCAGATTCAGACAAGTTATTGATGTCTTATTTAGTAGAGATTTCGCAGACTGAGAAAAATGTTGTTATATGTTGATAAACTTATTTCCATATTGTCAAACAGATTTCAGTATATGACCATGATTCCATTTATTGTATTTCTGATTTCTTTTATTTATTATTTGAGTATTGTGCATGATTACCAGAAGTAGAAGGGCGCCCGGGCCTCCATGGTTCGGGATGCTCGTTAAGGCCAGGGCCCCATCTCGGGTCATGACAAACTTGGAATCAGAGCACGGTTCATGGTCCCAGGATGTCTACGAAATCGCATCGGGTAGGGTCTTATTTATGGGTGTATAGCGTGCCACACTTATAGGCAGGTGGCTACAAGGCATTTAGGAATGTCTCACTTACTTCATGTTCTAGTTTGTGCTATGGTGTCAGAAAGTTCCTCTTTCATACTCCAGTTCGTGCTATGGTGTCGCCCATACAAAAGTAAAGTTATCCCAAATCCTACGCTGATGTTCTTAGATATGTCTCATTGTTGAGGTGATTCAAGTGTAGAAGCTTAGAATATAAATGATGTGGTCCTTTTTTGATATAGTTATAAACGATTATGAAATTTCACAAGGACTTGAGGGGAGTCCATGAGTGCTATAAAGTGCATTGATTCAAGCTTATACCTTTATCTACATCAATCGTGCGTTTGAGCTTGAAGTGTAAAGTGTATTCAGTCCCTTTAAAGATTATTATTGTAGATGTCATGCATAGGGAGAATGATGTGTAGTAGAATATTGGAACTGTATTTCCACCTGAGTAGTAGTGTAAGTTAAAGTTTCATGACCTAATGGTAGTGAGATGATCCAGAAATTGGTGATATGAAGTCACAAGCTTAAGAGTCTAAATGAGGGGGACTTTTGCATACAAAAATTAGTTTAGTTGCATAACTGTTGATTGAGGAGTGGTTTGCCATTATATAGTGATAGTCTAATGTGGCAGTAATAATTATAGATTGTATAGTCTAATGTGGCAGTAATAATTGTAGATTGTATGGTAGTCCGCGAGGAGAGTGTTTGGCTTTGATTATTATTTATTCAAAAAAAATAGGAAAGAAACCTAGAGTGGATAGTTATGGTGGTTATAGAAATCTCTTATAGGCTATGAATGGAAACAGTTTGATTAGACAATAAGTTATAATTATATACTCATTGTTGTTGTAAAATTTGAGGATAGTCTAAAGGTATGCTTGGGTAAGTAAGTATGATGTGAGAAAGTAGAATATGAAGATAAGATTGTATTGGGCTATACTATAAGATTAAGGTTGACCATATCTATTATGTGACTTTACCCCCTTGACCTTCTTTTCTTTAGTGGTTGTAAACTAGTACTACTTGTGAGAAGGTATGTAAGAGGTTTTGAGGTGTAGTAGTAATGTCATGGAGACGATTTGGTTGTAGGTAGTACCTAAGTGAAATGAGGTATTTGTGATGAATTTTCCCATTTGATGGACTAGTATCATATATTGCATGCTTCATCGCTGGTACGTGATTGTTACTAGACTATAGGCTTGAACTTTAGATGGTTAATGTGGTGGTAAGAATAGTAGCTTAAGATTAATGATGTATATTTTATGGGATTGAATTAGTAGGCTTGATGTGATTTGTGAAAGAGCCTAAGTTGATAATTTATGAAGAGTTTAAGTGGTAATGTTGAGGTATATGTGTGTATGAGGACTAGTGTTAAAATGAAGAATGGTGGGTGAGTCATTAAGTGGAGTAGGGCGTAAGTAAGATTTTATGATATAAGTTATGTGATTAACAGTCTAATGTTAGAAGGTTAAGTAGTGGTTTTTTATGTGATAGGGAGTGAGGTTGTGTATGCTCATGGACCGCGAGTTGTAAGTTGATGATGATAGAGGATAGCAAAAATTAAGAGTAGCGTTCTTGGAAAGCAATGCCTTTAGAGTATACTTAAAAAGGGAAAGCTTAGCATTTATGTGTATAAGTGTTTTACGTATCTAGTTTGTGTTCTTGAAATTGTGGTATGGAGAAGTTTGGGAAGTTATTGTATAGCGTTATTTTGAGTTGAATTGAGAAAATATGAGTGGGCAATATGCGCCTTTGGTATAGTTTTATAAATTTTATGAAGATGCAAGTTTTGTGATTAGAGGTGTAATGCCAAGTATTCTAAGGAGTTGAAGATGAAATGTTGTGTGCCTAGAAGCGTGGTTGTCTATGCCCATGATAACGTTAGCCAAAAATAGGTGACTTTGGGGTTTGGAGGATGTTATGATTAGTGTACCTGAAGGGGATGTTCTAGAATAAATTTAGTGTCCTTGTAAAAAAAACCTATGGAGTGAAGTTTATGTTCATGTGTATGTTGGTAAACCCTTTGTGATTAGGTGTGTGGATATCAGGAGGATCAGTACTTCAACTAGTCTCAATGTTCCACGAATGGTTGGCGCATCTCGTTCACGTGAGTATGGGTTATAGGGTGATGGCTGTAGAGGCTAGCGAAAGTAAGATTAGTATTTCCGTAAAACAACACCGACAGAGTATAGTTTATCTGGGAGAGATTAACGACAATTGTATAGTGGTTTATCTCATGTGTTGAGGTTGAGAGTTGTGGATATATATTTGATGAAAGATTATGTCTGCAAGTCAAGGATTATGACTTTGATCTAAGGGGGAGATGATGAGTTAAAGTAGTTCTCAAATTTTTTTATGGTGTCAAGCTTCAAGTAAGATTCATGCTAAATCTATTACAATTAAAGCATATTCCTCCTACTCAGTCTACGAGGTCACTCTGCAAATGCATTACGTTATGTGTCCAAGTCCTACCTATGTCTAAGGTGTGAGCACTCTATGTAACTCATGACATGTCCCGACTTCCAAACTAGAAGAAATAATGCCCCTCTATGATCCCGTATTCTAAGTATCCAAGCTCTATGCTATATTGCCCATGAACAACAAATCTGTGTCCCAAATCATGATTGGTACTAAGGAACTATGTTTTCGTATATTAACGATTCATTTTATGTCGGGATTAGCCAAAATGATAAAGTTGTGCGAACTCATGACTATTTGTGTTCTAGTAGAAGTCCTTCCCTAAATCGTCGACTTCATGAATTCCGCACTCATGTTATAAGACGCATGTTTTAATCTCTCATGTTTCTCACTGTGGTGGTTCTAAGAACTCGTGCTATGTTGATTTTATGCCAGAACGGCTCTTTACTTATGATCCAGACACTTGATATATGAAGCACTTCATGTCTAGTCTATCGTATCTTCATTTCATGTCCCTCCTTGAGTAGTGCAATAAGTATAAGTTATGATCTAATAGTGTTACTTCCATTCAGGATGTTTCTCCTCGGGTCACCCAATTACCCCTCGTATGCTAGTATAATGGTGGTCGTGGAAGCGTAGTAGTGTGTTAGGTAGGGGAGTAAATGTTCTTGGAGGTGGAAATTTTGATGTGATTCTCGAGCTAAGGTTATAGGTGAAAGGGAAAAGAAAGAGATGAACTTTTGTTGTGTGAAATAGCTACGAAGGAGAAACGTGGCGAAAATATTTTTGAGAGTTATTGAAATTGTTGGTCTTAGTGGGGAGATCCATGTAATGGGTGTAGTAATGATTAGGCTTGAATGTTCTGATTGATGAAAACACAAACCTATGTGTCATGCGGTTAATATCCTTTGAATTAAGACTTGAGGTTGTTGGATTATAGTAATGAGGTGAGATGATTTCTTAATGTGATGTAGAGTACAAGGTTCCGTAGTTTAAATTAGCACCTCTTTTCTCCGAGTTAGGCTTCAACATAGAACTATTATACGATGGGACACAAATTCCTGCGGTTACATATGTCACAGAAGAATTGTAAGTTGGTAATGATGAAGTATGTTGATTAATGTTGGGGTATAGACAAGTAGTGTTGCTAAGTTTAAGTCTTTTCGTTGTAGCTTGTTAGATGGAGAATGCTAATATCCATATGTTCTTCGAGAGGCTTATGTCATCTCTTGTTCTAATCTTAATCGGGCCGAGGACTCTTAGGAAAAGTTATGTCTTACAATGTTTTAATAATGTGCCATAAAACACATGCCAAGATTCATGTCGATGTCAAGTTTCTCTATCTCGAGTTTTGTGCTTACCCATTTCCCTAAGGGTTATTATAAAGATCATGTGATGCCTTTGCATATTTTTGTTGAGGAAAAATGTTCGAATCAATATTACGTTCTTTATTCTACACTTTTAGAGCTTCAAGAAGTCCCTACCCATCATTCGGGGACGAATGATCCCAAGGGTAGATAATGTAACACCCCATATTTCAGTCTAGAACGTAAACCGTCATTTCCTTCGCGTAAAGATTCCAAAAGCCATAAATCCGATGCAAATATAGTGTGTTGATCAATCATGTAGTGTGGGAATCAAGTTATGCATGACTTGAGATCATAGAGGTCCCTTAACACAAGGACGAGTTGGAAGCTTTCCTATCATTTTAGTTTTAGTGAGCGTCGAAACTTGGGTCAACTTCAATTGGATATAACTTTTTTTATATAATGAATTAGAGGGCCTACTATATATCTAATGGAAGGTCCTCAAAATATCTTTCCAACGATACCAATTTCTCCTAAATCCGATATCATAGCGAAAAGTTATGACTTTGCAAAGTGGAGTGCGTCGCCTGGTAAATCGCCTAAGGCTACTGGAAGTGTTGTGCCATGGGAAATTCATCGCCCAGCCTATTTTGGAGGATGGGAAATGCGATGCCCAGCCTATTTTGGGCAATAAACAATGCGTTGTATTGCTTAGATTAGTCCATAGGCAATGCGACACATGCCTTATTGCCCAAGGGTGTAAAAACGTCATTTTTAAGTAATTTTAAGGGTAAACAAATCTTTTCACATCCCAAAACCGTCCCTAGTCATCCTTAAACGAATTTAGGATTATTAATAACGTTCTAACTCTCTGAAGATCCCAAAATTCATCTTTCAAGAACATAAAGGGATAATACAACTAGGGTTTGGACAATCAAGCCTGAAGGTCAAATCTTTTTGAAATTTATTCGTGAATTCTTCGAAACTAAGGTACGTGGGGTTTTTCTAAAATTACTTGGGCATAAGAAATTGTTTCAACAACATTTAGCATTCTGAGATTTTGAAATCTTAAAAGGGTTTTTTAATTTACAATGAAATTTGTGTTATGAATTATTTAGTGAAATTATTGTTTTGATCTTTAGGCCTTTTCCCACAAATTGATTTAAAATCTTATATATACATGTATGTGGTTAAAGTTGATAACTGAATTGAGAGCATAACTATTTACGCTACCTCTTATGTTGTGATACCTCTTGATTTTTAGAATGTTATTTAAAAGCATGATTTTATATGTTCGTGACTATTATTGAATGATGTAAACTTGATCTTTAAATTGATGAAAGGGGATTTGCATGTTGATAATTGTTGAACACATAATGAAAGATTGCATGGTTTACGAAAAATGCATGACCGCCACATGTTTGCTGAAATGATCGAAAGGAATGATTTTACATAGTTTGATAAGTGTATTGATGAATGAATCTTCTTGAATTATTGAAATATGGTTGCCTAAACTTTATGTTTTAAAAGAAGAAATTGTGATATGATTTTTGTGGCCCAGAAACATGACTTGCAAATCTTGGTATGACGATACCAATTCAGATAATGCCTTAGTAGCACAGAGTAAAATAGAATGTGGATTTTCTTTTAGATTTTTATATTTTGAACTTAGAATGATACATATTCAGAAAAGGCTAAAAATGGGCATAAAGAGATGTTAGGTGGTTCCCCGAAGAAGTCACGAGTCCAGAAAACTCATTGCCCGAAATCGTGTTATGCCGATACGAGATTATTATGTCCCCAAGAGGGATTATACGTTGGCCTAGTGCCCTGTAGCGTATCAGAATCAGAAACTCCAATTCTTACGACAAACTTGGGTTGGGGGCTTGGCCGCCGAGTTTAGGGCGAACTCCATATAGCCCGTGGGGTTATAGAATTTTAGGGTGGACCACCTAAATCAGAAGTAATACGAAGATCGGAACTTCATTGACAAGAATTTTTTATGGTTATAAAAGAATTGCCTATGTGTTTTAAACTATATCATGCATGATGTTTCATGACTTGCTCTCATCTATTTTATATATATATATATATATATATATATATATAAATGAATTATTTTGGATTTCTCTACATACAAATAGAATTGTATTGACTCCCTATCTTTCAGGATCGGAGGGTCAGTCTAGAGGTCCTGCTATAAGTCGTAGATTTATCTCAGACAGAAGTGAAGTGTGCAGTTGGTTAACCTTCTTTATTCTGGAGAGCCTCCTTCATTTCGGACATAAGTTATGTTATTTTGGTTTAGGTCCTCTGGGGCCTTGTCCCATATTCAGAAGAGTTATTAATGTCTTATGTAGTAGAGATTTCAACGACTGAGAAAGATGTTGTTAGATGTTGATAAACTTATTTCAATATTGTAAAACAAAATTCAGTATATGACCATGATTCCATCTATTTAATTTTCACTTTCTTTTCTTTATTATTTGAGTATTTTGCATGATTGCCAGAAGTAGGAAGGCACCTGGTCCTCCATGGTTCGAGATGCTCGTTATGGCCAGGGCCTCGGCTCGGGTCATGACAAACTTGGAATCAGAGCACGGTTCATGGTCCCAGTATGTCTGCAAAATTGCCTCGGGAAGAGTCTTATTTATGGGTATGTAGCGCGCCACACTTATAGGTAGGAGGATACAAGGCGTTTAGAAATGTCTCATTTTCTTCATCTTCTAGTTCGTGCTATGGAGTCAAAATATTCCTCTTTCATACACTAGTTCGTGCTATGATGTCGCCCATACGAAATTAAAGTTATCCCAAATCCTACTCTGATGTTCTTAGATATGTCTCATTGTTGAGGTAATTCAAGTGCAGAAGATTAGAATATAAATGATGTGGTCCTTTTCTTATATATTCATAAACGATTATGAAATTGCACAAGGACTTGAGCGGAGTCCATGAGTGCTATAAAGTGTATTGATTCAAGTTTATACCTTTATCTACATCAATCGTGTGTTTGAGCCTGAGGTGTGAAGTGTATTCAGTCCCTTTCAAGATTCTTATTGCAGATGTCTTGCATTAGGGGTATAATGTGTAGTAGAATATTGGAACTGTATTTCCACCCGAGTAGTAGTGTATGTTAAAGTGTCATGACCTATTGGTAGTGAGATGATCCAGAAATTGGTGCTATGAAGTCGCAAGCTTAAGAGTCTAAATGAGGGGGACATTTGCGTACAAAATTTAGTTTAGTTTCACAACTGTGGATTGAGGAGTGGTTTGCCATTTTATAGTGATAGACTTATATGGTAGTAATAGTTGTAGATTGTATGGTAGTCCGCGAGGGGAGTGTTTGACTTTGATTATTATTTATTAAAAAAAATAGAAAAGGAGCCTAAATTCGAGAGTTATGGTGGTTATAATAATCTTTTATGGGCTGTGAATTGAAAGAGTTAGATTAGCCAATAAGTTATAATTATATACTCATTGTTGTTGTGAAATTTGAGGGTAGTCTAAAGGTATGCTTGGGTAAGTAAGTATGATGTGAGAAAGTAGAATATGTAGATAAGATCGTATTGGGTTATACTATAAGATTAAGGTTGACCATGCCTATTATGTGACTTTACTCCCTTAACCTTCTTATCTTTAGTGGTTGTAAATTAGTACTATTTGTGAGAAGGTTTGTAATAGATTTTGAGGTGTTGTAGTAATGTCATGGAGGTGATTTGGTTGTAGGTAGTATCTAAGTGAAATGAGGTATTTGGGTTGGATTTCCCTATTTGATGGACTAGAATCATATGTTGCATGCTTCATCGATGGTATGTTATTGTTGCTAGACTGTAGGCTTGAACTTTAGATTTAGAATGTGGTGGTAAGAATAGTAGCTTAAGATTAATGATGTATATTTTACGGGAATGAATTAGTAGGCTTGATGTGATTTGTGAAAGAGCCTAAGTTGATAATTTATGAAGAATTTAAGTGGTAATTTTGAGGTATATATGTATATGAGGACTAGTGTTAAAATGATGAATGGTGGGTGAGTCATTAAGTGGAGTAGGGCGTAAGTATATAAGAATGAGTTGCACCCCCCTTGTAGTAGGGTGTTAGGTAAGATGTTATGATATAAGTTATGTAATTAACAGTCTAATGTTAGAAGGTTAAGTAATGGTTTTTTATGTGATAAGGAGTGAGGTTGTGTATGCTCATGGACCGCGAGTTGTAAGTTGATGATGATAGAGGATAGCAAAAATTAAGAGTAACGTTCTTGGAAAGCAATGCCTGTAGAGTATACTTAAAAGGGGAAAGTTTAGCATTTATGTGTATAAGTGTTTTACGTATCTAGTTTGTGTTCTTAAAATTGTGGTATGGAGAAGTTTGGGAGTTATTGTATAGCGTTATTTTGAGTTGAATTGAGAAAATATGAGTGGGCAATATGCGCCTTTGGTATAGTTTTATAAATTTTGTTAAGATGCAAGTTTTGTGATAAAAGGTGTAATGCCAAGTATTCTAAGTAGTTGAAGATGAAATGTTGTGTGCCTAGAAGCGTGGTTGTCTATGCCCATGATAACGTTCGCCATAAATAGGTGACTTTGGGGTATGGAGGATGTTATGATTAGTGTACCTGAAGGGGATGTTCTTGAATAAATTTAGTGTCCTTGTAAAAAAAAACCTATGGAGGGGAGTTTATGTTCATGTGTATGTTGGTAAACCCTTTGTGATTAGGTGTGTGGATATCGGGAGGCTCAGTACTTCAACTAGTCTCAATGTTCCACGACTGGTTGGCGCATCTCGTTTACGTGAGTATGGGTTATAGGGTGATGGCTGTAGAGGCTAGCGAAAGTAAGAGTAGTATTTCCAAAAAACAACACCGACAGAGTATAGTTTATCTGGGAGAGATTAACGACAATTGTATGGTGGTATATCTCATGTGTTGAGGTTGAGAGTTGTGGATATATATTTGATGAAAGGTTATGTCTGGAAGTCTAGGATTATGACTTTGATCTAAGGGGGAGATGATGAGTTAAAGTAGTTCTTAAATTTTCTTATGGTGTCAAGTTTCAAGTAAGATTCATGATAAATCTATTACAATTCAAGCATATTTCTCCTACTCTGTCTACGAGGTCACTCTGCAAATGCATTACGTTATGTGTCCAAGTCCTACCTATGTCTAAGGTGTGAGCACTCTATGTAACTCATGACATGTCCCGACTTCCAAACTAGAATAAATAATGTCCCTCTATGATCCAGTATTCTAAGTATCCAAGCTCTATGGTATGTTGCCCATGAACAATAAATCTGTGTCCCAAATCATGATTGGTTCTAAGGAACTATGTTTTCGTATATTAACGATTCATTTTATGTCGGGATTAGCCAAAATGATAAAGTTGTGGAACTCATTACTATTTCAGTTCTAGTAGAAGTCCTTTCCTAAATTGTCGACTTCATGAATTCTGTACTCATGTTATAAGACGCATGTTTTAATCTCTCATGTTTCTCACTGTGGTGGTCCTAAGAATTCGTGCTATGTTGATTTTATGCCAGAACGGCTCTTTACTTATGATCCAGACACTTTATATATGAAGCACTTCATGTCTAGTCTATCGTATCTTCATTTTATGTCCCTCATAGAGTAGTGCAATAAGTATAAGTTATGATCTAATAGTGTTACTTCCATTCAGGATGTTTCTCCTCGGGTCACCCAATTACCCCTCGTATGCTAGTATAATGGTGGTCGTGGAAGCGTAGTAGTGTGTTAGGTAGGGGAGTAAATATTCTTGGAGGTGGAAATTTTGATGTGATTCTCGAGCTAAGGTTATAGGTGAAAGGGAAAAAAAGGAGATGAACTTTTGTTGTGTGAAATAGCTACGAAGGAGAAACGTGGCGAAAATATTTTTGAGAGTTATTGAAATTGTTGGTCTTAGTGGGGAGATCCATGTAGTGGGTGTAGTAATGATTAGGCTTGAATGTTCTGATTGATGAAAACACAAACCTATGTGCCATGTGGTTAATATCCTTTGAATTAAGACTTGAGGTTGTTGGATTATAGTGATGAGGTGAGATGATTTCTTAATGTGATGTAAAGTACAGGATCCCGTAGTTTAAATTAGCACCTCTTTCCTCCGAGTTAGGCTTCAACATAGAACTATTATACGATGGGACACAAATTCCTGCGGTTACATATGTCACAGAAGAATTGTAAGTTGGTAATGATGAAGTATGTTGATTAATGTTGGGGTATAGAAAAGTAGTGTTGCTAAGTTTAAGTCTTTTCGTTGTAGCTTGTTAGATGGAGAATGCTAATATTCATATGTTCTTCGAGAGGCTTATGTCATCTCTTGTACCAATCGTAATCAGGCCGAGGACTCTTAGGAAAAGTTATGTCTTACAATGTTTTGATAATGTGCCATAAAACACATGCCAAGATTCTTGTCGATGTCAAGTTTCGGTATCTCGGGTTTTGTGCTTACCCATTTCCCTTTTGGTTATTATAAAGATCGTGTGATGCCTTTGCATATTTTTGTTGAGGAAAAATGTTTGAATCAATATTACGTTCTTTATTCTACACTTTTAGAGCTTCAAGATGTCCCGACCCATCTTTCGGGGATGAATGATCCCAAGGGGGAGATAATGTAACACCCCACATTTTAGTCTAGAACGTAAACCGTCATTTCCTACGCGTAAAGATTCCAAAAGCCATAAATCTGATGCAAATACAGTGTGTTGATAAATAATGTAGTGTCTGAATCTTGTTAAGAATGAATTGATATCATAGAGGTCCCTTAACCCAAGGACGAGTTGGAAGCTTTTCTATTATTTTAGTTTTAGTGAGCGTAAAAACATTGGTCAACTTCAATCGACTATATCTTTGTTTTTATATCGAATTAGAGGGCTTACTATATATCAAATGAAAGGTCTTCGAAATATCTTTCCAACGATACCAATTTCTCCTAAATCCGATATCAAAGCAAAAAGTTATCACTTTGCAAAGTGGAGTGCGTCACCTGGTAAATCGCCTAAAGCTACTGGAAGTGTTGTGCCATGGGCAATTCGTCGCCCAGCCCATTTTGGGCGATGGGCAATGTGACGCCCAGCCTATTTTGGGCGATAAACAATGCGTGGCATTGCCTAGATTAGTCCATAGGCAATGCGACGCATGCCCTATTGCCCAACGGCGTAAAATCGTCAATTTTAAGGGCAACCAAATCTTTTCACATCCCAAAACCATCCCTAATCATCCTTAAATAAATTTAGGATTATTAACCACGTTCTAACTCTCTGAAGATCCCAAAATTCATCTATCAAGAACACAAGGGGAGAAAACAACAAGGGTTTGGACAATCAAGCCTAAAGGTCAAATCTTTTCAAAATTTATTCGTGAATTCTTCGCAACTAAGGTACGTGGGGTTTTCCTAAAACTACTTGGGCATAAAAAATTATTTCAACAACATTTAGCATTCTGAGATTTTGAAATCTTAAAGGGGTTTTGGAATTTACATTGAAATTTGTGTTATGAATTATTTAGTGACATTATTGTTTTGATCTTTAGGCCTTTTCCCACAAATTGATTTGAAATCTTATATATACATGTATGTGGTTAAAGTTGATAACTGAATTGAGAGCATAACTATTTACGCTACCTCTCATGTTGTGATACCTCTTGATTTTTAGAATGTTATTTAAAAACATGATTTTATATGTTCGTGACTATTATTGAATGATGTAAACTTGATCTTTAAATTGATGAGAGGGGTTTTGCATGTTGATAATTATTGAATACATGATGAAAGATTGCATGGTTTCTCAAAAATGCATGACCACCACATGTTTGCTGAAATGATCGAAAGGAATGATTTTACATAGTTTGATAAGTGTATTGATGAATGAATCTTCTTGAATTATTGAAATATAGTTGCCTAAACTTTATGTTTTAAAAGAAGAAATTATGATATGATTTTTGTGGCCCAGAAACATGACTTGCAAATCTTGGTATGACGATACCAATTCAGATAATGCCTTAGTAGCACAGAGTAAAACAGAATGTGGATTTTCTTTTAGATTTTCTTATTTTGAACTTAGAATGATACATGTTCAGAAAAGGCTAAAAATGGGCATAAAGAGATGTTAGGTGGTTACCCGAAGAAGTCACGAGTCCAGAAAACTCATTGCCCGAAATCGTGTTATGCCGATACGAGATCATTATGTCCCCAAGAGGGATAATACGCTGGCCTAGTGCCCTGTAGCGTATCAGAATCAGAAATTCCAACTCTTACGGCAAACTTGGGTTGGGGGCTTGGCCGTCGAGTTAAGGGCGAACTCCATATAGCCCGTGGGGTTATAGAATTTTAGGGTGGACCACCTAAATCAGAAGTAATACGAAGATCGGAACTGCATTGACAAGAATGTTTTATGGTTATAAAAGAATTGCCTATGTTTTTTAAACTATATCATGCATGATGTTTCATGACTTGCTCTCATCTATTTTATATATATATATATATATATATATATATATATATATATATATATATAAATGAATTATTTTGGATTTCTCTGCATACCAGTAGAATTGTATTGACCCCCTATCTTTCAGGATCGGAGGCTCAGTCTAGAGGTCCTGCTATAAGTCATAGATTTATCTCAGACAGAAGTAAAGTGTGCAGTTGGTTAGCTTTCTTTATTCTGTAGAGCCTACTTTATTTCAGACATAAGTTATTTCATTTTAGTTTAGGTCCTCTGGGGCCTTGTCCCAGATTCAGACAAGTTATTGATGTCTTATGTAGTAGAGAATTCGCAGACTGAGAATTATATCGTTAGATGTTGATAAACTTATTTCCATATTTTCAAACAGATTGAAGTAAATGAACATGATTACATATATTTAATTTCTGCTTTCTTTTCTTTATTATTTAAGTATTGTGCATGATTACCAGAAGTAGGAGGGCGCCCGGGCCTCCATGGTTCATGATGCTCGTTACGGCCAGAGCCCCGGCTCAGGTCATGACAAACTTGGAATAAGAGCACGGTTCATGGTCCCAGGGTATCTGCAAAATTGCGCCGGGTAGAGTCTTGTTTATGGGTGTGTAGCGCGCCACACTTATAGGTAGGAGGCTACAAGGCGTTTAAAAATGTCTCATTTTCTTCATGTTCTAGTTTGTGCTATGGAGTCAGAATATTCCTCTTTCATACACTAGTTCGTGCTATGATGTCGCCCATACGAAATTAAAGTTAACCCAAATCCTACTCTATTGTTCTTAGATATGTCTCATTGTTGAGGTAATTCAAGTGCAGAAGCTTAGAATATAAATGATGTGGTCCTTTTCTTATATAGTCATAAATGATTATGAAATTGCACAAGGACTTGAGCGGAGTCCATGAGTGCTATAGAGTGTATTGATTCAAGCTTATACCTTTATCTACATCAATCGTACGTTTGAGCCTGAGGTGTGAAGTGCATTCAGTCCCTTTCAAGATTCTTATTGCAGATGTCATGCATAAGGGGAATAATGTGTAGTAGAATGTTGGAACTGTATTTCCACCCGAGTAGTAGTATATGTTAAAGTGTCATGACCTATTGGTAGTGAGATGATCCAAAAATTGGTGCTATGAAGTCGCAAGCTTAAGAGTCTAAATGAGAGGGACATTTGCGTACAGAAGTTAGTTTAGTTTAATAACTGTGGATTGAGGAGTGGTTTGCCATTTTATAGTGATAAACTAATGTGGTAGTAATAATTGTAGATTGTATGGTAGTCCGCGAGGGGAGTGTTTGGCTTTGATTATTATTTCTTCATAAAAATAGAAAAAGATCCTAGAGTGGATAGTTATGGTGGTTATAGAAATCTCTTATAAGTTGTGAATTGAAACAGTTAGATTAGCCAATAAGTTATAATTACTTACTCATTGTTGTTGTGAAATTTTAGGGTAGTCTAAAGGTATGCTCGGGTAAGTAAGTATGATGTGAGAAAGTAGAATATGTAGCTAAGATCGTATTGGGCTATACTATAAGATTAAGGTTGACCATGCCTATTATGTGACTTTACTCCCTTAACCTTCTTTTCTTTAGTGGTTGTAAACTAGTACTACTTGTGAGAAGGTATGTAATAGATTTCGAGCTGTAGTAGTAATGTCATGGAGGTGATTTGGTTGTAGGTAGTATCTAAGTGAAATGAGGTATTTGGGTTGGATTTCCCCATTTGATGGACTAGCATCATATGTTGCATACTACATCGGTGGTACGTGATTGTTACTAGACTATAGGCTTGAACTATAGATTTAGAATGTGGTGGTAAGAATAGTAGCTTAAGATTAATGATGTATGTTTTATGGGAATGAATTAGTAGGCTTGATGTAATTTGTGAAAGAGCCTAAGTTGATAATTTATGAAGAATTTAAGTGGTAATTTAGAGGTATATGTGTATATGAGGACTAGTGTTAAAATTAATAATGGTGGGCGAGTCATTAAGTGGATTAGGGCGTAAGTAGATAAGAATGAGTTGCACCCCCTTGTAGTATGGCGTTAGGTAAGATTTTATGATATAAGTTTTGTGATTAACAGTCTAATGTTAGAAGGTTAAGTAGTGGTTTTTTATGTGATAAGGAGTGAGGTTGTGTATGCTCATGGACCGCGAGTTGTAAGTTGATGATGATAGAGCATAGCAAAAATTAAGAGTAGCGTTCTTGTAAAGCAATGCCTTTAGAGTATACTTAAAAAAGGAAAGTTTAGCATTTATGTGTATAAGTGTTTTGCGTATCTAGTGTGTGTTCTTGAAATTGTGGTATGGAGAAGTTTGGGGAGTTGTTGTATAGCGTTATTTTGAGTTGAATTGAGAAAATATGAGTGGGCAGTATGCGCCTTTGGTATAGTTTTACAAATTTTGTTAAGATGCAAATTATGTGATTAGAGGTGTAATGCTAAGTATTCTAAGGAGTTGAAGATGAAGTGTCGTGTGCCTAGAAGCGTGGTTGTCTATGCCCATGATAACGTTAGCCATAAATAGGTGACTTTGGGGTTTGGAGGATGTTAGGATTAGTGTACCTGAAGGGGATGTTCTAGAATGAATTTAGTATCCTTGTAAAAAAAAACCTATGGAGGGGAGTTTATGTTCATGTGTATGTTGGTAAACCCTTTGTGATTAGGTGTGTGGATATCGGGAGGCTCATTACTTCAACTAGTCTCAATGTTCCACGAATGGTTGGCGCATCTCGTTTACGTGAGTATGGGTTATAGGGTGATAGCTGTAGAGGCTAGCAAAAGTAAGAGTAGTATTTCCGAAAAACAACACCGACAGAGTATAGTTTATCTGGGAGAGATTAACAACAATGTGTATGGTGGTATATCTCTTGTGTTGAGGTTGAGAGTTGTGGATATATATTTGGTGAGAGGTTATGTCTGCAAGTCTAGGATTATGACTTTGATCTAAGGGGGAGATAATGAGTTAAAGTAGTTCTCAAATTTTCTTATGGTGTCAAGTTTCAAGTAAGATTCATGATAAATCTATTACAATTTAAGCATACTCCTCTTACTCAGTCTACGAGGTCAGTCTACTAATGCATTATATTATGTATCCAAGTCCTACCTATGTCTAAGGTGTGAGCAATCTATGTAACTCATGACATGTCCCGACTTCCAAACTAGAAGAAATAATGTCCCTCTATGATCCAGTATTCTAAGTATCCAAGCTCTATGTTATGTTGCTCATGAACAACAAATCTGTGTCCCAAATCATGATTGGTTCTAAGGAACTATGTTTTCGTATGTTAACGATTCATTTTATGTCGGGATTAGCCAAAATGATAAAGTTGTGCGAACTCAAGACTATTTCAGTTCTAGTAGAAATCCTTCCCTAAATCATCGACTTTATGAATTCCGCACTCATGTTATAAGACGCATGATGTAAGCTCTCATGTTTCTCACTATGGTGCTCCTAAGAACTCGTGCTATGTTGATTTTATGCCAGAACGGCTCTTTACTTATGATCTTGATATATGAAGCATTTCATGTCTAGTGTATCGTATCTTCATTTTATGTCCCTCCTTGAGTAGTGCAATAAGTATAAGTTATGATCTAATAGTGTTACTTCCATTCAGGATGTTTATGCTCGGGTCACCAAATTACCCCTCGTATGCTAGTATAATGGTGGTTGTGAAAGTGTAGTAGTGTGTTAGGTGGGGGAGTAAATGTTCTTAAAGGTGGAAATTTTGATGTGATTCTCGAGCTAAGGTTATAGGTGAAAGGGAAAAGAAGGAGATGAACTTTTGTTGTGTGAAATAGCTAAGAAGGAGAAACGTGGTGAAAATATTTTTGAGAGTGATTGAAATTGTTGGTCTTAGTGGGGAGATCCATGTAGTGGGTGTAGTAATGATTAGGCTTGAATGTTCTGATTGATGAAAACACAAACCTATGTGACATGCGGTTAGTATCCTTTGAATTAAGACTTGAGGTTGTTGGATTATATTGATGAGGTGAGATAATTTCTTAATGTGATGTAGAGTACAGGGTCCCATAGTTTAAATTAGCACCTCTTTCCTCCGAGTTAGGCTTCAACATAGAAGTATTATACGATGGGACATAAATTCTTGTGGTTAGATGTGTCACGGAAGAATTGTAAGTTGTAAATGATGAAGTATGTTGATTAATGTTGGGGTATAGACAAGTAGTGTTGCTAAGTTTAAGTCTTTTCGTTGTAGCTTGTAAGATGGATAATGCTAATATTCATATGTTCCACGAGAGGCTTACGTCATCTCTTGTCATGTTTCGTATCTCGGGTTTCGTGCTTACCCATTTCCCAAGGGGTTATCATAAAGATCGTGTGATGCCTTTGCATATTTTTGTGGAGGAAAAATGTTCGAATCAATATTACGTTCTTTATTCTACACTTTTTGAGCTTCAAGAAGTCCCTACCCATCATTCGGGGACGAATGATCCCAAAGGGGAGATAATGCAACACCCCACATTTCAGGCTAGAACGTAAACCGTCATTTCCTTCGCGTAAAGATTCCAAAAGCCATAAATCCAATGCAAATACAGTGTGTTGATTAATCATGTTGTGTGGAAATCTAGTTAAGCATAAATTGAGATCATAGAGGTCCCTTAACCCAAGGACGAGTTGGAAACTTTCCTATCGTTTAAGTTTTAGTGAGAGTCGAAACTTGGGTAAACTTCAACCGACCATAACTTTGTGTATATAACGAATTAGAGGGCCTATTATATATCAAATGAAAGGTCTTCGAAATATCTTTCCAACGGTATCAATTTTGCCTAAATACGATACCCAAGAGAAATGTTATGACTTTTCAAAGTGGAGTGCGTCGCCTAGCAAATCGCCTAAAGCTACTGGAAGTGTTGTGCCATGGGCAATGCGTCGCCCACCCCATTTTGGGCGATGGGCAATGCGACGCCCAGAACATCCCTAATCATCCTTAAATGAATTTAGAATTATTAATAACGTTCTAACTCTCTAAAGATCCCAAAATTCATCTTTCAAGAACACAAGGGGAGAAAACAACTAGGGTTTGGACAATCAAGCCTAAAGGTCAAATCTTTTCGAAATTTATTCGTGAATTCTTCGCAACTAAGGTACTTGGGGTTTTCCTAAAACTACTTGGACATAAGAAATTGTTTCAACAATGTTTAGCATTCTGAGATTTTGAAATCTTAAAGGGGTTTTAGAATTTACATTGAAATTTGTGTTATGAATTCTTTAGTGACATTATTGTTTTGGTCTTTAGGACTTTTCCCACAAATTGATTGGAAATCTTATATATACATGTATGTGGTTAAAGTTGATAATTAAATTGAGAGCATAACTATTTACGCTCCCTCTCATGTTGTGATATCTCTTGATTTTTAGAATGCTATTTAGAAGCATGATTTTATATGTTCATGACTATTGTTGAATGATGTAAACTTGGTCTTTAAATTGATGAGAGGGGTTTTGAATGTTGATAAATGTTGAACACATAATGAAAGATTGCATGATTTGCCAAAAATGCATGACCACCACATGTTTGCTGAAATGATTGAAAGGAATGATTTTACATAGTTTGATAAGTGTATTGAAGAATGAATCTTCTTAAATTATTGAAATATGGTGGTCTAAACTTTATGTTTTAAAAGAAGAAATTATGATATGATTTTTATGGCCCAGAAACATGACTTGCAAGTCTTGGTATGACGATACCAATTCAGATAATGCCATAGTAGCACAGAACAAAATAGAATGTGGATTTTCTTTCAGATTTTGAACTTAGAATGATACATGTTCAGAAAAGGCTAAAAATAGGAATAAAAAGATGTTAGGTGGTTACCCGAAGAAGGCACGAGTCCAGAAAACTCATTGCCCAAAATCGTCTTTTGCCGATACGGGATTATTATGTTCCCTAGAAGGATTATACGATGGCCTAGTGCCCTGTGGCGTATCAAAATCAGAAACTCCAACTCTTGCGGTAAATTGGGTTGGGGGCTTGGCCGTCGAGTTAAGGGAGGACTTCATATAGCCCGTGGGGTTATAGAATTGTAGGGTGGACCACCTAACTCAGAAATAATACAAAGATCAGAATTGCATTGACAAGAATGTTTATGGTTATCAAAGAATTGCCCATGTGTTTTAAACTATATCTTGCATGATGTTTCATGATTTTCTCTCATTTATTATATATATATATATATATAAATACATTATTTTGAATTTCTCTGCGTACCAGTATAATTGTATTGACCCCCTATCTTTCAGGGTCTGAGGCTCAGTCTAGAGGTCCTACTATAAGCCGCAGATTTATCTCAGACAGAAGTGAAGTGTGCAGTTGGTGAGCCTTCTTTATTCCGGAGGACCTCCTTCATTTCGTACATATGTTATTTCATTTTGGTTTAGGTCCACTGGGGCCTTGTCCCTGATTCAGACAAGTTATTTATGTCTTATGTAGTAGAGATTTCGCAGACTGAGAAAGATGTTGTTAGATGTTGATAAACTTATTTCCATATTGCCAAACAGATTTCAGTATATGACTATGATTTCTTCTATTTTATTTTTACTTTCTTTTCTTTATTATTTGAGTATTGTGCATGATTACCAGAAGTAGAAAGGCGCCCAGGCCTCCATGGTTTGGGATGCTCATTACGGCCAGGGCCCAGGCTCGGGTCATGACACTAGCGAAAGTCCAAGTCCTTATGCCTAAAAGGATAAAAATGGGACCTAAGACTGTAGACTACGTGTTCATTGAATATGCTAAAATCAGTAAAGTATGTCAATTTTTGGTTCATAAATCTTAACATCCGAATATCAATGAAAATACGGCAATTGAATTAGATAAGGTTGAGTTCTTTAAACACATTTATTCGTATAAAACTTGACATGAGCAGTCTAGTGGAGGGTCCAAACGACCTCGAGATGAACCAAATGAGAATGTATTTAATAATGATAATTCAAGGCGTAGTACACGTCAAAGAACGTCAACTTTCTTTGGATCAGATATTGTGATATTTCTTCTTAAAAATGAGCCTCAAACATTTAAAAAAGCGATGTCGTCTTCGGACTCATTCTTTTGGAAAGAGGCAGTCAATAGTGAGATTAATTCAATCCTGAGCAACCACATTTGGGAGTTGGTTTATCTTCCTCCAGAAAATAAACCTTTAGGTTCTAAATAGATTTTCAAAAGAAAAATAAAATCCTATGATACTACTGATAAATACAAGGAAATACTTGTAGTGAAATGCTTTAACCAAAAAGAAGGTCTTGATTATTTTGATACATACTTGCCTGTAACAAGGATACGTCCATTCAGATGTTGGTTGCCTTAGAAGCGGGATCTTGAAGACCATCAAATAGATGTGAAAACAACATTCCTAAATGAAGAATTGGAGGAATAAATTTACATGGAACAACCTGAGGATTTTATGGTTCCTGGTAAAGAAAAGAAAGCGTGAAAACAAGTTAAGTCACTTTATGGACTAAAACAAGTACTTAAACAATGAAATGCAAAGTTTTACCAAACCATATTGGCAAACAACTTCAAGATAAATGAATGTGATAAATGTTTTTACATTAAAGACACTCTCAATCACAAGGTTATTGTTTATTTGTATGTGCATGATATATTGATCATCAGTAGAGACATTTCTAACATAAATACTATGAAACGAATGCTTGAGAGCAAGTTTGATATAAAATATCTTGGAGTTGTGGATGTGATCTTAGTGATAAGAATCCATAAAACTCTACAAGAATTGACATGGTCACAGTCTCATTACATTGAAAAGGTACTTGATAAGTTCAAGTATTTAGATTTCGGTATTGTCAAGATTTCATTAGACATGAGTTTTTCACTTCAAAAGAATGAAGGTAAAATGACTCACCGTTGGACTATGCAAGAGTGTTGAGAAATTTAATGCATATCATGAATTGTACACGACCAGATATAGCATGTGCTATTAGTAAATTGAGTCGGTATGTGAATAGTCCCAATCAAACTCATTGGATAGCAATGAAAAGAGTTTTGGGGTATCTAAAACATACTTAAGATTATGTTTTGCATTATAATAAATATCCAGCGGTAATTGAATGATATAGTGATGCAAATTGAATTACTGATCAACTGAAGTAAAATCCACGAGTGGATATGTATTTACTTTAGGTGGAGAAGCAGTCTCTTGAAAATCGTCCAAACAGACATGTATTGTCCGCTCTACAATGAAATCTAAATTTATCGCGTTAGATAAAGTCGATGAAGAAACTAAATGAATCCGAAATTTCTTGGAAGATATTCCTTATTGACCTAAACCTTTGGCACCAGTATGTATGCATTGTAATAGTTAAGCGACGATAAATAGGGCAGGGATCATGGTGTACAACGGTAAATCTCGTTATATAAGACGGAGACACAATACCGTTCAAGAACTACTCTCTAGTGAAATTATCACTGTTGACTATGTGAAGTCAAAGAGAAAATGTATCAGATCCACTTACAAAAAAGGCCTATCTAGATAGGGAGTTGAGAGATCATCAAAGGGAATGGGTTTAAGGCCTAGGACAAGTCAGCATGACGATAACTCTACCTAGCATACTGGAGATCCTAAGAGCTAGATTCAAGGAGATCAAACAAAATTTTGACTGACGGTTCAACATTGTCAATATACCTAACCCATTTTTATAATGAAGACAATGTTCAGAGAACAAGGATAAGGCTTATGGTTTGAATTTTTTTAATGGTTTTTAAGTTTGACATGTTTGACCAAATAGTTTGATCTATAGGATTAAACGTTTAGGAACCACCTATGTAAGGGTGACGTGAAAGCCGCTTCAAGAGAAATGTTAGTAAAGGCCTATTCTCTTTGCTCTCATGAAATGAGACGTGTTCATGGCTGAAATGAATAAAACTGTGAGAATCATACACGGTAAAAGATTGTTTGTGTGACTTGTATTGTATAGGTAAACATGAATATTAGACGATTCAAAGATATCAAATCTACCGATTAACCGAGTGCATCCAATGCATGTTCACTACGAAAAGTTCAAAGAAAAATCCAAATCCACTTATGCAGATGCAACTAGTCTTTGCTTGTAAATCACACACTTGTCCGTAAATTTTTTATAAAATAGGCATTTCCCATTTATGTGGGGGATTGATGGATTTTTAAAAGATGTGGATAGAAAATGAATAGGTGTTTTTCTGAAAGACACCAAGAGGAAGGGTGCAATTTGAAGAGGCACCTTTTTGGATTAGATGGTTATGACCTTTCCAAAGGGTTGTGAATTTTTCAAAGAGTTGCACCTTTATGAAGGGGTGCACCTTTTTGAACTATTGTTTTATCTTCATGAAGCAACACCTTGATGACTATAAATACCTGATTTTTTTCTCAGGTATAGATAAGTAATTTTAAAGAAAAAATACTTCTCTTTCGTGAAAAAACTCTAGTGTGATTTACTACGGTTGAGTGGTTCGTAGTTTGACAGAATTTGAGGTGCCATTATTCCGTCGAAGTGATGCATTTATACTGGGAGGATATATTTAATAACCTCTGGTACTTGAGAGAAATAATTTTCTTAAGGACACACCGTGAATTCAATGGATTTGAATCTTTTTGTTTCATCTCTTTCTTAAAGTTGATTTTATTGTTTTTCAGTAAATAGTTGGAACTTCATATTGATAGTTCTTCAACTGTTTGAAGTTTTGAAACTTCATTTTGATAGTTCATAAGTTGGTTGAACTAGTGTTGAAATTCTTAACATTTGATTTTGCTATTTTCTAAAAATTAGTTTGAACTTCATTTTGTTGATTTTCATAAGTTGGGTTGAACTTATTGTTAAAGTTCAAAGTTTTAAGTACAGAGTTTAAACTTCATTTGATTATTCATATGTTAATTTGAACATGTATTTGAAGTTATTGTTGAAAAATACAGATTTTACCAAATCCAAAAAAAAATATATGAAATTTATTGTTAGTCTCATTTAAATTTTTATAAAATTCTCTCACAAGAAGCATGTTAATTGTCCGAGTGTTATGCAAATGCATTTCATTGAAAATGTTTAATTATTTGCACAATAAATGCATCATCTTCTTTGTTAAAAAGTATTTTTAAAAAAAAATCATAGGAAAACGAATTTTCACTAATTCAAAATTTGGAGGATATGTTTGAAGTTCTAAAAGCCATTCGAGAAGAAAATAAATTAAAAAAAAAAAGGTAAAATAAAGGAGAGAATTGACTAAAGGGATATGAGTACAAGAGAAACATGATAGTTAAAATAAATGACTAAGACAGTTAAAAAGAGAAGTTAAGCTTAATTCTTATTGTGTTTGAGGAAAATAATTAAAAGATTTATAGAAGAAAGTATGAGAAGAAAATTTATTAAAAAATTACACCTAGTTTAACATTCCTTATTTTAAGAAATAACTATTGCACTCTTTTCTCCTTCTCTATTTTTCCATTTTACACTTAACTTTTTCTTCTGTTTCTTTCTCCTCTCTCTCTCTTTTTTTTTTTTTCCAAAAAAAAAAAATAAAGTAAATAAAATTATAAATCTTATCTAATAAGAGGGAATGGGGTAGGAGAAGCAGACAAGTCTCTGTCAACATGCCTGCTTCTCCTGACTGTTTCTTATGTCTACTTCATAAGTTGTTTTCTCCGTAATTTTATTATATCATCTTTAATTAATTATTATAAATTTATTTATGTATTATAAAATTAATAATATTTAATAAAAAATTAAAATAGATATTTATGATATGTCTGCTTCACCAAGTATTTTTGTATAGTAATTTTGTTATATCGCTTCTAATTAGACATGTCTGCTTCGCTGTTTTAATTGTGGTTTTACTATGTCACTCTTAATTAATTATTATGACCATTTAAAATTTTACACAAGTATTTTTTATAGTAATTTTGTTATATCACTTCTAATTAGTATTGTGAGTCATTAAGACATGTCTGTTACGCTGCTTCAATCGTAACTTTACTATATCACTCATAACTAATTATTATGGTCATCTAAGCATTTAAAAATTACATAAAAAATATTATAAATTATAATAGTAAATAACTTAAAATATCTAAAAAATAATAATTTGTTATATATTTTTAAAAAATATGTAAAAAACTACTATAAATCACAATAATTTAAATAAATTTTTTAAAAAAATTTGTTGGGCCCATGCCTTGCACGGGCTATTAGTAACTAGTTATATAATAAGTATGTAATTTTATATACATACATAAATACACATATTACTACTATATATAAGAGAGAATATCAATTGTTGGTAGTCTTCACAAGGTTATTATAGTAATTTAATTAATTTCTTAATTCTCTAAAATTATGACATTTGGTTGATATAAATGAAGTTACTTAATCTTCTTTCTTGCTATATGGACATATGCATTTGGTGCATGTGTCATAATATGAGAAACTATTATTAAGTTTTTTCTTGTAATTCAATTATTTAATTAACTTAAAAAAAAAAAAAAAGACAATTGAAAATGGGACAAGGGGAATTAGGGAGGATATTACAAAACGAAAAATTAAACATATACCAACAAGATCCAAAAGCTTTAATTTTACCAATTGCAAAATCTAAACGTCAAATATCTTGTAATTAATTTAAATATTAAATTATTTGTACAAGACCAAAAAGTTTTAGCTTTTTTCGTTTGCTACCCACAAGACCAAAAAACTTTAATTCGACGAACTTTTCTTATTTTGTAATCAAAATTGATTTTTAAAAATTAAAATAGTCTTAATAAAATTAATATTTTATATGAGCTTTATTTAATGTAGTTTAAGAAAGAAAAATATATTATGATTGTGATGAATTTTCTTTTGTTGGATGAATATTCATCACTTTTTTATTCTTTCTTAATATTTATGTTTTGTAATTTATTTTTAAGAAGAAAAAGTTTTGCACAAATACCTTGGGGATGAAGAAGAGGAAAAAAGAAGAGTTAGAATTAGTTATTATATGAGGTTAGATTTTATTTCTAGCGAATTAGATTTTATTTCTAGCGAATCGAGTATGATTTTGATGTATGTCTTAATTATTTTTTATGATGACTTTTTTTGGACAATTTTATCCATTGCTTTTAAAAATATCAAACATATTTCATATTCTGAAAATTAAAATTATTGATAAAATTAAAAATTAAAGCAATGATATGAATTTATATCAAATTATTTTTAAAATCTCTTTTTTGGTTAATTGAGAATCAATATTTTTAAGCATTCAGTTAAATAGAGAGAATTGATTGATTCTCGATGTTCATTTTGGTGAGTCTTATTTTTTTTCTATAATTTAATTTAAAGTTACGCTTAAAGTATCATATTTAAATAGCATAAATTTTTGTCACGTGAAATTATAAATAAAATTATACATTTTTCACCACACACAAGAAGACTTGAGAAAAATGATTGATCCCCTTGATGACTTTTCTCTTCATCTTTCTGGTTGCGAAGATAAACTTGAATCGAGAAAATTAGAAAAGAAATTAATTATATATTCATAAATTAATTTATTAATATTTTTAATTTTTTATGATCTGCAAGTTATAATTATTTTATATTCTAGATCATGTTATTCGTAAGAATATCAAATTACTTGAGTTTTGGCGCGAACTTAGCACATACCTTATAAAACTAGTATATGTATATATACACACAAAAGAAAATTTACATTATTTCAATTAAGATGACATAAGAGATAATGATGTAAAAAAATGTCTTAGATTACTATCTTTGGATATGATCAATCATGTTATAAATGTATTTATATTATAGTGAATGTCTATAAAAAATATAGATAAGATCTAATAATATCTATCAAGATCTAATTGATATCTATCAGGATTTGAAGTATCTGTCTTTTAGTCAAAAACTAGGAGTATTTTTTCCTATAAATAAAGGGGTTTTGTTCATTATATTATCAATCTCATGATCTTTCATCTTTCAAGAGAAATAAAGAAGTCTCGCATTTTCTATTTATTTTTATTGTCTTGCTTCTTATTTTATAACACGTTATCAGCACGAAGCTGTAACCAATTGAGTAATTGAGATAAAGCTGCCCAATATTTTCAGTCGGCTTAACATGTTTGATCATTAACATCTTAAGCAAACAAACGAAAACCTCAAAGGTACTCTCTGTCTTAAAAATATTAGATTTGTTTGAATCACGCCCACTGTATTAATATTTACACCACTGCTTCATTGGTAAGAAAGTGCTAAGTAATACTCCATTGGATAATATTGATTTGACAAAAAAAAATGTTACTGTATCAAAAGGCCAATGCATATTGTGAGAAAATTCCATTCTCCTTTGTGTCTATAATTCATGTATGATCGTACATATATTAAGATTTTATAGAAAAGGTAGAAGTCTTGTCTTTACTACTATGCAGTAATAATTTTATTCTTACGAACACATGTTCCTTCATATTTACTTTGGAGTGTTCTGTTTGTACGGAGTCATAATTTATACACTTTTTGCTAAATTATATTTTCAATCGCTGTCATAAATTACATGCTTAAATATTTTCATTGACTAGTCTGAGTAAATGTGGTGATCGTTGGTAACTATTAAAGATAATATTATTTTGAAAGACCTTAAGGTTATCGCACTAAAAGGTTAAGACATCGGGTTAGAGTCCTAATACATCATGATGATAAAATATTGAGTTTAAATCTCATCGATTTATGCATAAGATGTCTTTATATGGATAATACATTGAGTTTGAATCTCAATGCACCATATTGATGATATTATGGTGGCTAAGGTAAAATAATAGGTATTTGATGAAAAGTCATGAGACATCTCCCATTGAATATGCTCTATTCTCTGAAGTGAATGTGGTAGCATTGCATAATATGTCTGAAAGAAGACAAATGATTGAATGCAAGAATATACGCGTGGAGGAACAATATGATTATGAACACGCTTATTATGATTATCAGATATGCTAGAGAAAAATTCTCTACATTATATGTACGTCTCGATTTGCTCCTGAAGTAGCAAAATCTTTAAAGAGGTTATAAGTTATCATAATTTGATAGGCTTAAGGCACGATTATATTCCATTCCTGTGGAATGAGAATCTTATTAATGCAAACGTGCACTTGATTGTGATGGTATCACAACTCACCTCATAACTGAGAAGAGTTATTTTGAAATCTACTTTTGAAGTAGTAAATTCAAAAATATATTCATGTAATGGTAAATCTGAAATTTACTAAAGTAAGAGGTACATGTCATGGTAAACTTGGAGTTTGCTAGAATAAAAGTTCATAAATTGACATAAACAATTGCAACATTCCAAAGATGTGTATACTGAGTATTGAACATATATTGAAGAATTAGAAAATTCTTCATTACTTTTAATGTTGCTTGTCCTCATGATAAGTTGATTGAACCAACTAATATTGGGATTGGATCCCTTAAATCTGAAAATATAAAAGGTGAATATAAGCGTGTTCACCTTTCATGTGATTTATTAAGATGCATCGATATAAGATGATCACATGTGAGTTTATTGTCAACCTGCAGTTTGACAGTCATAAAGTTGTTTGCTCAATAAAATTGAGTTAAGAGCATAATTTTCAGATTGTGTAATCAAGACAATTCATCTTGATGATGATGGTCTGGCATTGAATGCCTTCAATAAATAGCTAAACCATTATTAATGAGAACAAAACTTCATGTGTTGGTTTGAAATATGATATGTTGCATACAATAGCACTTGTATGCATTAGACCAATAAATTATGATTATTTCTTCCCTCTCAGTTGGTTCAAGGTCAGGAACCAACTATTCCATCTAATAATTTTGATGTGCGGTATACGATTAATGAATATACCATGATGCACAAAGATGGGTTCCTCAAAAAAAATGGAGGATGAATGTTAGTTTTCCTAACATAAGGGTGAGATTATAAGTAGCTATGAAATATGTTAGGAATTATCATCAGATTCTCATTCAAAAGATGATTCAAGTCAAATGCCAGAAGCATCTGTTGACTCAAATTTAGTATCATATTTAAGCTACAAGTGCTCTTATTTTGCGTTCTTAAAGGACAAAGTCTACACATGCATGAAGCGTGGTAGACTAATCGGTTCCAAATGAAATAATCCTTGAAAAGGATAAGGAACAAATAATCATAATAAGAAGGCAATGTGCTCTTAAAGAGCCTACGACATAACACTTCATGAAGAGATTCAGATACCTGAAAATAATGAAGTGATGAGATCTCAAAATGTTATGTCATACTGTGAACCGATCCGAAATGATATATCATCAGTGATATTTTTGATACAATATTATCGCAATATTGTAAAAGATTACGAGGATCCGAATTCTACGTTTACTTAAGCATGCTGACGTAGAAAAATTTATCAAGTGACCTGAAAGGATGCATTTTGGTAAGTGTAAAACTTATTTGATTTGCAGTCCAGACACTTGAAGATGTCACACTTGACATGTTGGACATTGTCACTTGACAATAATCTATATGAAAATTCCTAAAGGATTCAAAATGCCTGAAGCATATAAAGTTTCTGGGAAACTTCTTATTATCCTTATAAGAGATAATTTGATGATTTGAGTATCATTGGAAGTTTTGGAGAGTTTTCAAAAGCAATAGAATATTTGCTTAAATGAGAAACATGCAGAATTGAATAAGGATCCATTCCGACCTCAAGAAAAAAATGAGGAACTCCTTGGTTATAAAGTATCATATCTTAGTGCAATTGATGCACTAATGTATCTTGTAAATACTACAAGGTCTGATATAGCCTTTTTTGGTTAATTTATTAGCAAGATATAATTCTGCTCTTACCGAGACATCAAAATGGGATCAAACACATAATCTTATTTTATTTTAAAGATTGCAATCCCGATCATATTGATTATGTTGATGTTAGGTACTTATCTTATCCACATAAAGCTCGGTCTCAAACAGGTTATGTGTTCACATGTGGGGATACTGTTATATCTTGGAGATATACAAAGCAGTCTAGCGTAGCCACTTCATCGAATTATGTTGAGATAATAGCTATTCATGAAGCAAGCCGAGAATATGTATGGTTGATGTTTATGATACATCTCATTTGAGAAAAATGTGGTTTGAAATGTAACAATGTATCCACAATTTTATATGAAGATAATGCAACATGTATAACACATCTTAAGGGGGGATTCATAAAAGGAGATAGAACGAAGCACACTTCATCAAAACTTTTCTACATATATGAGCTAAAAAAGAATGGTAATATTAACGTGCAACAGATTCATTCAAATGATAATGTGACTGATTTATTCACCAAGTTTCCTCCAATTGCAACTTTAAAGAAGATGGTGCACAAGATCGGAATGCAAAGATTCAAGGATGTTCTTATTAGGGGAGTTAATACGCGCTGTACTCTTTTTCCCTTATGAGGTTTTGTCCCACTGAATTTTCCTTGTAAGGTTTTTAATGAGGCAGCCTATATGCGTATTGTTAGAGATGTGCACTCTTTTTCCTTCACTAGATTTTTTTTCCCACTGAGTTTTTTCTAATAAGGTTTTAACGAGGCACATTATCTATTAATTAGACATTCAAGGAAGAGTGTTATAAATGTATTTACATTATAGTGAATGTCTGTAAAAAATATAGATAAGATCTATCAAGATCTAGTTGATGTCTATCAGGATTTGAAGTATCTGTCTTTTAGTAAAAAACTAGGAATATTTTTCTCTATAAATAAAAAGGTCTTGTTCATTGTATTATCAATCTCATGATCTCTCATCTTTCAAGAGAAATAAAGAAGCCTTCACTTTTCTCTCTTTATTTATTCTTGTTGTCTTGCTTTTTATTTTATAACAAATCATGAATTTATTTTCCTTTTTCTTTAAAATAAAAGACAAAACAAAATCATAGGACAGGCTTCTTATTTTCTTTGCTAGCACGTGGGAAGAAATGGAAAGCAGTAATAGTGTAACTGCTGACCATAACAATTCATGAACTTTTCATTCATTTTTAATTTTTTTTATTAATAGTTATATGCCAATAGTAAATAATTTATATACACCTTAATATAATATTTCAAATAGCTGCCCCATCTTCATATTATTTTAATATTATTTATACAAATAGTAAATATATTATTATAGAATACACATCGTAATAAAATATTATAGTTATATAAATAATATATCATTAGAATACAAAAAATGCTAAAGTGAAGAGAAAATTGTACTACGACTCACATGTTTTTCTTATTTATTTTAAAAAAAATTAATATTATGTAACATAAAATTTATAATTTATTATATATACTAATATAATATTTCAACAGATCATTTTGATTTTAATATAAATCAAAATAAATTTATCTGTGTCGGTATATGAATTACATTATTGAATTGTTAATCAATCAGTTACTCAAGCATATTGTTCATCATGAATTTACTCCTTTGTAGATGATTATGTTTTTATAAAGATCATCATAAAATCTTCTCGTTGTACAATAATTTAGATATTGACTAGATCAATTGATTAGTCATTTAGTTACTCAAATCTATGTTGGGCTTATGAGGCTCCATTGCTTCACCTGTAATACAAGTATTAGATTCATGCCAAAGAAAATATGAAATCAAGTAGCATTACATACCTTGTTTTTCGACCAACGTGACTACAACGATTCAACATTTTCTTTAAATATTACTCTACAATATAAGTATATAGTGAAGCTAACATTAGAAGCTAATCACATTTTAAGCCTGCAAAACAGTAGCTAAACACCTGACGGATAGTACGACCGTCCACCCCCCAAACATATGGTGTATTACCACACCCTCTTTTTATACTTTCGTACCACTCCATTCAACTATCCTATAACATGACCCATAGCCTCACAACAACAATACCTATAAAACAACCCATAAACAGACACAAAATTCATAAACTGCTAGAATAACTCTCCAAGTTCACCTTATTACGCCCTTCCTCGTCTCTGGGTGCCTAGGTATTCACCGTAAGTCTTTCCTCGTTTGAACCTCGCCCTTCACTTTTAAGGCTATGTCATCCTAAGGTGCTGTTAAATAATGTCGTAGGAGGGTTACAATTCTGAAGATGCAACACCTTTACATTTCCACCTCAATACGACTCCACACAATCATTCTATAAGGTCACACAACTGCTTCCCACGACAACACATAAAACAACCTAAAATAGTTTAAAATTTTATTTTAGTATAATAGGAGAATATTTTTAATCACTGCCTCAAGAGTTCTGGATAAAAACACATACAAATTTATCCACCAAATTATATATAAGGAGGGACAAAATTGGAGTAGGACGTTACCTCAAAATTCTGGAATTTCTCCTGCTATTTCGATTCTTTCATACTTCAAGCTTCTCTTCATGTTTGAACCAAAGAAGAAGATAAATTTCTTAAAAGTTAAGAAAAAGTTGGTCTGTCAAATTTGATTAGGGTTATCCTACACTTTTAAACATAAAGAAAATGATTTTCATAATCTCTCGGGTAAGAGTTGATCAAAAGCATAAAGTGTTTTCGCTTACCTTGACTTGTACGGAGGAGGATTTCTTCAAAAACCTTACGCGAGAAAAGAGGTGGCTGTTTTGAGATTGAGAGAAAAGAGAGAGCTAGATGTAATTTGATTTTTGCAAGTAAGAATGAAGAGAAAATAAACTAATTTGGATCTTATAAACCCCTTACTTGGCAGGAAATTACATAGTATAGCCTTCATAGTGGGTGACTTTCTTTTTTCGTCTCCCATAAGAAAAGTGTTTAAACCCTAGCATTCCTTCCGTTTTATGTATCTCTAACAAATAAGTATTATTTAATTTACCCCTCACTTGACCGCCTTTTTTTTTGCCATTCTAGTTACATTTTGGTCAAAAGCAATCCAAATAGGCGAGGCACCTGCTTGGCTCTTTAATCTACTCAAAAAGTCCATGTAAGTGATGCACCTAATTGATTTATTTCTAATTGGATCACATCGTATTGGGTCTTAGACAAATTTAGGTATTGGACTGGTCATCCTTCCCATTTTCTTTTCTAAAAATTACATATATACACGAGGTAACTTTACCTTACTACATAAAATCCTATATTGGAAAAGAAATTATAAAAATCCCACATTAATTACCTTAAATCCATTACTTTTACTCTTTCTCCCCCATCCCCCTTATACATTCAGGAATACCATATTTTGTTCCATTATTATCTTCCGATTTTCGCTCCTTATCTCAGCTCTTCAGACTATGTATTGATTTCATTGTACATTTGTTCAAATTATAAGGTTTGCACATACATATAAAAATATTGTATGAGGTTGTCTTTTATTTGTTTTAGATGTATGCTATTATGTATAAGTTTTATTATACATGTACTAACATTTCAATATAATTGTATAAGGTTTACACATACATGTGAAACTGTTGTATCAATTTGCATTTTTTATTTTTTTTTGGCTTCAGCTTCTATGTATAAGATTTCATTATACATTTGTTCAGTCTATGTACTGATTTGAAATCTTATACATAGAAGCATATTGCCAAAACAAATAAAAGACAACCTCATACAACAGTTAAACATGTGTATGTGTAGACCTTATACAGGTAATAATATAATGCATCCTCATACATTAAAATTAATACCGCTACTCTTAAACAAATTTTATTACATACGCAAGCAGTTGTGTATGAATCAGCTTATACATAAGTATGCACGATAATTTAATCTTAACACTTAACCAAACAGTTATCATATTTCATACTTTGGATATTTTAAATAATTTTTTAAGTATAACATAGGTAACATAATACACTTCATATGTGATTATAACATAGGTACCTCTCATCATTCATACTGAGTATATAATGAAATACAATTAGAATTAATTCTCAAAACCAAAGGTAAGCGAATTAAATTCCGCAACATATGTTAAAACTAGTAACTTCGCCAAAGATATGTACCGTAATACTGTAAATCATAATTATTCAATCAAAATAAAAATACGAAATACCAATTACAAAATATAAATTAGAAATGAACCAGAAATAACAATTTCAAATAAAGTCATAACAGTTTTTCAGATTGTTTGCAGGTATACTGTAAACTGGTTTTTCAAAAAAAAAAAAGGGTCATCGTTTTGATAATGAATTATCTTGTTCACGTTTCCTTTGAAAAAAAAATTGCAGGTACGTCGGTTGTGACCTGCACGTCGGAGATGAATTACCTTCAACGATGTACTTTAATTCAATTTTTTTCGACCTTCATCGATAGTTAACTCCATGGCAATCATCAAGATCAATTTCACGAACGTTATACTTTCTGAAATAATAATTCCTTCACTTTTGTATTGTTGATAAAGAATTTCGGACTCCTAAATACCAGAATGACGCAACAATATGGGGATGTTCATATTGTTTTTTGGAGAAGAGAAGAAACCAGATGCCGACTTTTTTTTTTTTTGAATTCCAGATCGTAATGCAACAAAAAAGAAAATTAATGGTGATGTTTAAGATATTTTTTGAATTTGAATTTCAGTTACTATATTTAATCATGCACCACATAATGATAGGTAATTAATGGCGTTAATTAAGCAACAGAAAGATAGTATCTGATTTCTCTTTTCATAAATATAGGCTAATCAATTTTCTCATACATTTCAGCAATGTATGAGGGTCCACGATATGTAAAAGTAAATCAGGGAAGAGAAAGGCAGTCGGTATTTTGTGTTAATTTGGGTCTCAAATAAGCCCATTAATATAGTCCTCAATTTGGTCTAATAGTCTGAGTAGGTGATGCACCCACTTGTCACCTACTAGCTTAATTAAGTCAAGGAAGCACCTCACTTATTTTATCCTATCTTTTCAAAATATTAGTCTCTCTACTTTATCTTAACACTTTACTTTAGTTTAAATACTTTCGTCAATGATAAGCTGATCATATATGTTTTGAAATGTATGGAGTGTTACAGCTTGATGTTCAATTCCTAGTCTCTCATTATGTGCCCGTTGTTAATGTAGTACCATATGTGTAGGTTCAAATGAATTGATTAGCTCTATGCTGGTTGTCATTACGTGTCCATTGTTAATGAATTGATTAGCTCTATGCTGGTCTTGAATTGATTAGTTTTATGCTGATTGTCAACCCACTGCAATCCTTTTCCTTTATCAGAAGCCTGAGACCACCTGCGCAAGCGAGTTTCACTTGGGCAGAGTTGAGGCATAGTAGTGATCATCGTAGTTGAGGTAATATTGAATACACATACATGATTCATTACACACATGAACATATGCGTGTTTGAAAAGCATGTTTTGCTTTGTGAATTTTTTGGGGTAATTATTGTACTGTGAAGCATAGTATATGATAAACTGCTTTAACTGTTGAATTTCTCTTCTCTAGAGCTACCAGTGATAAAAGACGTTAAGCAATTTTGATATATAAAGAAGTAAATGCGCGAAAAGCCTCAGGATTCATATTCAACATCTATTTATATGTACAACATAATTTTCCGGTGAAAGGGGCTCCAAACCTCCTTGAGCCCTCCTAGCGCCATTCCTGCTTGTCAGTATTTACTAGTCTCACTTATTTAACTAGCATATCACCAGCTTCTTGTAGTTATCAACCTCGATTTCTTAAAGAATATGAGTCAACCAATATATAAAAGAGTCTAATGGCATAAGAAAGATGGCAAAACAATCTGCTAGAAATGGGGACAAATTCTTTTATATCCAACACTTAATTGTCAAATATAAAATGTAACATTGATGAATGCTTCAATCTAATGACAGTCCAACTCTAACATTCAACGGCTAAGCTTCTGGAAAAAAAAAATCAAGATGAAAAAAAGAAACCTCATTCTCCTTTTCGAATATACCACATTGTTAAGCAGCAGCTCCCACACAAGCGGTTACTGGAGCAGCATTAGTTTGTTTTGCAGCACTGTATTTCTTGGTGATGAATCTGACAATTTGGAGAACAGAACGTTAACCAAAAACTCATATAATATATGATAGAAGCTCAATAAGATTTAGAATAAAACACTAGAGTCATGAAAACCTTCCGACAAATCTAAAGGGAAGGAATTGTTCCATAAAGGGTGGAACAAATATCACACTGCATGAAAGTGAAACAAGCACCTCGATCATATGAGCTAAAGTTGAATGTCGCTAGCTTACCTGAAAAAATCCCTCCATAACAGCTCATACATCAGCCAGTTGAGCCCCATGCCACTACCACTATCTTTCTTGCCAGAGGCAGCAGAAATCGTTCTGCAGCACAAAATACCAATGAAGCGTTAACCAGTCATATCAATCTCACAGGCAAATAGTATCAGCATACAAACTATTGACTGACATTACCTTGACGTAGACTTTTTCAATTCATCAAACATGGAACGGGGTGAGAGACATCCCATAGCCAGCCAAGGCGATATTTTGCAAGAAAAGTTTGCACCATATATACTGTCTGTTGTACCATCCTTGTTTTCCTTATTGGGTTGGGCCTGACATTCTGCTGCAAATTTTCTAAGTCTCTGCAGTGCTTCATTCTCTCCTCCCACGAGGGAAGCATTAGCAGCTTTTTTTCCATTCTAATTGAACGGCAAATGCAAATGTTTAAGAATACCAAGATAAAGAAAGGTCTACATTTGCCATAGTTTGCAAAGTAACCGAAAGAAATCAACTTTGTCTGACTAGTTTGTGATGTTAAACTTACATTTCCAAAGTTTAAATACAGTATGACAACTACAAATTCAAGTAGATGGAAAATCATTCAACAGTTATCATGCGATTATCAACCGTGCATGTAGGGGCAATACTAAAAAAGCAACCTCCAAATGCGACAAAAAGGTTCACTCTAGATTACATCTCGAGCTATCAAATAGAAGTTTATTCGATGAGCACTATAGATGGCGTGTTGTGTCCTAGTTGGTGACCACCTAATAATGATACTTGAATACATTGATCAACAAATTGCGAAACCTATGAGCTGGATATTCAATAAACATAACTAGTACATAAAGGACCCTACACAGAGGAAGGGTCATTTACATTACTAATGTTCAGACGGCAAACACTAAACCTACTTAAACAAGGAGCTTTATCTTACAAAGTTTACGATATAAATACAAGAGATACATTGGATTAAACCATCAAATATTTCTGACCTGAATCACTTCCATTATGTACAAAAATGGAATCTTGATCGTCTCTGCCACACAAAATAAGTGGCTAAGAAACAGAAAAATAGGTGAAACAAACGAACTATTACCATAGCTCAATCTCAAACTAGTTGAATTCAACTATATGAATCTTTACTATCTGTTACGCAACATTTGTACCTGTTTCAATCCAAGACTCACAAAGTTGAAGTTCTTCAAACTGTTTTTCATTCAGCAGATGGTCTATACAACCTCTCTACCTCTCAACGTAGGGACATAAGGTCTGCACACACTATGCCCCTCCCAGACCTCACTCATGGTATTACACCGAGTCCGGAGCCGAAAGGGACAGTGTTTCAACACAGCAAACCAAATCGGACAACCCTTTCACTTATGTATCAAAATGTACAGCTCGCCCATTGTTCATTGCCATTAACTCCGTTAGGATGAAATTGGAAAGAAAAATATAAAGGTGTTCACCCAAAAACCGGCGAACCCCATTATGTGTATATATTATAATTGATTAATTCAATACTTAGGAGTCATACAACTTTTTCATTAATAAATATGTGTTGTTATCCACTTCATATTATCTTATTCATCTATCATATTATTCTACCATCAACCATCTGGCTTTAAAAGTTGATAATTATGTCTTAACAAACAGAAATGTTTGGATATTCAATTGAACCGGATGTATGTAAATATAATCAATATTGTAAAATGAAAATATCGAAGACTCTAAGGAATCCCGTTCGTAAGTTTTGGAGTTGTGTACATTCAAAGATGAAAAATTGAAGTTGTTCAATTAAAAATATGTGTATATTCACTTTTTTCCTTGTTTTATTGTTTTAGGAAAATGGTGGATGTGATAATTTTCGATGGGTAGAAAATATGCCAATAAATGAAACTAACACCATTATGTCACGATTGAAGAGACCCGCATTCAATGGTGATACCGCAACTTCACAAAATACTATGAAGTTTGACACGCTATCTAACCTCAAGGAAGTCGTAGAAGATAAGAGATTTTCTTAGGACATTGCTAAAAGAATCTGAAGAAAAACAAATCGGCTAAAGGATATAAAAAAGGAAATCGAGCAGGAGAGTGATATTTTGAAAAGGATATATAATTCAAACTAGTTATATTGAATTTTTTTTTAAATAACGTGAAGCACCTCTCAATTTGTAAAAGAAAATTTGGATTGAAGAATATTTTCATAGTTTGCATGTGTGGAAAACTAAAAAAAAAAAAAAGAATTGTAGTTTGTCCACAAATGGGCAAACTATATAAAATATATATATAAAATGGGGTTCGCCAGTTTTTTGGGCAAACCCTTTTAATATTTTTATTTTCCAATACTGGCGAACCCCTTTAATATTTTTATTTCCAATTGCATCTTGACGGAGTTAATGGCAATGAACAATAGTTCGCCCATTTTTGGGTGAACTGTCCGTTTTGATACATAAGTGAAAGGGCTGCCCGTTTTGGTTTGCAGTGTTGAAAAACTGTCCCTTGCAGCTCCGGACTCAGATTACACTAGCTATTTTTGTTGTCATTGTAGTCAAATTAGAAGTTCTCTAACACCAAAGGTTCTCTAGATTTTCTAGAGACCAATGTAAAACTACTTTCATCCAACACCCAATAGAGCTACATTTTCTGCATAAACTATACCCTCCCCAGATCCCACACATGGGATACACACACACCAGCTCTATTGTTGTTGTCGATGTAGTCAAATAAGACATCCTCTAACACCAAAGGTTCTCTACATTTTCTAGAGACCAATGTAAAACTACTTTCATCTAACACTCAATAGACCTACATTTTATGCATACACTATACCCTTCCGAGACCCAACTCATGTGATACACTTGGCTCTATAGTTGTTGTCGATGTAGTCAAATAAGAAGTCCTCTAACACCAAAGGTTCTCTACATTTTCTAGAGACCAAATGTAAAACTACTTTAATCTAATACTTAATAAAACTACATTTGCTAATGATAAACGCGAATTTCAAAATCAAACAAAGTAATACCTGACCCATTGTGGCACTAGGATTGAGCCCCAAATCAACCAAAGAAGGAATCTCCCCAGGCTCCACATCACCTCTAGCAGGTAATCCCCTCAACTGATCCAGTGCTTCAATTGTCTTCCTTACTTCCAACCCTTGCACTTTCTCCCTAAACCCTCCGTAATTCGTCGGCATTTCCTCCAACTTAAAAGGCAAATCATCTAAATGATACAACGTACTGCCCCAAAAGAACTTCACATCCAGTCCCTCATCCTTCATCACAGCATCAATCTTATCTTCCCCTTTAACCTCATCATACGAAACTTCTCTATGAGCATACACCGCTTCCGCACCAACAGCTTTCGCCAATTCAACCAGCACCGTCTCCGGTTTCCCAATTCTCACAACAAGGTCAGACCCTCTCGCTTGTAAATTCTTCCTCAAGTCCTTAACCGATTCAATCAAGAACGTAGCTCGATATGGACCCGTTTTATCAAACCCAGATGAAGACTTGCCGTAATCTCTCGGGTCAAAACAGTAAACGGGCAGAACAGACATTGATTCATTGTGAGCTGCGTTGAGACACTCGTTATCATGGACACGAAGATCGTTGCGGAACCAAACGATGGATGCACGTCGTAAACCAGCAGCATTGGAAGGCTCAGAAGGGCGGAGAGGGTTTAAAGTGAGGGAATCTTGAAGAGGGTTAGCAGAGATTGTTGACTTGGGTTTTGTAGGAGGAGGAGGAGGGAGAGATGATGAGAGAGAGAGAGTGGAGAGAGAGGAGAGTTGAGTTGGGATTTTGACTTTGTTGGGTTTGTTGGAGTTGAAAAGGGTGGAGATTTTGGGGGGACTAAGGAAATGGGTAGGCAAAATTGTGGATAATGCAAGGGAAATTGAGGCTATGGGTAAAGTTTGTTGTTGTAGTTGTTGTTGTTGTTGGGGTATAGGGGTTGTATTTTGTTGTTCTTCGTTAGATGTTTGGTTTTCTAGGTTGTTGTTTGACGATTGGTTGTTGGGATCCATTTTTAAGGTTTTTGAGTGAGAAATGGAGAGGGAAAGAGGAGGAAGAAGAACAAGAGGTGGAGATGAAAAGATAGGTGAAGGGTTGATGACCTCCAAAGAATTTGTTGGTATTTGTTTAAAGCTGGTGCGGTGTTTTTGGTGTGTTTAGTATGATGAGGTTTATTTTGCCATGCCCAAGTCAGTCGATTTGTTTGTGTTAGGTGTGTGGGTCTTTTTTAGAGGTTGGTAGAGTGATTAATTCAATTTATGATAATACCTCACTTGGTTTCAATTTGTTTTTGACTTAATCCCAAATTTAAAAAATATAATTTATTTTACCTTTGAATCACACGATCTTAAAAGTAGTATATATTATTCCGCAAGGGCATGGTAGAGTGGTTGGGAGGTGGATTTTTCATGTGGGGATCAAGGATATTTACCTTCCATCTATCACTCAATCATGAGTTTGTCTACATGGATCTTGCCTAATGCAATTTATATCTCTCGTGTGATTTGCGAGCTATTATACAACAGATTACCACAGAGTGCTCACCCAAAAGTCAGAGGTTGTGGATTTTCCTCGGGTTCCAAAAAAAGTAGCATGTAGTCTTAAATATGTTATGTAAAAAGTTGGAATCAAATAGTTGACAAAAAAAATAAAAATTCTTTTTAAAATGGATTAAATAAAAAATCAAATAAATTAAAACGACTGAAGTATTTTGATAGTGGAAATTCACTTGCTAGTCTAATTTGATTTGTTAGTACATCCCTGAGGGATAAAACTCGTCCTGAAAAACTCTTCATTTCTAATTTTAAACTTAAAATTTCTGGTTAGTATAAAACAATTCCAACCATCTCATCACAATGCTCCCAGGAATAGAATAATCTCCAAACTTTTGATTAATGTAGAAGAATTCTCATCACCTCGTAGAAGTGGAATAGTGAGTATAAGGCTGCTATCAGCAATTTGTCGCAGTTTAGTTGTAGCTTTGTTTACATTTCCTACCTAATTTTGTGTCCAAATTTGGGCAGGGCACTTTGGACCTGCAGGGGTTGGTAGAGGTCATAAGTTGGAAATTGTACTTTCTCTGGTTGTTGGATAAGAAACGTTTTCAAATCTAAAACCAAAAGTAAAATACTTTTTTGGGGGAGTTTTGACTTCAGAATCAACCCCTAGTAGTAAAACAAAAAGATTGTTAGTTTTGAGTTTGTTGAGGGACCTTTTATTCTGGCGTGGCAACAGTAAGCTATTATGATCGCATAATATAGGAGGTGGAAATTTGGTGAACTCAATCAAAATAAGAGTTTAACGCGCATAATTCTATGTTTCGAGTTTAAATTTACCATTGCAATTTGAACAATCGTCCATAGCATACCGTAAGATGTTTCAACGAGGTGTATAGCACAAATTTCTTCTTATTTTTCGGGGGGAATTGCACGACAAGAACTTCGATTCAAAATAAGGTCATTTGCATGATTTTTTTTTTGGATTTGCAAATATTACAATTTGCATCCTCTTTAAGTCGATAAATTACATTCCTTATTTCCAAAACCCAACATTTCCCTTTTCACTTTCTTCAATAGAGAAATTAATTAATGTTGTTTTCCCCTCAATTTCCAATAAACAACATGATCTTGACCTATCGTCTATCATTCCACTTATCCAAAGTTGAAAATCTTGATACCACATTATCGATTACATGAACACACAAATCATCACATCACATAACAAACTCCAAAACAGTAGTCATTGAAAATTAAAAAGACATGAAATAAGAGATGGCACCAGCGAAATTGATCTGCTATATGCATGTTTACTATTTCACACACACACCCATTTGGAGGTAAATGCCCTCAAGTGTGTGCAATTTCAGGTTCTAAGTAAAGTTACTGGTTTCAAAAAAGAAAATCATCTTCTTAGTAAAGTTACCGATTTCCAAAAAGAAAAAAATCAGCTTCTAAGTAAAGGAATTTGTCCATTTTTTGGGGGTCTCAAAGGGGAAATTGAGGCATACTGCAAGGGATTGTAATGGGGGTCTCCATTACATTGTAATTTGTACATACTGCAAGGGATGGATAATGGGGGTCTCCATTACATTGTAATTTGTACATACTGCAAGGGATTGGTTAACATTGAAGGGAATGGTGGCAAGATGCCCTTACTGCTTATAACAGTCGTTCAAATAATCAATCAACTATACCTCAATTCTAACAGCGCGCACACAGAGCGAAGTAAAAAAAAAACTGCCAGGCAAAGCAAGGCTTACAGCAAACTACATTGTTGTGGGCTTTAAGAAGAAATTGTCACTGCAGAACAGATACGGGTGGGCGAGGGCTGACAACATTGAGCACCCCTCTTGCAGTTGCCTGTTGATGAATTTAAGAAGTAATAAATAACATAAGCAAATGAAATATGAAGTTTCCATGACGCAACTCCAAAAGAAATTTACCTCAAAGAAGGAATTAAAATTGAGTCTCAAAAGAAATTGTCTAAGGAACGGGGCTCTTTGGCTCCCTGCAAGCCTGCTACTTCGGAGTATTGTGTATAGGGAGTTTGATTTTTTGTTGAACTCCTGAGAAGTCATAAGAAATAAGAGGTACTCTGGCAGGAACCAGTCCAAAATAAATAGAATAACTAATTCAAAATAATGATCAACGGCCATAGAGGAAAAAAAAAGATCAAACTCAAGTACCGATGTAATATAAGATTTCATTATCCACAAGTAATAAGTTCTTCAACGGACAAATGCCACTGACAATCCAGTGCATGAGACTAATTTTTCTGTCGTGACATAATTTTGATGACGAGTAAAATAAGGTGCCACCACATCTTTGTCAGCACTCATTAGTCAGATAAGTTGGGGGTTAAGCAAGTGTTAGAAGCTAGATAATGATACAGACGAATGATACAGGTGACCAAGACATCAATCAAAAGATGCTGTTGTTTCTATTTAAGAGTACATTTACATGAAGAACGTCAGAGGTAGTGAACAAAGGGCAAAGTGTTTTGACCAATTTGTGCATGGGAAATTCTTGTTTCTTAGTGATGAATTTGAATGGACCAGCCGTTAATCATCATCTGACCATGTTATTGTTGGCTATCAGTAGAAAATGAAAACACTAGAAGGATGAATCAACTCAATAGTACCTCAGCTATGTGCTCCAGCTCACTAGTAGTTCTATTGCTTTCGTCATTTTCGATCTTCCAACAGAACTGCAAGCATAGTTTCATTATTCCATCCAGAATTCTTGAGACAGAACCGATGTCCAAGAAAGATTGTGAAATCAGCGCGGCCAAGTATCTGAAAAATAACCAATGTCCAGCAACTTTTATATCAAAGAACACACAGCAATCACAAGAAATGAGTAGCAACAACACAGTAATCTTGTTTCAGTTAAAACTAAGGCTTACTGGAAAAACTACTAGAAGTTCAATACGATGAGAGCTTAAGGAGCGGTAATTTCATCTCTCAGGACAACAAACAAGCTATCACTATACATAATAAAATTCTTGATATATTTCTAACTTATTTGGCAGATAAATTTTTCTTATGTTGTTACTTCTGTGTGAAAGATTATGACAGTGGTTATACAACAGTCTGCACGGTGCAAAAAGTAGTTCAAAACACACAGAGCCTATATCTGAAATAGAATGTCCCAGAGATAAAAGAGTAAACAGCAAGTCTATAAGCTTATTAGATTCGTGATGATTTTCTTTTACAACTGTAGTGTCCAGGCCAGCTTGCCCACACCTTGACTAATTTCACGGGATACCTGTGACCTCTCATTAGCAATAGGAACCAAGTAAATTTGTCCACCAAGGCTAGGACAGATGGGAAGAAATCACCGAGTGTTGTCTCTGCTGGGATTTGAATCTGAGACTCCTGGTTCTCAATCCACTGCATTGAGCACTAAGCCACACCCTTGGGTGCAGATTCATAATGATTGATCACGTTCCAGTATCTCCATTTCATTAACAATATGATATCGATGCAAATTCATGTTTCAACAACTAATTACAGTGATAATCTTTGACAATATACACCTAAAAAAGGAAGACAAAAATATACAACAATAACATCCCCAGTGTAATCCCACAAGTGGGAACTAGGAAGTCTTGTGTAGTAACTAGGAAGAACATTCAATTAAAGGGGACGACCCGGTTCATACCTACTCCGTAGGTGTCGGGGAGGGGGGGGACCGGTCCTGGCCTCACCTACGCGTCCTCACCCCAGCTTCGCTGGAGGGACGTTTCGAACCCCCGACCTAGGCACACCACGGCAAGCAAGCTTACCGCTGAGCCAAGGCCATCCCTCAGGAAGAACATTCAATTAAATCATACAAATTTTAAATTCTAAAAGGCACTAATAGCAACAGTTGCAATCACTATTCAACAGTTACAGGCAGCATAATACACATTAAAATGTTCGTTTACTTACTCTTGATGAAAGCCCACAAGTTCCGTGAAATCATGAGAATTCTGAATATGAGATTGCAAAACGTTCCACTGAGATTCTATCACATCAACCTGGCAATTAAATTTGTTATCTAGGTTTTTGCATAGTCATTATAGTGGAAGACTGAAGAAACAAGACTTTCAAGGTTGTCTAACAGAGAACCTTCAGCAAATGCTTCGTCAACTACTGATTAAGAAATATAATCACAACTTTAGTGGTGGACTATTACATGTTCTTTCATATGATATACATTAGTGAAGTTGTTTAAGATGATGTTGAACTTTGAGGAATGTTAATTTGTGACGTTTATATTATATGTCGGAACTAACAACCTCAGACATGCTTTTGCAAGCTGTAAGGTATCAAAGTTCTTTATTATAGGACAGGGCATGTGAAAGTAAAGTGGTCAATATTCAATCCTATGCAGGTCCATGGAAACAAGCCCAGTTCTGCTTCAAAAGTCTATTTTCGGCTGACAGAATGCACAAAGATATCTTACAGGAGATTACCTGAATATAGAATTGAAGATTTCTGATCAAGAAGGCCATGTGCTCTCTAACATGCCACATTGGTCTAAGGCGTTGCCTTCGATGCTGGGACACAGATGACTTTCTAGAGTCATTTCGAAGTTTAGCAAAGTCAATATGATCTTGATGCATAGCAAAAGCCCATGATTTTTCCAACTCCATTTGTGTCCTTTTAAGACGTAGGAGATACTGGAATATCCTTTGATACCTAAAGCAAAATAGCAATTAATAAAAAAAGAGTAGCTATTAAAGGTTTTGGCTGACAACAATGTCCATATATTCTTCTAGTTCATACCGTCATTTTATTTTGGTGGGTTGTTACTAATGAAGATATTCTGAAAGTACACGAGGACATTATGCCACCAGACAAAACAAATACCCAAAAGTATCTTTCAAATAAGAGAAAAAGGATTTCTTCTTCTACGTTCACTATTTGAATATCAAAAGACTATAGAGTACATGGCAGCTGTAGGAATTACTTGGATAGAACTTCTGGCGTAACAAACAGCTGCAATGGCCAGTCAATAGAATATTCAAGGGAAATGCCATCCCATCCATCAAGAGACACCTCCAAAGAAGCATCTGGGTGCCCCACCGAGTCTCCATCTTTATTCACTTTTACCTTGGACAGATCAACTGGTGAGGGTTTCAAAGTGATTCCAAATGATGGCATCCTAGCATTAGGAAAAGTAAATGTGACATAAAATGTTAATACATTTTAAATATAAGAAAAAACAAACCATAACCTTACCGCAAAGACACCCTTGAAAAGTATTTATCCTCTTCACCTATGGTCTTTAAAGCAGCCTGCAATATAGGTAGTTCAAGACTTGGATAATTGTAAAGATTAACACCACGACAAAGACCATGCCAAGAGCAAAGAAGAAGCAACTGGACAAAGAAAATTCTGCCTCTGCCATTCCGCTCCAAATTTGGTTGGAAATAGACAAAAATTAAAGAAAGCATTTAGAACAACACAATAGCCTTCTTATAGACAACTTATCAAGCACTATTGTACTGTAAAAGACCTACTAGTTGAAATGGGACCACAAGATCAGCTTCTGCAGTAGATTGGCGAGGTGGTAAACGCATCAGCTGGCGACTCTCCTCAAGGAAACTCTGTCAGAAATACCTTTTGTCAATACTACTGTAGGGACAAAACTTTACTAGCACAAATTGTTAGAAGGAACAGCTTTCAAAAAGCATATGTTCTTCATATAGATGTGAAGAAAATACGTATTGCTTAACTTGAATAGTACTAACTCATTGTGCCATTTCATGAGTAACCTACACTTACTTCTCACACAGCTTTACAGCAAATGCAAGCTAAATACAACTGAGCCACGACATAAAAGCTTAGCTCTACTTATGTTGCATTAATTAGTGCTTGTGTCCTTTCCACCAATAGAATATAGGAGGAAAACTCACTAGCATATATAAGTTTATCTACCGATGAAATTGCTAATTTAGTTGCTGCCTATTAGACACAAGTAGTTTATGTTTTGTAGATGATATATTTTACACCAGGAAAGAATTTGATTTATATCATACAATTACAAAGATCATTATCCAGAAATCTTCAGCATCATGTGGATGATACTAATATTTCCTTTATAAGCACCTCCAGCATGTGTTTGGTTTGGTTAAAGCACCCTAAGCTTTGGAGATAAAAACAGTAGCCACATAGATTATTCGTAATACTAGTATAAAACCCTAAAATGCTCCCCTGTATTGATCTTTAACTGAAGTATGCAACTTTCTCTCTGAACTACCCCAAAAACGAATAGAAAAAAAAAATAATACATAAAGCAATCATCATCAGGATATCATGTACTTCTGGGAAGATGGAAATGTTGTTTTGGATTTTCATTCTGCTGGACTTGCTAGATTGTATAGGATTTTAATGTAATCAAGTCCAGCTCTTTCCCTTGTAATCTCACAGTATCATCTTGATATTGTCTTCAATAAAATCTTACCGTATAAAAAAAACACCACTGTGAAACATAAGTTGTAGAAAGTTTCCTTTACCTGGAAGAAATCACCTTTTTCTAAGAGAAAATAGTCCTTAAGAGCCTTTAGGTGCCCATTTAAGTCAGCACGCACAACAACAAGCTGCAAATAGGAAAGACGTGTAAGTGCATGATCTGCAGCAAGGGAAGATATGGTAAAGTATGCAATTGCACCTGCCACAGATGACTGGCTGCAACTGTTTTTATTGTGTCTATGGCATTCTCGAATGATCTTTTGTGGAATTCAGACGACTCCTACATATGAGATAGTTTTAAATTTACAAAAAAACAATAAATAGAATGTGCACTTAGCTTCACGAGGGAGAAATCCATCAGGATCAGGTTGAAAAAGGTTTCAAGCTTTGAATACATGTACCAAAGAAGAAAACATCATCCACATCAATCTAAAAGACTGATCAAGCTTATTGAATAGAAACCTTCAAGTCTTGAAGCATAGATTCAATTTTATCTGCCTCTGCCTGTGGGAGTAAATCTTCTCCAATTAACGTATTATTCAAGGAGTTATTCTGGAAAGAAATCGTCGTTGTATATCCTTGGGTCTTTTGAGATCCTCTTTGCGTCTGCTGATGAGATGAACCATCCTTAAATTGGAAACCAGGACTTGGATTGCGAAGAACCCTAACAGCTTTTCCTGCAAAAAGAATGGATTCCGCTACATTCAAGGAAATATACTCTGGCAGCATATCCTGCATGGAGAGAGAGCGTACAAATAGCTTAAATGGTGTATAGTAGTAGGTCGATGGCAAAAGCTGCTCCATTCCATGTGAAGCAGACAGACAGAGAAGGGGGAAGAGGATGCATAGTGGTGGAGGGTCGAGGGACTGGAGGACCAAAAGTAACAGGAAACGTGATAAAGTAAGGCCGGAAAGAAGAATGGCTCATATTTCAACAATGATACAACGATTTTATTGTTGAATCAGTTTAATTTCCGGTAAAAGGAAAAGAAATTTTCCTCTAGTCAGCTCTTGCTTCATCCAAGGATTGATATAGAGAATATATTCCTATACTTCATATCTAAAACAACCTACCGCCTTTCTTCTGAGAAATAGAACATTTTTCTAACTTCATTCAGAAAACCAGTTTTAACAATTATGAATAGATTTGCAAAGGTAAACTAATATTTCTTTCAGATATTTCTCACGAGAACGTTATAGTTAAGATCATCGAATTTGCACCTGAATAACAAGTGAACATTGTTGCATACATGAAAGAAACTAATATAGATCACATTGCACAATTAAACTAATGAATGTTGTATCTTCCTAGATTCACCGAAGTAATATATGAAGCAGGACTAATATATTTTCCTTTTCTTGAAATTGATAACATCATATATACATCATAAAGAAGACAAAATGTAAGAAAAGTCGAGTTCTAAATGGTCAAGATGCTAAATACTCAACCTGGTAACATCAACTTTTAAATGGGACTCTCAACTGTCTCGACAAAGAGCAATGTGATGTGTAATACTAAGGACACATCTAAGGAAATCCATCTCTAGATCTGAATCAAACACTATCTAACAAGGGCGATAGTCAAGATATTGTTCAATGCAATGTATTCATAGATTCACAATAACATATCCAGAAGAAACACAAGAAGATATAGCAAATATTCCATTCATCCCAGCTTTAGACTGGGCACTATTATTAAGATGAAATGGGGTCAGAAATGGAGATAATATTAACTTTTAAAGAATCTGGATCAGTTCCCCAATAAATATGATACCACTTTCAATGAAAATGTTGAGGAAGTGTGTGAGAAAAGCTTCCTTTTGAGGAAAGTGGACAACAATTTTGGTAAAACTGATAAGTAAAGCTAAAGTAGGAAACCAATTTTGGGATAGAGGGAGTACTTTCTATTATAGAACCAACAACACAAGACATACCAAGGAAATATGGAAGCCCAAGTGCCAATCATTTAAAGACGTGTCAGCGACTGACAAGCGCGTCAGTTTCTCAAGAAACTGTGGAGCTGATTCCTGTTCAGAGTCTTTGTCATCCTGACTAAAACATAAACAAAACTTACTTAGAATTTAGATACGTTACAGATGGCTGTTTGAAAAGTTAGGACATTATAGTGAAAAATGACAAAAAATGATGAGCAGTGTTAGGTGGACTGACTGCACTGCTAACATGCTTGGCCCATCTAAGAGGAGAAGCAATCATTCATGTGACTTGATGATGTAATCATGTCATTCTAGAAAAACAAATGTGTTCTATATGCATGGTGAAGTCTTGTGAATGAGGTGGTTGCTGCAGACAAACTTCCAGTACCGAAAAGTGTAACAAGTTCTATGTGTATTGTGGAACCTACTGAAACACTGAACGGTTCACATCAAGCTATGGATCAACATTATTAATGAATAAATTTGATTGATTGCCGAATGCTGCAAGAAGCTTAGAACTATCAAATTGAATTAAAGACGCCCTTCTCAGTGATTACCTGCTGATGTAGAATTCTTTATATGGATCATGAAGAATTCCATAAACCGCCCAAGAAGCAAGCTGATTGTACATGACCTGATGCCCATGCCATAGAAGCCTATGCTTCAGGGAAAAGAAAAAGGAAACACATGTAAGGAGGAAAACCATGATTATTTTTGTATTCATAATCCACAATACTAGCAGAGATACCATCATACCACCAAGAATTTTTCTTTTCCAACTTTGTCAAATTAAATTGTAAGAAGAAGAAACCAAGGGATGATTATGTTCTTGCAAGGAAAGAAAACATTTGCATCCTCAATAACAGATATAAAAATAAGAATACGTAAAATTCTTAGGCACTATTTTGAAAAAATTCCTGAGACAAGTAAACTCAATCAACTTTCAAAGAGAATGTGTTGTTTTATTTTAACTTTTTGGTTTGCTCAATTAAGTGAGCACTTTGAGTATAAATTTTTGGTTCTCTATACTGATCATGATTTTCCTACTCTCAGAGGGAACGGCATTTCCATTTTGGGCCGGTTATGGGCGAGGAGGAATTCGAACCCCTGACGCCATGGTTCATAGCCACGTGCTCTAATCCTTTCAGCTACAGGCCCTACCCGTCTCCATTGGATCTGTTCCCAGGAGCACCCTCAACAAAATGGGAACATTTCCTCTCCCCACTCATTGGGATTAAGAAGATGTGAAAGCGCGTTTATCTCTATAAGAAGGGTGTGTTGAGGTGTGAAGTGTGAGAGAACGTGTCACAATTGGGATTTTGAATAAAACAAACTCTTGTTTTTTATATTTTTTTTCATTACCAGTAAATGAAAGCCACTTTTCCACTTCCAAATGACTAATTTATCAAAAGAATCTCTAACCTACATTCAACTCTCTAATCTTCGATCATATTTTAGTCACGAGGTTCTTGATCATATTCAGAAAAAGAAAAAGTTAAGCAGATCAACTTATCTAGACAAAAATCCTTTCCCGCATCAGTTCTTGAGGATACAAAAACAGCAATCACCTACCTCCATCATAGTGACGTTAACAATCAAATGAGTAGAGTTAATACTCCACCTTTATGTTTAATTTGAAATGTTCTGGAAGGGGGGTGGAGTTAGACAAACTGATAAACCAATACTAGCACCAGTAAGGGGCATGGCAGATAGGTTAAGTCGTTAACACAGGTACTAGTAAAGGACCAAGCTTGACTAATGATATCAATTTAAATTTCTCACAAAATGCCCCACCAGTATGTGTGATTCTCTCTGTAGACGCCGGCATGCCTTATCAGAAAGAGAATAAAAATTGTACAACCACTAGCGTAGTATTCAAGGACTAGACATGTAAGCAACTTTTGAGAAGTATGGCAACAACCATGACAAATAGATGAGCCAAAAAAACGAAAGAAAAAACAGAAAAAGAAGGACAAAAACAGCCGAGTTGAGACGGCAAAAAAATCTGATAAAGTTTTAAAATGCTCACCTCTGAATGCATGTCTGTAATTCAGGAACCCCACAGTGGCAACGTTTGTGTAAAAGGTTGAGAAGCTTTCCACCATAAATGTTATCACGTTCAATCTCTAGAATCAGCTCAAAAAGAGGAGGCAAAAGAACAAAGAACTAAAATAAGACATGTTAGCAGGTCATTTAAGAAACAAACACAAGTTCATTGAATGTACTGAAGTAGGAAGACCAAGAAAATTAAGCGTGGAAAAATATGGGCAACAAGAATAATATGAAACTTGAGGAAACAGTATCAAGCCTTGATGAGAACAAAATAAGTGCCACGTCAAGAACTAATAAAATTTTAGTGAAAAGCAGAGAAACGCAGGTTCAGTAAGAAGGGATAAGCATAACTGGCTAGGAAATGGAAGTCTTAAGCAACTGTTCCCTGACATTTATATTTTAAATCAGCAACAGAATTCTACTTTACATGATGTGTGGTCAAATCAAGGCTGGAACTTGACCTACAGAAGATTGATGCAAGACTGGGAGATGGAAAGATTGACCAACTTTTATTGCACACTAGACCAATGCAAGGGTCTACAGGAAGGAGAAGATACCCTAAGATGGAAATGCCACAGCAAGGGCATTTTTACTGTAAGTTCTGCCTATAAAGACATGAATCAGATGGGGTCTCAGAGCAGTTTTTTGCCTTGGAATCTTATCTGGAAAGTAAAAAATCCATATAAAGTAGCTATTTTCACTTGGTTGGTCGTGAAGGAAGCTGTTTTAACTCAGGAGAACCTAATGAAGAAGGGCAGACATATGTGCTCAAGATGCTTTTTTTGTGAACATATGCAGAGACAATTAATCATCTATTTCTTCACTGTAAAGTGGTCGGCCAGCTTTGGAATCTTTTTAACAGCTTCAGAGGCATAAGGTGGACGATGCCGGGAAGAACAGGGGAGGCACTAAATAGCTGGAATTCTGAGGGTGGTGGTAGCACTAACAAAGGCAGATGGAGAATTGTCCCGGCAGTAATATGGTGGACCATTTGGAAAGAGAGAAACTATAGGTGTTTTGAAGGCAACAACAACTCTCTTCAAAAGTTAAAGATGAGCTGCATTATAAGTTGTTGCTATAGGTGTAGCTCGGAGTATATAGATGACCTAGTTTCTATAGTAGACATCCTAGGATCCTTGTAAGATGAGATAGGATTTAGTGTTAGTCTATTGTTTTTACTCTTTTCGATGTAGATTCAATGATGTAATTTTGGCTTCCAGTTGCTGATGATTTATATATAGTTTGTTACCATTGTCAAAAAAAAAAAAAAAGGGGATAAGCTACTAGAAAAAGAAAAGGAAAACAGAAAACTTTAAAATCAGCCAAGCGCACTTTCGGTTGACTAGGATAAAGAAACAAGGAGCTATGCACCAGAAGAAACATGCATAAAAGACTTGATACAGTCAAAGAAACCAGCCAATCTAACAATTTCTCAGCCCAGTTTTTAGTATCATTGAATTAAGCAAACGAAAAAGAACAATCGTCATACGAGTCTATGATTCAAATACAGAATTCCATGACAACATATTAAAGTGATGATCTACATTTCGGCTTTTGCTTGCCTCTTTTCACAGTAGACAAATAGTCATCAATAATGTGATCATAAGCAAAGAAGAACCAAATTAATGTCTATTACATAGAGGAAACAAATGACCCACCATATTGAGGCCTTGAGTAAGTGTTGCCACGATAGGCAGCGAATCAGACAGTAACTTTTGCTCAATGTGTAGAACAGCAGACCTATAAACTGACAACACCTCAACAATACCATTCGCAATGGCCCTCCGGTACACACTGTGCTTTGATGTTTTCCCTTTTAATAGTTGGGATGTCCTCAACAGAGGTGACTCATTCGGGGACCTGATCCAACTTAAATTACGAGACTTGGCTGCAAAGCGGTCTAGCTCTCTGTAGTAAAATCCTAGAGTAATAATCCTCTCAATGACATCCCTACACCCAAACCCAAAATCACAATATGTTACAGCCAAATAATTATAAAGGTAATACATCAAAGGTCCTAGCTACCATAAGAACATTTATATGTTTAAATGATAAGTGGCTGCATACTGTTTAGCTAAATAAGCAAAGGCAGCTTAAAAATGCACCAAGATTCTAAATATTCCATTTGAAAGGAAATTAATGCTTTCTTTGACAATAATCCTCTCAAAGACATCCTGCACCTAAATCCAAAACCACAAGAAGCACCTACACTTTACAACTAAGATATATAAATAAGGCCCAAGAAATTGTAGGAACAATTTTACGAACTAAAGGAAGAAAACCACATTGTTATAATTAGTTTGAATGCAGATATTTCCGAAAGCAGTGAGGTTCTATATATTAACCATCAAAATGAAACAAACTTTTTCCATGTTTACAACTCCACGAGGTAGGGGGAAAGTTTGCATACCTGTGGGATTTCACTGGAGTTGTTGTTGTTGTTGTTGTTGGTCTAGCTATATGAATCCTCACTATCCATTTCCCTCCATTTGGACTAGTTTTATTGCAAACTCGACCATTTTGGGTTCTCTAACACTAGAGTCTCTTTACATTTTCTACCAATATACACATCTCTAAACAGTTCTAAAAAAGAAAAAAGTTGTCTTTTTTACTTTTTTGATAGCGTAAGGGTGGAGTAAGTACAGTAACAAAAAAAGGGTAGCCCGGTGCACTAAAGCTCCCGCGATGCGCAGGAAAGGGCCCCACCACAAGGTTGTATTGTATGCAGCCTTACCTTGCATTTCTGCCGGAGGCTGTTTTCAAGGTTTGAACCCATGACCTCCTGGTCACATGACAACAACTTTACCAATTACTCCAAAGTGTAAGGGTGGAGTAAGTACGGTAACATAAAAATATAAAAGACACAATAAATAGCAAACCTTTCAGCGGGTGGGATGAAAGATAAATCAAGGGCAAGCTTAAGGTTGGGTACTTACACCATCTATTGAGGTTACAAATCTCTAAACGGACTAAAATTGAATTGCATTTATGCAAATAGAAAAACAAAGTGAGAAAAAAATATTCAATTGTTGGTAGGGTAACATAGAAGACGAGAAGACAATAAATTGAGGTACACATCTCTTAAATGGACTAAAAATGAATTACATTACTCAAATAGGAAAAAGATAAAAAGGCCGGATCACAAGTGTTTATTATACCCTACATTTCTGCAAGAAGCTATTTCCACGAATTGAACCCGTGAACTCCTGGGGACGTGGCAACAACTTTACCAGTTATTTATTTACATAGAAGAGGAAGAAAAATAAAAAAGGGAGAATAAATAGCAAACCTTTCACTGGGCTGAATGAAGGAGATATCAGGAGCAAGCTTAAAAGTGTGTTGATGAGCAATGGGTGCATCTGGTGATAAGGGAATGTGGGTCCCGGTTTGTTCTTCTTGTTCTCTAACGTCGATGATGAGATCTCCCGTGTAACCTAAGAGGGCCAGTAAGAGTTCGTGCAGCATAATTGTTGAACAAAATTGGTAAAGGTGAATTGAATTGAATTGTTTTATAATTAATAATTAACCGAAGAAAGAGAGTGTGTGTGTGTGTTTGTAATTTTGTATTGAATTTTGATTTTTAGAAGTTTGGAGGATTGTTGTGTTGCTGGAATGTGGAAGAAAAGCGGGAAAGGGTTGGAGTGCGAGTGAGAAAATTTGGCCATTAATGCTATTCAAGTTTTCAATTAGCAAAAGGATAGATTATTCAAGTTTTCAATTAGCAAAATAATCTATCATTTTTAAGTTTTCAATTAGCAAAATAGTTTATTTCTATTTTCTCATTTGTTAGATTGATAATCGATCTGTCTATATATAAATCGGATCGATAATCGATCTGTCGAATTGATAATCGATTTGTCTATATATAAATCGGATCGATAATCAATCTGTCGAATTGATAATCAATCTATCTATATATCTGTCGGACAGATAATAGATCTGTCGGACAGATAATAGATCTGTCGAATTGATAATCAATCTATTTATATATCTGTCGGACAAATAATAAATCTGTCTCTAAAATGGATCATCTTCCTAAATAAAAAAACTTATGATCCATTTAATTAAAAAATAGACTTAAAAGGTCTATTTAATAAAGAGTCCCGTGCGAGTTCGAATTTTGACGGGTCGGGTTGTACATTATTTGGGCTTAAGAAGGAAAGTGTCCTACTATTCAAGTTTTTGCACCCTAGGAACTAAAATTAGGCATTTTGCGATACAATTTGTAGGTTATGAAATGAAGTTTTGCCTCTATCAGTATAAGTTTTGTTGGAACTAAGCTTGCACTTCAGAGTGTGACCTTGTGATTAATGAAGTGGTTCAGAACCACGAGGTCTTAAGTTTAAATTTCAACTGAAACAAAAAAAATTCTCTCATCTATTCTAGTCTTAGTAGACAAAGTTACCTGGTGATTTGGATACCATGGTTATCATCGCGATAATTGGTTCCAAGTAGAAAGCAACGAGTGAAAACTTGAGGTGCTTAAACACTAATTGTTTCAATAAATAGGTGATACAAATCGGATTACCCCAAAGATCTTAACTCAAAGTAATTGGCGATGTTTTAGAGATGAAAAGGAGTTTTTGCAACCCACCATGATGAGGATGGCGATGAAGGAATGTTCCCCTTTGGTAATGACATTTAGGGTCATTTTTAAGTCCATTAGCCATTTAGGGAACGATAGAGCAATCGAGATACTCTCCCTAGAGACTCGTGAGCTAACTTGTGAGCTCGACAAAGGTTCAACCAAGTGAGCAAGGGTCTGTTGGCTTAGACGCACACTCGTGGGTCGACTCTGTGTTCTGCAAGTTGAATGCAAGTTGTGTGGGCTATGTTTGGCTATGTCATAAGACATAAGAAGGCATGTTTAAGGAAGACGCTTGAGACCAAGGCTAATGATTGAAGGTTACCCTACTCGAGCAAAGCAAAGGCCAAGTGCACATGCACGAGGCGACTGTCAAGCTTGAAAATATGACTGTGCACGCGATAGCGATGCTCAGGCCCAGGCAAGAGACAAGTATGTTTGTAGCCATCCCTGCAAGTGCATATGGGCTAGATCCAACATATGAAGGAGCACCACAAGAGTTGCTTATACATCGGTCATGTCAGTCGACAATGATAGAGCGGCACCAAAGGGGGCAAGCCTCTAAGGCAAGTTCCCCACAGGCACAAGAACGTGTTAAGGACCTGAGAAATGAGGAAGGCTGGTCTATAGCCAGGGGAACTATAGGCGCCGCATGGGCATGCAGTGAAAAATGAGCTTGTGACACAGGCGCCAAATACTTTAGCAATTTCTATAAATAGCCTTTTCCCGTTCTTCAAAGTTCAAATCAATTTTTCCACTTCATCCTCTTTTTTTTTTTTTTTTTTGTTTCATTACGCCAGATCCAGATATTGGACAACCGGTAAGTGTCACTGCTCAATTGGGGCAATTCGTAGTCTTGTTTTCGTAAGAAACGGCCAACTTGTCAAAAACTAATTATCAGCTTAATTAAGTGTGCACAAAAATCCTCATAAATCTCGAAAGTCATTTGCGTACACTTGTTTCTCTCATCAACCATTAGCTCCTACTTAGACTAAAGTTGCGAACTTTTTTCCTGTTTCGCTACTTCTTGAAAATGGTAAGTGGGCTATAGAAGCAAATCAAAATTACAAGGTGCATGAGGAAATTCATAAAAGCATAATGTTCCAAACCAAAAAGGAGCTGTGGTACGGTGCTACTACACAACAAATACACGGGTAAATTTACCTATCCAAGGATCATAAGCTTAAAATTGCAACACCCAAATCCTAGCGAAAGATAATGTTAATTCTACAGACAGCTGCTAAAATATAGTCTATCTATTTCTTTGCATAAGTGATTAACATGGGATTGTCGGCGGTAATTTTGAATCCTTGCAGTGCTTGCATAGCAACAGTTGATTGCATCTCATCTCCATATTCTATGAAAGCAATTCCTGGCTTTGCCTCAACCATCCTAACTTCCTTGAAGCCTGGATATTGGCAGAAGAGCATTTGAAGCATCATTGGAGTAGACTGATGAGGTAGATTCTGCACAAAGAGTATGCTATTTGGAGGAGCAGGAGCCTCGGGTACTGCAGCTTTAGCTCCACCCATGTATGGCATCTGTGAGAACTGCAGCATTTGGCAAAGGGAAAAAAGTTTACGTTTTGGGAAGTTTCTTGTAAAAAACATCTATAATCAGGAAGAAGCACAAAATTGACTACATTTTAACCTATGTGCACAAGAAGGGTATTCCCGTACCAAATTAAATCAGTGCCTCAAGATTCCACCAAAATGAAAGACAAATAGCAAGCTACTCAAGAACCCAGCTACAACAAATTAAACAAGATTTACACCAGAGATTTCTCTCCATCCTAATTCCAAGTACATAACTGCCACTTTCCATGCACCAAGGAGCACTTTCAAGTATTGCTCACGATTTCTTTCATCCCAAGAAATGTGTTGTATGATTAATTGGAAAAATTAGACATCTTTCCAAATTAATCTACATAACATCACCTGATTAACGTCGTGTAGTGCGTAGTGACAGGACAAAAGATAATACAATCCCACTAATTCAATATATATGGAGCAGAAAACAGAAACTCAACTAAGTCACTGAAAATAAGGGAAAATTCTTACAGGTGGTGCTGCACCATAAGCACCAGCATACGCAGGATTCAGACCCATTCCAGTTTGATTAGCATCTTGCTGGTCCTTTTTCTTTCTCCCTGCACGATCACAGTAAAAAATAGCTAAAAATTTTGCAATAGGCAGGTAAGTACTTTCTGCTGTTCTTTTTTATTTGGGGGGTGGGGGTGGGTTGTAAGGAAGGAGAACCGGGATGTTAATCACAGCCACAGAAGTTGGGAGTGTAAAATTTATCTCCCTATAACTATAGATAGCTTAAAGTATACAGTATGCAGCAAACTTTGTGAAGTAACACATTTTAGCTGTATTGTCCAACCTTCTCTATGGGTTCAAACGTCTATTGGAACTCGAAAATTTTCAAATGAAAGAACTTACCTTTATCATCTTGCCTCTTTCTTTTTTCTCTGGGAACAAAAGTGCCATCAGCTTTTGCTACAACATCAGATTTCGTCTTTGCATATTGTATTCTCTGACAGACGAATATGCTTGTCAAAATAACAATGTAACCAATCTATAGTATACCAATAAAACATATAACAGTAGCTATCAAAATGGCATTTTAAGACATAACTGAGGTAAAGAGGTTTAATTTAGGATCTAAAAAAGTGACTCCAGGAATGAAACCCCAACCTCATTAAGTATCTAAAAACAACATTAATTTTGCTTTGAGTAACCAACATATGAACATAGCATGCGCATGCAAGAACCACAAACAAAAGGTGGCCACATTGTATATGCACTCCTAAACCCTGTAAAATGGTAGTTACTAGTTTCAGAAAAGAACCCGTAAAAATGGTAACATGTAAGTGTAAGGAGTAGCACTGCATTTAAACTCAAGTGAAGAGGAGAAATATGCATCTAGTACGACAATTGAAAGTGAAGGACGTATAATTTGCAAATTCCAGCTCACATGATGCTAAAGCAGCATGTATATATTTCAGAATATCCTCATTTGGATGATGACAAACAATTTCCAGGTCGAAATATCTTTGACAAGGATGTCTTAACCAATCTCTGAGATTAGGATATACAACAACTACAACATACCTAGTGTATATTCCCATAGAGTGGGGTCTGGGGAGGGTAAAGTGTACACAGTCCAGACCACTACCTCATACGAAGTAGAGAGACTAGGATATACAGTTGTTTATTGAATCAATTAAAAGTTCAAAGAAGATTATGACTGCAATTATCTATTCTGAGTCCATTCTCCCATCTATGAACTAATATATACATGAATACCAGACGAACAAAATGGAAGACATCTGACCGAGGATGCGAAAAACACATTGACAGAATGAGCTAAACTTGTATACACGAAAAGACCTATAACCTCACATAATCAATTGGAACTTAGCTAGGACACAACACAACAAAAGCAATTATATTGAAAATACTCAACTATATGGAATAAGCATTAGTTGTTGCTGTTACTCTTCCATTAATAGACCTGTAATGGGAGTTGCACTGGAGTTGGTACGACAAAAATGGGTTTTCCTAACCCATCGATGTCTCTAATTTGGGTCATCACATCATATGTTCTATATACATTTTGTAGAAAATGCAGACAGACGTGCGAAGGCAGATCCAAATTGGTTGGTCCAAGAATTCATAGAGAGATGGCTAATTATAATAATGTACCTGTGCTATTAAAACATAGAATCTTCTAAATCAACATAGTTTTTATATTTCCTCCATCTACCTCCAAATAACAAGACTAAAACGGCTAACCTTGCCACTTGGTCATGCCGCATCTTAGCCTTATCCTCATTTAGCCAAAGAACTAACTAATATGCCCTTATCAGTCAATCACTCCCAACATATCAAATATCTTGAATCAGAAGTGTTAAAATATCCAATATGTTAAATCAAAAGCGTGACAGGTTTGGTGACTATCAGGAGTTACCCAATCTGGTCAGAGACTTGTATCTAAGTACACAATAATTGTAATATTCAAGGAGCATCTAGTTTAGCAAAACTATTCTTTAACAACAAATTATTTAAGCTACTAGAAACTTAGACAAATAGAAAATACAAAGGATTCTTGTAGCCAATCCCAAATAATTTATGATCGAGACAACATTCTTTGCATGATAAATATTGTCTATTTGTTTGCTAGATTACGACAAACATGCTCCAACTCCTTTGAGGAATAATGAGATAACAATTGAGATCGCTTCAAATCGGACATAAACTGAGAATTTTACCAAGCTATTCTAGTATATGCATACAAAATGTAAAGGGTTATGAAAAGAATCCAATCCCAAGGAAGTTGCAATGGACTATAATACCATATAAATCCTCACTATCCATATCTCTTCAATTAAGCTAATCTACTAGTGTCACGACCTAAATTAGGACCATGCCCGGCACTAAGGAGGTTAGAACTCCAAAACAAGCCTCGTCGGTATTCTCCAGTAAATCGGGCACAATTCCCCTAACCAAAAAAATTTCCTATCTCAAATTCACAACATTACAAACCAATACCATCAACAACCCATTCGCAAGACTGGTGCACCCCATGGTGATACACTCGGTCTGCCTGTAATATACACATTCTTAGAGACCCATATTTCTTCCTTACGAACATGACTGGCGCACCCATGGTGATACACTCGGTCCGATGAAACTCTTATCTAGAAAGTCCTACAACTGTTGTTTAAGCACCTTTAACTCTGCTGGTGTCATACGAAATGGGGGTATAGATATTGGCATAGTGTCAGGTGCCAAATCAATACCTAAGTTTATCTCTCGTACTAGAGGTAATCTTGGCAAATCCTCAGAAAATACATCATAAAATTTCTTACAACAGGTAGCTCCTCCAAATTAAGTGTTCCCTCTCTAACGTCACTTACCATAGCTAAGAGATCCATGCAACCCTTTTCCAATAGTCGTTGAGCCTTCATAAAAGATATAACTTCACCAACCTCTGGGACTTGACCCCTTTTTAATACCAAACTGGGTTCGTTGGGTATCTCAAACCAAACTATCTTTGCATGACGATCTACAGTAGCATAGCAAGGAGATAACCAATCCATGCCCATCAAAGTCAATCATATCAAGTACAGTCAAGTCAGCAAGAATATCCTACCTTTTATTATATTCTGGCAATCACGATACACATACTCAACTAACAAAGAATCTCCTACGGAAGTAGCAACAAGAAAAGGACAATTTAACATCTCTGGTTGTCTATCAAATCTCACAGCAAAGTACAAGGACACATAAGAGTGGGTAGAACCCGGATCAATCAAAGCATATGCGTCAAATGAACAGAACGAAAGAATACCTGTAACCACTGCATTCGATGCTTGAACCTCTTCTCTAGTAAATACAAAAACTCTCAACTGGCCTCTACCAGCAGTTTTTTGCGCCTGATTTCCAGCAACACGATCTCTATTACCTCGACCTATATTTCTAGTACTCTTATGTGTCCTCATACTTTGCTGTGAGATTTGATAGACAATCAGAGATGTTAAATTATCCTTTTCTTGTTGCTACTCCTATGGGAGATCTTTTTTAGTTGAGTATGTGTATCATGATTGCCAGATTATGGTAGAAGGTAGGGATATTCTTGCTGACTTGACTGTACTTGATATGATTGACTTTGATGTATTGCTGGGCATGGATTGGTTATCTCCTTGTTATGCTACTGTAGATTGTCATACAAAGATAGTTCGTTTTGAGATACCCAATGAAACTAGTTTTGTATTAAAAGGGGGTCAAGTCCTAGAGGTTGGTAAAGTTATATCTTTTACGAAGGCTCAACGACAATTGAAAAAGGGTTGCATGGTCTCTTAGCTATGATAAGTGACGTTAGAGAAGGAACACTTAATTTGGAGGAGCTACCTGTTGTAAGAAATTTTCCAATGTATTTTCTGAGGATTTGCCAAGATTACCTCCGGTACGAGAGATAAACTTCGATATTGATTTGGCACCTGACAGTATGCTAATATTTATACCCCATTTCGTATGGCACCAGCAGAGTTGAACGAGCTTAAACAACAGTTGTAGGACTTGCTAGATAAGAGTTTCATCAGACTGGGTGATCACCATGGGGTGCACCAGTCTTGTTCGTAAAGAAAAAATATGGGTCTCTAAGAATGTGTATTGACTACAGGCAACTGAACAAAGTAACGATACGCAATAAGTATTTGTTGCCTCGTATAGATGACTTGTTTGATCAATTGCAAGAGGTTGTCCATTTTTCAAAGATTGATCTTCGATCTAGTTATTATCAACTTAGAATCAGAGGGGAAGATATTTCCAAGACAACATTCAAAACTCAATACGGGCATTATGAGTTCCTTGTAATGCCTTTTAGGAAAACCAATGCTCCAACTGCATTCATGGACTTGATGAATAGGGTGTTCAGGTCGTTTCTAGAAAAATTTGTGAAAGTATTTATTAATGATATGGGGTATTACAACTAGTCTGCTTAAACTTCAATGCCAAAAGCAATTCAATTCTTCTTTCCATATGGCGCAACTGATTTGAAGACCGCAAGAACCCTCATCATTACTCCTAACAGCCAAACCTCAGATATCCATCACATCCCCAAAGTCACTCAATGTGGTACTCCTTCTGTTACTACTTATTAATTCATTCCAACAAAATGACATCTCTCTATTTGGGAACAATCTAATTTTAACTTCTCACTTCACACATAATGAAAAGTTTTATAGACACACAAGTGATATGACATGTGTAAGACCACAAGTTTCAAAAGTCTAACAATGACACAAATGTTATGGCATATTTAAGATTTTAAATCCATAAGTTTCAAAACTCTTCATTTCTTTCTTAAACTTCGTGCCGAGTCAAATTGTGTCATATAAAATAAAACACACGTAGTAAGATCTCCCATGAAAAATAGTATTCCCTAATTAAGCAGAGGTAAGATGCCTAAATGCTTGAGCAATCAATATGTATCTAGGGTCATTTATGGGTTATGATACCTATCCTACAGATCATTAGTTTTTTTCATTAGTTTTTTCAGGAAAATAAATAAATAAATAAACATAGTCACACTAGAATAATTAATTTGCTTTAACTCCAGCTGTGCTCACAAACTATATCGAGTCCCAAGTCCATATAAAGATGAAGCGTGCAGATTACGGTAGATTCACATCCAGCATAAAATTAACTACATTACGATGAATCAATCAATATAAACCTACACATAGCTGAACTCACTAGTTTGAGAGGTACAATTGAGGGGAAAAGGTGGAAATAGCCTCTGTGGCAAATAATATAAAGGAAAGTGAGACTGGGATTGTGCCTACATGTGAAGAGGAGGTGTGAGAGGTTGGCTGTAGCAAGAGTTAAGAGAAGTAGAGGTAGGTCGAAGACGAAAATGGGAGAGAGGGGGGGGGGGGGGGGGTGATTAGACAGGACATGATCTTAGATAGCAAAGTATGGAGTTTGAGGATTAGGGTAGAAGATTAGTAGGTACGATAAGAGTTGTCGTACTTCCAATACTATAATTTAGGGATAGCATAGTTTCTTCTCCTCTAATATGTATTAATATCCGTTGCTACATTTATTTTGTACATCGCTATTTCATTGTCCACGTTTCTTTCTTACTTTCCTGTGCCGGTTACATTTCTTTTGAGCTGATGGTCTATCGAGAAGAGTCTCTCTTCTCTACTCCGCAAAGGTGGAAGTAAGGTCTGCTTACATCTTAATCTCCCCGGACCACACTCGTGGGATTACACTTGCTATGTTGTTGTAGTTGATCGATTGATAGTGAAATTAATTATTTATTATGCCGACTAGAAATGCAGCAAGCACATTGCAACATGTTACGAGCTAAGTTCCAGTAATGAAAATTCTAAAATAACAACGAATTGAAACACAAAATGAGTACCATAGGTTTATCGTAGAAAGGAAAACCCTGCATCTGTCGAAGTGCATTGCTAGCAGAAGAAACTTCCTCAAACACTACCCACGCTTGTCCTTTATGCTTTAGGGTTTTGAATGCTAAAACCTCCAGTATCTTACCAAACTGTGAGAACACAGCGTGCAGTGATTTCTTCAACTCTACAAAATTCATTCATTCCACACATCAACACATAGCGAAAAATGCATACAGTGATTTTCGCAAACATAGGAGACAAATTTGGAGTACCTTCTAGCTTGATTTTTTCATTGAGGTTGTTAATGTAAATAGTCACATTTGGTGGAACTTCGCCGGGGTTCGGAGTTGGGCTCGGAGTCGGATTCGTGTTCGAGTTCGGGTTTGTATTTTGGTTCGCCTCCTCCATAGCTGCTGTTCAAAGCCTCGCTGCAAATTTCGCCGGTGGTAGAAACTAGTAGTAGTAGTCGTTAATTTCTGCAGAGATTTTCGGGGACGAGTAGGGCTCCTAGTTGGGCTTGGACTAGATGAACGATTTGGGCTTGGACCACTGATGATTTAGGACCAGTTCGGCCATACAATAAGGGGTGTGCATCGTCGGTTCGGTTTATCGATTTTCGATTTTTAAATATGCTAAATCAATAATCAAACTACTAAGATATTTTTTATCGATTTTTGGTTTATCGATTTCTAGTCCTTAACGATTCGATTTTCGATTTAACCGATAAGAAAATACTCATAAAAATAATAGTAACTAACATAAAAAAAAAGTTGAATCTTAGTTGCAATAAAAAATCCTACATAATGTGTTTTAATTTACAAGAATCGTCAAGTTTTGACTAAATGTTGTTACAAAAAATTAAGAGTTTGTATTAGTGAAATAATAAGTTTGTTAATTTGTAGAAATTAAAGAAAAATATATATATTATATTTTTAGTGGGTTATCGGTTTAACCAATAACCCAACAAGAAAAAATCGAACCGAACCACTAACCCAATAATTTTTTTTATAAAATCATTAAAAATCCATTAACCCAATAACAATAAACCAATAACATTTTTATCGATTCGATTTATCGGTCGGTTCGATTTTTGCACACCCCTACCATACATCGTATACACGATATTCCAAAATATGTTTTCCCTTTAGGAAAAATAACATAAATATACACTTAATTTACCATATTTATACAAATATCTACCCTTAAAAAGTAATTATAAAAATTTTAACTAATTGTATATCTTCGTTGGATGTATCAGGAGCTAATTATATATCTCGACACACCCATAATCGAAAAAAATGTATCAGAAGCTAATTATGTATCTTTACAAATAAAAAAATGTATCTTTTGTGGAATGTATTATGTATCTCTATGTCACGACCCAAAAATCGATAGGTCATGATGGCTTGTCGCGGTGAACCTTGATAAGTAAGTCTTCCACCCAAACTGATACATACGGAAAAAGATAGATATACCCCCAAGGTAAGGCTTTTAGAACGAAGCCGAACCACATAAATATAATAAAAACGGAAAGGATAAAATCAACACATGCAACCATAACTCCCAAAACCTGATGTCAAAGGTGTTAGTTTATTTTGCACTTAGCTTTTATGTTTGTTATACTGTTATCGGTTCTAAGCCAGAGGTCTATCGGAAACAGTCTCTCTACTTCACCTGAGGTAGTGGTATGGTCTGCGTACACTCTACCCTCCCCAGACCCTACTATGTAGGAATAAACTAGGTATGTTGTTGTTGTTACTGCTTTATTCACCATTTTCTGCTTCATTATCATCATCTTCTTCATTATTATCATCATCTTTTTCTTGTTGACCATTGTTGTTGTTGTTACCGCTACTGCTGCTACTTGACCAATTTTTTAAGTAAAATGTTGTTTCGTGCATCACTTTGACATTACTTCATAGGCGACGTTGGTAAGTAAAATTATGATTTTTAGTTAAATTTCTCATCTGGGTACACTGCTACTGCTATTTTTCAACAATGGATAGATCCCGAATATGAATCCAATAAAAAATTTATCTGTTTCAACAGATGACTCATCTGTTGCGATAAATGAGTCATCTGTTGCAATAGAAGACTCGGATATTTGATTCATGTTTATGGTTCTATAGTGATGTAATATGAATCGAACAGATGGGTCATCTGTTGCAACAGACACGTTATCTATTGCAACAGAGGAGTCATTTGTTGACACAGATTACTCATCTGTTGCAATGGAACCTGAAATTGATTCAAACAGATGACTCACCTGTTGGTATTCATGTTGCAGAATATAGAACCTGAAGTTGATTCCAACTGACGCGTCATTTGTTGCAACAGGTGACTCAATTGTTGGAATCAACTTCAAAGGTTCTGTAGTACATCCCAACAGGCGAGCCGTCTATTGCAACAAATGAGTCACCTATTCCAACAGAATCAACTTCAGGTTCTATAGTACCGTAATATGAATACCAATAGATGAGTATTTGTTGCAACATATAACTCACCCATTGGAACATATTATTCACCTGTTGCAATAGATTACTCATTTGTTGGGGTTTATGTTATAGTACTATACAATTACTATTAATTTTATTATCATGTCATTATTAACTTTTTTGAACAAATGTCTTTATTTAGGTACCACTAATTGAGGGATCAATAACAATAGGGGTGGATTATCATGGTGAATGGATCGAGAAGAGTAATCGATATGTTTGGTGTTGGAAGGAGGGTGAAATTCTAGAGATGATAGCCATAACAGTCCAAAGTGATGTTTCATATGATGATTTTATGAACTTAATCATCAACTATTGTGGACTGAATTGTCAACCGAATGAACTCAGCATCAGCTACATGCATAACTCCTTTGAAAATTAGAGAGTACTACCTTTCAAGATAACTGATCAGGTTTGGTTGCGTGCTTATCTGAGTGATTCAGTTTGGATGGTGTTAAGGGTATACTTGGTTGAAAAATTGAGAGAGAATGAGAACCAGAATATAAAATACGAACAACAAGACATGTTTGATGATAAATTAGATGATCTGGACATGAATATTCAGTATGATGATCAAACACATACGCCTGTTGTTGCGAGCAATACGGTGAGCAGTTCTTCTCAATCAACACAGTCGGACAATCGTCAAGATGACGAGACTGGTTTTTACAAAGAAATGTCATTCAAGTATAAGATAGAACTATCTACTTCTTTGTTTATTACTTGTTTGAAAAAAGATTTCAGACCAACGAAGGTGATTAATTCGAGCAAAGTCTTTTGTTTTAGATGTGCTAATTCGGACTGCAAGTGGTGGTTGAAGGTTGTGAAATACTTAAGTTCCGATAGATTCATTATTAATATTTATTGAAAGTATCACGCATGTGGTTCAAAGCATATTACGAGCCAAAATCCTCACACCACGGTAAAGCTCCTCGATAGTTATTTCCAAAATAGATTCCCCAATGGCAAAGACCCTTCTACAGCTGATATAGCCAATCAACTCCTTACAAAATTAGGTGTTACGTCCAGTTATTGGAAGATTTATACGGTTATGGGCATTGCCAAGGTTATGGGCATTGCCAAGGACTTGGTTAGGGGGACACATGAGCATGGGTATGCAGTCCTCGATGCCTACCATTATATGCTTAAGTCCACAAATCCTGGAAGAAGGACGATGTTGCATGTTGATGAAAATGAAAGGTTCAAGTACTTTTTTGTATCCTATGGTGCTTGGATTCTTGTTTTTCAACAGTTGAGAAAAGTCATAGTCGTCGATGGGACTTTCTTGAGGAGCAAGTATAATGGAGTTTTGATAGTAGCGGTGGCACAAGATGCTGAGAGTCACATCTTTCCCGTCGCTTTTTGTGTCGTGAACAAGGAATGTGATGTCTTATATGCATATTTTTTTGAACAAATGTGAAGTTGTGTTGATGATACCGAAGATTTATGTATACTTTTGGATAGGCATCCACGTATCCAAAAAATGGGTTTAATTTTCTTCACTTCAGCTCACTTTGGTTGTTGTATGAGGCATCTTGGAGAAAATATTCGAAATAACTTTCACAATGAAATGGTCGTGACTCTTTTTTATAGAGCAGCTAAAGCATATAATAGAGTTGAGTTTTTTGACCATTTCAATCAAATAAGGAATATGCATCCCAAGGCAGTACAACATCTCGAACGTGTCAATTTCGAGAGATAGAGCTGAGCATTTTGTCCGGCAAATCGGTATATTCTTATGAATTTAATGTCTTGTCCAAGTTACAACTTTGTAATACTTATTGTATGATGTCGTACTAGTGATTTTTTTGTATTAGTATAATATTATGACGTCAAACATAGTTGAATCATTGAATTCAATGTTTGGCATTGAAAAAGAATTTCTCATTATGGCGATGTTTAAGGAAATAAACAAGAGATATGCCAAGTTATTTCATGAAAGACGTATGTAGTATGTGGACACAAGAAACAGATTTGTTCTAGAAGCAGAAAAATAAATATCAACGAATATCAGTTTGGGGAATAGGTTATTTTCTCATAAAATAACAGATTACAAGTTCAGTATCGATGGTTATGGTGATATTGCTACGGTCGATCTTCAAATAAGATCTTGTACATGTAGAGTTTTTGACTTGGACAAAATACCCTGTCCACATGCTATGGAAGCGTTTTGAGCCTAATACAGTGCACAATATGGAACTCAAAATTATGAGTACTCATCTCCATATTATTTGGTGAAAAGATATGTAATGGAATATAGTGAAAATATTAATTGGTGCCTCCTGAAGAATCTTGGTTTGTTCCTGTAGAGATTTTGGAGAGATTAATACCTCCTCCATATATTGACCCAACCACTATCAAATCGAAAAGAATGGGCTATAAGAGGAGTCGTGGAGTCGGAGAATCATTTTCATCAAGAAAAAATAAGTGCTCCGCATGTAAGAACACTGGCCACAAAAGAACTACATGTCCGGATCGTAATGCACCATGATAGTTGTAATAGTAAAATTTGTGTTGTTGTTTATTATGAACTTTGAGATTTTTAACTTATTGTTGTGAATGTAAATGTTATTATTTATTATATAAAATAACTTTTTATTAACTTGTGCATCAATAAAAAAGGTAAAACATGAACTAAACACAACAGAGTATAAAAATATTTTTAGCAGATTACCACAACAGATGGACATTTGCTGGAAGAGCATAATATAGTTCACAAACTGAAATGTGTTCCTCCAACAGATGACCATTCTATTACAACAGATGGGTAATCTGTTGGAATAACACAATACAGTTCTTGCCACTGGTTTGTGTTAGTCCAATAGTTGATCAATCTGTTTCAACAGATGGTCCATCTGTTGAAAGAACTCAAAACTCTTGCTATTGCTACTGGATTTAAAATTGTTCTAAACGCTCAATACATACCTCTGACCGTCAACATGTTGAGAAGAAAAAATAGACAGAATAATAATTAAATAAGATTTAAAAAGTCAAAGTCGACCAAACATAAATTTTTTCATTAAACAAAAATAAAATACATTAGGCAGGTAGATCAGATATAAATAAGAAAATACATACACTAAAAGAAAAATATAACCTAATTATTATTATTATTATTGTTAGCCGGTCAATCGTCAACTGACAACAACAGGGCCCTCCTTAGCCTGCGAATCTCTTGGAGCATCCTTGCTCTCACGGCACCAAACTCCCACTCCTGGTCATTAACCTGCCTCTGAAGTTCCCGCACGTTTTGTGTAGAATTGCAATGTCCCAAACATGATCAACCATATCTAGAACATGCATGAATTGACAAAAAATATAAACACAGAAGTAAAAAAAAGAGTCTGAATGTAATACAACGTATACTACCAACTGGTAGATTTACACACAAAAAAAACTTACCTCAACGAAAAAGAAATATGATCTTTGAAGAGAAGTGGTTGAAGATGTAATATGAAAGATAAGATGCAAGAAATAAATTAAGTGGAGTAGATGAACGAGTAAGGGGGGGACCTATTTATAGAGGATTGAATTTGAATGTGTTAGGCAAAAAGACATGACTGTTCACCTCCATTTTATTAATTACATTCAAACTGGTGACTTTTTTATTGCTGTGAAAAGTCATGACTTAATTAAATCAAGATGATGACTTTTTAATTATTGTGACAAGTCATGACTTTTCATCCTTTTAATATTAATTAGTTCTTAAAATTAAATAACTGTTTTCTCAATTAAATAACCGAAGACTTCTTACCTTTTCAATAATCGTTTATTTTAATAATAACTATTTTTATGGAGTTGTTACAACTGATGGTCCATCTGTTACAATAGATAACCCATCTGTCGTAATCGATTTATCATCTATTGCAACAAATGGTTCATTTGTGCAACATATGAGCCATCTGTTGGAGGAGTTGTTTTAATTTCTTCTAACAGTTGATTCATCAGATGGAAAATTTGATTCATCAGCTGTTTTGAATATGTTAGACAAAAGTCACGACTGTTCACCTCATTTTTAATAATCGTATACCTTAATTAATTCAAACTGGTGACTTTTTTATTATTTAAATTAAAAAATAGATTTAAAAATAAAAAGGTGAAAAATCATGACTTTTTGCCTATTTAATATTAAAATCAGTTGTTAAAATTAGATAACCATTTTTTACGGTTATAAATTGCGTTTATTATTTATTTCCTTATTATTTATTAATGAACCATTTTTTTGTATTAAATAATTGAAAAGTCATGACTTTTCACCCTTTCAATAACCCTTTTTTATTAATAATTATTTTTAGTAAGTTTTTCCAACAGATGGGCCATCTGTTGGAACAAATTTATCATCTGTTCAAAGAATACAAATCAGTGGCAAGAACTATGTTGTGTTCTTCTAGCAGATCTGTTGCAACAAATGTACCATCTGTTGCAAGAAGAAGTTATTGAGTTTTTTCAACAAATGACCTATCTGTTGCAACATATTGATCATCTGTTGGTTGAACGCAATCTAGATTGATGAACTGTATTGTGTTCTTCCAGCTAATATCCATCCGTTGCAACACATGGGTAATTTGCTGAAAATATTTTTTATAATCTGTCGTATTTAGTTCCTATTTTACCTTTTTATTGTTGCACAAGTGTTTTAAAAATATATTTTATATAATAAATAATAACATTTACAACCCCCACAATGAGTTAAAATTATCAAAGTTCATATTAAACAACAAGACAAGTTTACTATTACGATGATCATGGTGCATCACATACATAACACTGGTTTTTTCTTGACGGGCATGTAGTCCTTTGACACTCAAGATGTTACCCTTTGAGCCTCTGTAGTTTTGTACACTACTTCACAATGGGAACTGAAGCTTAAATACTGTTTGACATTGATGAGGTAGGAAGAATAAGGTGCGTGCAGATGGATGGATCTACTTTCATGCATATGAGTTATGTATTACTGATTTGGTTATCGTGATAACACACATAAAGTACAATGATTTTGTGAATGCAGTTTTTTATTGATTAGGAATTGATCCTTCAAATAAGATCCTGCATTTTATAGTTAAGTTTGATAGTTGTGAACTAATAAGGCCGAAGGGTTTCAAGAAGGTGGTGTCGATACCCTGTTACAATTTAATAATGATTTTACTCATATTTATGCATCAAGTTCTAAGAAGGGATCAATATTTGATGGCAGTGTAGAGATTTAATAGTGATTGGACTGATTTTAATGGTGCAATATATTTTGAGCAGGCCTTTGAAGCCTCCCACTGCAGCAAATAAAAATAAAAAACCAATAAAAATTTCCCTGGTCTAAATTTATATGGATGGGTTACTTGGGGAGACTATTATATAGTAGAAGGTGCTTGGTTGAATACCTGTGCGGGAAAGGGGATGTGGAAAAGACCATACATCAAATCAGACCATGTTTAAAAGGAAACACAGGGTAGAAAGCAAGGAACTTCTAGCCAATCTGGCCAATGAAATTGACTTGACAGATGGAAAAACTGAATGAACTGCAAATGTGAAACTATATCCAAAAATTAAAATCCATTTTTCATTGTTGAAAAGAAAAATGGTTAAGTGGACTGAAGCTGGACACTTTGCTAGGGAACTCCGACTAGTTAGCATGGCCTGAATGATAACCCACAAAGCACAGGATCAGAACTCTAAGGAAGCATCTTGGCGAGCATCGAGTATTGGAAAGATGTACAGTCAAGAATAAAACTTAAGCCAACAACTCCTGAAGTAAAAATAAGGGAAGCCAAGGCGTCAATTTCTGAAGTTTAACTTGCATCCCATGCCTTCTGTTTGTGGTTCTAATCAGGTCAACGACATTAGAAACAAAAAGGTATGAAGTTGGGCAGAAATCCCATGCCTGTTTGTTTCCACTGCCTTTGGCCTGACCCGAACTACAAACAGAAGGCCTGGGATGCAAGTTTAACTTCAAAAATTGCCACCTTATCTTGATCCCTTGTTTTTACTTCAGGAGTTGTTGTTTTAAGTTTCGTTCCTGACTGTCCATCTTTCCAACCCTCGGTGCTCGCAAAGTTGCTTCCTTTGAGTTCTGATCCTGAGTTTTGTAGGTCATCATTCAGGCCACACTAACTAGTCATATTTACCTGACAAAGTGCACAGCTCCAGGTTACTTCACCATTTTTCTTTTCAAAATCGACTGTTGGATTTTCATTTTTGGATACACTTTTATGTTTTTAGCTCATTCAATTTTTTTATTTTTCATGTCAATTTCGTCGTCCAGATTCGCTACACGTTCCTTGTTATCCTGTGTGTTTTTTCTTTAATAAGGTCTGAGTTGATATATGGACTTCAACACCTCTCCTTTCCCTCGCAGATATTCTTCCAAGCACCGTCTGCTGTATAATCATCACCCCAAGTAACCCAGCCATATAAATTTGAACTAGAGCAATAACTACATTGTTTTCCATTCTTGTTTGTAGTAGTGCTAGGCTTCGGAGGCCTTTTAAAAGTCCATTGAACCCTTAAAATCAGTCCAATCACTATTGAATCATTACACTGCCACCCAAAACTTGGTTCGTTCTCCAAACTTGGCACATAAACATTAGCAAAACCATTATTAAATCGTAACAGGGTAACGACACCACCTACTTGGTCCTTTAGCCTTATCAGTTCGAATCTATCAATCTTAACTGTAAAATACAATATCTTGTTTGAATTATTAATCCATAATCGATAAAAAAGCTTGATTCATAAAATCAGTGTACTCTATGTGTGTTTTCACGATAACATGATTAGTAATACATGCCTATCACATATGAAGTGGTTCCACCTGCAAGCAGCTTATTCCTCCAAACCCATCTTTACTCTAGCCTTTTATGTTGGTTGAGCAAAAGTTGATCCATTTTCACTTCCTTTTCTTTTGGGAGGCATCTTTTATCTACAAACAAGAGAAAAACAAAAATAACATTACAATTGATGCCTACATAGTTTAAAAAGAAGGGTAACACAAAATTCAATAAATACAATAGATGACCCATCTGTTGCAATAGATGGCCCATCTGTTGCAATAGGTGACCCATCTATTGCAACGGATGACCCATCTATTGCAACAGATAACCCATCTAATTCAATAGATGACCCATCTGTTACAACAGGTGACCGATATTATTACAAAAGATGGGTTATCTGTTGTAAGAAATCAAACCAGTCTTGCTACTGGTTTGATTTCTTTCAACAGGTGCTCTGTCTGTTTCAACAGATGGGTCATCTGTTGCAATAGCTGTTTGAATTTAATCCAACAACTGATTTATCAGTTTCAATAGATAGGGAATCTATTGAAAGACCTATTTTAACATCTTTCACCTGTTGCTACACCACCACCACCACCACCAACATTAACAACAACATCAACAACAACATTAATAACAAAGAAACTAACAAAAAATAAACATGAATAACCGATACTGCCAACAAGGATTTTTAAGTTCTCCTAACAGATGACTTTTTTTTGCATATTTTAATAAAAACAACGGTTCATTCATTCAACGCTTAAAAGACACCTTTCTTTCAATTTTCACAATAAATATGATATGGGTAGTGGGTAAATAAATCAAAACAACAGATGTAAATAACTAATTTAAATAACCAATGTAAAAATATGATATTCACAATTTTAATTTTTATCATAGAAAATATGATAAATTTGATGAAACAGGCAAAGAAGAAGATGAGAAGGCAAGACTAACAACAGAGAGTGTAGATCTAATAGTGAATCATACCAGCATGTCAAAATCAAAGGGATCAAAGCACCAATTTCAGTCGATAAAATATATAGATTGGTTGAGATATGAAAGGATCCTCATGCAAAAGAGGAGAGAAAAAAGAGAAAAAAGAGGAGACAGTTGGGATTACCCTAAAGAGGAGAGAAAGAGAAAGAGAAAAAGAAAGAAGAGAGATAAATTATTTTTATGGTTGAAAGATATCCGAATTCTAGAGATGGGTTTAAATATTTATTTGTAATTTATGGTGGTGAAACGCTTTGAGGAGAACTAAGAGACGGTGAAGGTGACATTGAAAAGACAAGATAAGACAACTCAAGAAGGTGATTTTTGAGTTATCTAACAAAACTTATTACAGCCTTAGTATTTTTTTACTTCATACAGAAAATTACTTTAAAATTAAAAAAATATCTTAAAACAAATAAGTCATATGTTGCAACAGATTTCTACATCTGTTTAAAAATTTCAACAGATCAGTCATCTGTCGCAATAGATGGAAATATCTATATGTTAATTTCCAACCAATAAGTCATCTGTTGCAACATATGTCATTATCTGTTTGATAATTTCCAACAAATAAGTAATCTGTTGTAATATATGACATTATCTGTTTGATAATGACCAGTAGATAAGACATTTGTTGCAATAGGTTGAACATCTATTTTAACAAATGTCTATGATTGTTTGATAATTTTCAACATATGTGTCATCTGTTGCAACAGGTTAGTGTAACGCCCCAAATCTGGTACCCTAGATGCTACACGGTGCTCGTAATCCCGAAGGACCACAAGCTAACTGTAACACCCCATATTCAAGTACATGTATTGGCATATTCAAGTATGTGTATTGGTCTTATTTATATGAAATTAATTTTTTTATTTTATTTATACCGGAATTTGCCCGTCGATGGTTCCATGCGAAGGTTATTGAATAAGCTTTCCAACGATATAAAAATTTCCAAAAACGGATAGGTTTCGGATATAATCGAGCACGTTCGAAACTATAAAACGGTGGTCGGGATATTTGGGAATAGTAAATGTGCAGGAAAATTTTCTGCACACAAACTACTGAGGCCAGCCAAATTTTTGGGTCGACTTTGAATGATCATAACTCCCTTAATATAATGAACTGGGAGATCTGCAACCTATGAAAAGAAATATCTTTGAGTCTTCTTTCCAATGCAATTGGTTTCATCCAAATCCAACGTCTAAGTAAGGAGTTATACTCGTTTTACTTCAGCCTATCAAAATAGATTTTTAGGGTCAACTTCAAACGACCATAACTCCTTGTACAGGACGAACTGGGTGGCCTACTTTATATGAAATGAAATCCCTTTGAGTTATCTTTCCAACTATACCAATTTCAGCCAAATACAATATTGGAGCAAAGAGTTATGGTCGATCTACTTTAGCTTATCAAAATAGTCCATCAAAGGACAAATTTGACATTATTTAAATTTTAAAGGCATTTTGGTCATTCCCTATTATATTATGGATGGGAATATGTGTATATATACATGTATATGAGTTCAAAAACTCATTTTCATCATCAATCATTGAGAAAGAACAAACCCTAGCCAAATTTGACCTTTAAATTACTTTTGATTCAACCGTCGAAATTCCAAAGTAATCTGATAACTGCGTTTGTCATCTCGAGAGCTTCAAACGACACCTATTATTTGTGCAAACAGGATTGCATAATCAAGAGGTGAATTCTAAGGTATGAATATTGTTTGCTTTTGTTCTCTTCCATATCTATATTTGTGATAGAGGATTATATGTATTGGTTGTTATTGAAAGGTGATGAAAATAGGGTTATGGACTATTTTGCATGGTTTGGTTGTATTGAATTGTGGAAGGTGGATATGGTAATTGAGTTATGGAAGGTGGATATGGTGATATACTATTGAATTGATGATTATTTATGTCTATGGCTCAATTTGGTTTAATGGATTGGTTGGAAGGATAAATAAATCCAAACTTGATATTGGAGGATGTTGTATAAATATGCATGGCATGTGAATGTAATTGGAGTATAAGAGGGTTAAGTGACACCCTTTATGGTGTAATTAAGGTTTACTACTTAACCACTAGTTTGGTGAATTCAAATAATTGAATTGTGACGTTTGGTCGCTAATACTAGATTGCTATATATGTTCATTGTAGATAAGTAATCCGAAAAGACGAGAAGTCCATTTGGGACTAGTATTGAAGGTTGACAGTCAGGTATGTAAAGCATACTCTATACCATATCTTTGGCATGAAAGTGAACAATTGTTCTATTAAGAAAGTTTTCAAAGTTATTCAATAACATGTGATCCATAATGGTTTTGTATGATTTCCTACGTTACCAATGAACTTGTTTCCACCCTACAAGATGTCAAGACATTCCAATACTTACTTGTTTTCCAAATCTTACATGTTTATTGCACTAATGAATGTCAGAAGGTATCCGGTTACTCAAACAAGATCCATGTGCTATAAATGAATCCAAAACGTTTTATTGATATACCAATAAGTTCCTACTTCATTGTTATGGCATTGATGACTCCAAAACACTTCATTGATGTGCCAATGAGTTCTTACTTCATTGTTATTTCATTGATGGTCTATTTATATGTCTCTTATTGATGTATCATTGTTTCAAAGTATCAAAAATGCGGTGGCGACCAAAATAACAATCTCAAAGATTAATTGAACTAAGTGATGGAAGTTCTCTCTTTTCAGGTGGTATCCCAGGGGCATAAGCCTATCATGGGTCGATCCCTATTTATGTGTTTATGGGTGATATCCCAGGGGCATAAGCCTATTATGGGTCGATCCCAGTTGATATGTACTAGAGGCAGCCTAATAGTCACAGTACAGTACAGTAATGATTACAAAGATGATAAGAACGAAGGTAAAGTGATTGAATAAATGCAATGTACAGGTTGTCACAAGTTCTAGTAAGTGTGGTTCACTCCTATTACGATTTATTCACTTGTTTCTGATTTCTATTGAGCTCCTATATCAGATGTGATTATCTACAACTTTACATACTCAGTACATATTTTGTACTGACGTCCCCCACGGGGGACCTGCATTTCATGCTGCAGGCATAGGTACCTCAGCTTATACACCGCACAAGTAGGAGCCAGGATATCCAGCTACTTTTGGTGAGCTCCAGTTTGCTTCGGGGCTTTTCGTGTCATATCCAGTCACTTTTGGTATTATATAAAAGTCAGTTATATGGCGGGGTGTGTCCCGACCTTAGTTAAACTCTGTGTATTATTTAGAGACTTTGTAGACCTAATGTACAGTTAAGGTGGTGTTTTGTTAGTAGACGTGATGGCTCCAACGGCCAAGTATTGTATATACATATATATGTGTGCTCGATCTTATACAGGTGATTATTTCCTTTTATATGCGTCATGATGCTGTCCAAATTTCGGGTTGTCATAGAGGTATGCATGGGAAGTATAAGGTTATGAGCTGGTTCTCCCGGGCCTCCTCGGTTACGGGTGCCAGTCCACCCCAATAGGATTTGAGGTGTGACACTAACCCTTAATTGATACTTGTAAATGAGCACTGCATAATATACTATAAAAATGCGGAAAACTGACGGAAATTTGCCATAAGGTTCAAAACAAAAATACAACTGAATAAAGTTTAACAGTAACAAAACTAAAACATCTATCTGAACAACTAGTCTGAAAAACACTGTAGTCTGAAAGCCTCTAAACTATCTGAATAAGGAGTTGATGAGACAATCCCCCAACTAACTTCGTCAACTAAAATACTGAATCTGATGTAATAAAGAAATAAGGGATATCTTCGAATGATGAGAACTCACTGCTAAGTCTACTAATGCTGGCTGAATTTGAACTGCTAAGGGTGCTCTGGATCCCGTGCTTCTAAATCTATGGTATAAAATACCATAGTGCAAGAGAAAAGTATGCGTCAGTACGTGAGAATGTACTGGTATGCTAGATGAGGTAAAACTGAATGCAAAGGTTTACATGTATGAACAATACTGACTAAGTATCATGAGACTACTGAATGAGGATACATGCATGAAGCATAAACTATAATTGAAGTCATGGAAATACTAAATACCGAATTCTACTAACTGTACTTCTGATAATTGAGTCTACTGATACTGATATCTGATTGACTGAGGTTAAGATCAGTCCTATCTAGCGGGTGATCTCTGAGTATACTGATAATGAAAATGATCGACTAAATCTGAGATTAGTCCTATTTAGCGGGTGATCTCTGAATCTACTAATAATGAAGTTGATTGATTAAGCCTGAGATCAGTCCTATCTAGCGGGTGATCTCTGAATCTATTGATACTGATACTGATCGACTATATCTAATAGTCCTGAATCTGTGCTACTGAACTGAATTCTAAAATTGAGACTGATTCTGAAGCTGAGATTGTGGGAGGTAGTCATCTAACCGACATTCCCCTTGCTAGCTAGTTTGGGGTCCAACCTATAACCCTAGTTGGAAGGGTGTCAGTATCGTGCCATGAGTAAAGACAACTTTTATGGAGTCAGTCCTCTCTAATGGGTGACCCTTGAGATCAGTCCTATCTAACGGGTGATCCCTGAGTATGTCAGTCCTATCTAATGGGTGACATCTCGTACCTATGCTGGCTACATAGTTATGGAACTTAGGGATTGCTTCTAGGAATCTCAGTCCTATCTAACGGGTGAGCCCCCATCCCTAGGCTCGCTCGGTGCTGAATTCTACTCCCAACTGAAAGACTGTGAACTGATTCTTAGACTGTACTAGGCTAGGATAAATCTGTTACTGATCATACTGATTAACTGAGCTAAACTGAGTTCCGTTGACTGACGGAATACTACTAAGTTCTGAATTGATTACTGAACTAAAGCTGGAATGCTACTGATAATGAGATTACTGAGATTTCCTAAGTTCTATAACTGTCTAAGTTCTACTGAGTTCTGTAACTAACTGAGAGTACTATTGATTATGGCATGACTGAGGTTATCATGAAACTGACACTGGCTCTAGACAATCAGCTAAGTAGTCGGGTATTAAATACCCCAGTACTCAATAACATAAAAAATACAAGACATGACAACTCGTACATAACATGGAAATAGTCCATTATTCACAATATAATCAATAAGGCATCTCTTCAAGCACTTGGAAATCATAACCATGTAATCATATAGGGAGGCATGCTATTGTCTCATAACTCATTCAATAAGGAATACACATGAATAAGAAAGCATGTAACATATCATAATTTATTCACTAAGGCTTTTCAATAAACACTTGGCATGCATGAACTTATACATAATTGGGGTTTCTTGTCAACATGCTATAATGACCCTATTTCCTTCACACAAGCATTTTATCAAACATATGGGGAACATACTTTGGTCATACAACATTCAATACACCTAATTAACATGGTTACATCAATCAACATGCATCTTGTAGGGTTTATTATGAATTTCATGAAATTCACCTCATACTAGGACCAAAGTTTGGAACTTTGTAACCAAAATATGAATTAAAACTCAACAACATCATAAACTTCAATATCAATTCACATAAATCATGAAAACTCATAAATAACAATCTTTATAATTTAAAAAGGGGAAAAGACACCATTTCCACCCCATACTATACAAGAAAAGTCTAAGCCACACCTAAATTATATAAGTGACCTATTACACACCTTAACTATATAAAAGTGATATTATTACCTCCCCGCGACCCCCATTCTAAGGCGCGTGTGTTACACATATTTTAGGCGCGTCTAGCCTATTAAATAACAAAAGTAAACGGCTAAAAACATTAAGGGAAAAGGCATCGTTTCCATCCCAAACTATAGTTGAAAAGTCGAATCCACACCTAAACTATATAAGTGACCTATTACACACCTTAACTATAAAAAAATAATACTTTTTACTGACGTGGTGCTGACGTGGCAACGCATGTAAAATACTACACCACATGCAAGTGGTGGTAGCCTGACAGGGTGTAAATAGTTTCACTTTTTTATAGTTTAGGTGTGTAATAGGTCACTAGTATAGTTAAGGTGTGGCTTCGACTTTTCTGGTATAGTTTGGGGTGGAAACGATGTTTTTTTCCTTTAAAAAAGGATTCTTGAACTTCTTGGGTAGAAGAAACCCAAGAATCAATATCTAACATACCTGGAAATCTAGATTCTTGAAGTTCTTGAAGACTCTTAAAGGGATTCTTGAGATTGCTTAGAAACTTGGGGGCTAGGGTTTTCTATATTTGAGAGAGAATGTTTTTGTTCTTGAGGAATAGTGAAAATAAATGAGCAATTTTGGCTATTAAGGGTTTAAATCCCGTGTATAGACTGGTTGGGGCTTTAGGGAAATTACTAAATAGTCCCTGAAATTTAAATAACGAAACCTAAACAAAATCCCAATTTTTCATGCTGGCGCGACACGGTGAAATTGCGCCAGCATACTGGAAAGTGAACGACTGGAAAATTGGTTAGCGGCGCGATGTAGTGGAAATTGCGTTGCTACCTTGGCTGCGATCTGGAATGGCACCGCGACGCGGTGGAATCACGTTGGTGCACTGGAATTTGACAATTCTGAAATCGAGCCTTGGCGCGACGCGCCAATATCGTGGAGGCTTACTGATTTTTGACAATTGCCATTTTAGCTGACTCCACGATGCGCTAATGTACCAGCTGGTACACTGTCTTACTAAAATGGCTCTAACTCTTCGCCCGAGTGTCGAATTTGGGCAAATTTTGATATCGATGGAAAGCTTATTCAATTTCCCACATGATAAAAAGTCAAAATCTTGAAAATACCATAGGGATTAAAAATGTATTCATCTATGAAGCAAGATCTTTGATGTTCTAGAGATGAATCGAAGCTAGATAGAAATACTGGGTATTACAGTTAGTCTTCTATATATTCAAATCAATTCATTGTTAAAAATATCTAAACTGATTTAGCTAGAATCAAAGATGAGTTCATAGGTTCAACACTATTTTCAATTGAATCATTACAATTGCATGATGATGGCATTGTATACGTCCTGACCGGAGTCATCAATTGATCAGTTTGAGTTAAAATGATTCAAATCAAGCCATTGATTGAAATATCTAAATTAATTTAGCTATAATTAGGGTTGAGTTCATAGGTTCAACTCTAATTTCAATTGAGTCGTTGTAATTGCATGATGTTGGTATTGTATTCGTCCTAACCGGAGTCATCAATTAATTAGTTTGAGTTGAAACAATTCAAATCAAGCCATTAATTAAAATATCTAAATTGATCTAGATACAATTAGGGATAAGTTCATTGTTCAACTCCAATTTCAATTGAGTCATTGCAATTTCATGATGTTGGTATCATATTTGTCCTGACCGGAGTCATCAATTGATTAGTTTGAGTTGAAACGATTCAAATTAAGCCATTATTTGAAATATCTAAATTGATTTAGCTAGAATTAGGGATGAGTTCATAGGTTAAACTCCAATTTCAATTGAGTCATTGCAATTGCATGATGTTGGCTTTGCATTTGTCCTGACCAGAGTCATCAATTGATCAGTTTGAGTTGAAACGATTCATATCAAGCCATTATTTGAAATATATAAATTGATTTAGCTAAAATTAGTGATGAGTTCATAGGTTAAACTCCAATTTCAATTGATTCGTTGCAATTGTATGATGCTGGTATTATGTTCGTCCTAATCGGATTGTTCAATTTATCTATTTGAGTTGAAACATTTCAAATCAAGCCATTGTTTGAAATACCTAAATTGATTTAACTAGAATTAGTGATGAGTTCATAGTTCAACTCCAATTTCAATTTAGTCGTTGTAATTTCATGAAGTTGGCATTGTGTTCATCCTGACTAGAGTCATCAATTGATCAATTTGTGTTGAAACGATTCAAATTAAGTCACTGATTAAATTTTCTAAATTGATTTAGCTAGAATTAGGGATAAGTTCAGAGGTTCAACTCCAATTTTAATTGAGTCACAATTGCATGATGTTGGTATTGTGTTCATCCTAACTAGAGTCATCAATTAATCAATTTGAGTTGAGATAATTCAAAATTAGGCCATTATTTGAAATATCTAAATTGAATTAGATAGAATTTGTGATGAGTTCATAGGTTAAACTCCAATTTCAATTGAGTTGTTGCAATTGCATGATGTTGGTATTGTGTTCGTCCTGACTGGAGTCATCAATTGATCAGTTTAAGTTGAGATAATTTAAAATCAAGCCATTATTTGATGTAACACCCCAATTTTATGAACCGGAATGCTACACGATGCTCATGACCCCGAGGGACCACAAGCTAACCCATGACTGATATCTGTACCTGTACATTGCTTAACATACATGTAATATGCAGAAAATATAAACAATAGACCATAAGGTTCAACTAAAATAATTATAACATCCATGTGGGTGAAAAATACCCAAGATAATTGAAGTCTGAATCAAAACTGAACTAAATCTGAACTGTATCTAAAAGCCTCGAAGTACTGATTGAATAAAGAGTTGAAGGAACATGTCTTCAACTAACTCCATAAACTGAAAACTAACTGAAATAATAAATGAATCGAATTATATCATCCTCAAATGAAGAGGACTCACTGTAGCTCTATATACTAGAATGTTAATGCTACTGCTGGTCTGGAACTCATGTCTCTGAACCTATGGTGTAACATGAAAAGAAAGCATCATAGCGCAAATGCGTCAGTACTACTGGAGTACTGAGTATACGACTGAGGTAGGCTAAATGAAAAAGGGTTTACATGCATGAGCAATGCTAACTGACCGACTAATATGAACTTGAGAGTGCAAACATACATACATAATAACTGGAAACGTAAATACATAATAGTGGATTTGTACGCTAATACATGATTTACTGATTTCCGACATGACTAAAACTATGGTTCTGTCAACATGGGTGACTGTGTCTGACAGTCCTGGGTCTGATAGAACTATTTAAGTTTTGTACTATAACTGAATTTGACTGTATCTGGAATTCCTGGTATACTGATATCTGAAGAACTATCTGAGTTTTTTTACTGAGACTGAGCCTGAAACTGTAGGAGGTATTTGTTTAACCGACATGCCCCAATAATGCATATAGCTAAGTTGGGGTTCAATCTCTGCCCTGACTGGAGGGGTGTCAATACCGCGCCACTGGTAAGGACAGTTGTGAGTGACCCTCATCTGGCAGGTACTCAAATGAGAATGGTGGGAATCCTAAATTGACAGGTTAAGCCACTTCATCAACCCTAGTCTGACAGGTTAAGATGTCTCAACCTACGCTGGCTACGTAGTTCTGGAACACAAGGATGACTGCTAAGAATCACACCCTAAATTGGCAGGTGAGTTCCCATCCTTGGGTTCACTCGATGCTAACTTCTACTCCCATCTGAAGAGACTGAACATGATTTAACTGACTGTACATGGACTGAGTAACTGACTTTTGTTGATTGACGAAATAACACTACTATCTGAGATTTTGCTGAGATCATGAAATTTTGGAGGTTTCCTGAGTCACATGACTGACTGAGTTCTATAGATCATGGCTTGACTGAGATTATCGGGGTAACGTGACTTGGCTCTAGGCACACAACTATATTTTTTGGGTACGAATATCCCCAGGACTTGATGGGAGGAAACTGACACACATGACATGACTTGATCACAAGATTTGAGTCCACAATTCATAATATCGTACATAAGGGATTTCATACTAAGCATGGTTATCAACAATGTATTGCATGAAAAGGATTTCATGTCACATGGAAGTACTTGCACAACCTTAATATGATGTTCATTGCATAATCATAATAGCAACACATATCAATAGCATGGAAGTTCATGTGAAATCATCTTAAGAGTTGACATAGTTTGTCATTTAAATACTATGGGGTCATGGGAACATGATTTTTAGCATTCTAGGCATTTTAACAAACACCCTGCATGCACACTTTGGGGCATAGGTTTTCTCAACAATTTTAATCATCTTGAACCACCCAAATTCATGGGTTTTAACTACAAACATGCATACATCATGGAAGTCAACTTAAATTAATATCTTGAAGCTTAAACAATGATCATTAACATGAAAAATATCACATAACAATAAGGAAATCAAAGTTTCTCATTTAAAAGCATGGTTCTTGAACTCTATGAACGAAAAGGGTCCATAGATGAACACTACGCATACCTGACTCAGGGTTCTTGACATTTTTGAACTTGAAGGGTTTGAAATCCTTTGATTCTTGAAGAGGATTGGGTCTTGTTCTTGGATATTAAATTTAGAGATAAACCCTAGTTTTTGTTTGTGAAATAATAATGAGCATAATGACTAAATTCAGACTTATCTGGGTATATGTAGGTGAGTGATAAGTGACCAAAATACCCCTGTTAAAATAATCTGGAAATAAACTGAACGTGGCGTGTGAATGTCTGACTGACGGTCTGTCATACACTTGACGGTTTGTCACTTAGCCCATCAGACGTGGACCAGAAATGGGGTTCATTGGATAGGAGTTGACGACCTGGATGACGGTCCGTCACAACTTTGACGGTCCGTCAACTCGTTCGTCAGTCCTTATCCAGTATGTGGATCAACTTCCTTGGTTGTGACGGTTAAAGTGGCGGTTTGTCACTTATGTGGCGGTCCGTCAACTTGGTCTTCATACCTGGACGTTTCCGACAGTTCCAAGTAAAACGTCCATTACTTCCTCGTCTGATGTCGGATTTGGACAAAATTGGTACCGTTAGAAAGCTAACTCAATTTTCCACGTGATAGAAAGTGAAAATCTAAAAAATACCACATGTACAAAGATAGGTTTATATTTTAAAGTAAGTCCTAGCATCTTTGAGATGATTTCTAGCTAGGAAAAAGGCACGAATATTACATTTGAAATATCTAAATTGAATTAAATAGAATTAGGGATGATTTTATTGGTTCAACTCTAATTTCAATTGAGTCATTACAATTGCATGCTGTTGGTATTTTGTTCGTCCCATCCGGAGTCATCAATTAATCAGTTTGAGTTGAGATGATCAAATCTAGCCATTGTTTAAAATATCTAAATTTAATTAGCTAGAATTAGTAATGAGTTCATAGGTTAAGCTCTAATTTCAATAGATTCGTTGCAACTGCATGATGTTGCTATTGTATTCGTCTTAATTGAAGTTATCAATTGATCAGTTTGAGTTGAAATGATTCAAATTAAGCCATTGATTGAAATATCTAAATTAATTTAGCTAGAATTAGAGATGAGTTCATAAGTTCAACTCTAATTTCAATTGAGTCATTGCAATTGCATGATGTTGGTATTGTGTTCGTCCTTATCGGAGTTATCAGTTGATCAATTTAAGTTGAAATGATTCATATTAAATTTTATTAAGTTAATATTAAATTCATTAATGTTCTAATTGAACTTAGTAACTAAAAACTAATTTTAGTGAAATTAATACAATTTATTATGAAATAGTTAAAATTTATCTCTTTTAAAAATTTAATTAAGATCAATTCTGACCAAATTAACATTTTCAAAACTTGTCATTCTTTTTCAAAATACAAATCAACATATACAAATCATTCATTTACGGAGAAAATATTTTATCATTTCAAATCACGAGTTCTCTCCTTTTTCTTTCTTTCTCAATAATCCAAACAACAAATACTCAATATATTGCTTAACCCTTCACAACAGATTGATTTTCTTCCCATTTTCGACCACATAGTTGTTATTTTTGACTTTCTTCTTTCTTGTATCCAATGTTTTCTCTCTCTTTGGAAGTAACAAAATTCGAGAAGAGTTCTATATTTTTTTTTTAAAAGTTAGGACTTTTTAGTTAATGATAAAAAAACTTTTAGTTGTATTATCTCCGAGAATGGATTAACAATTTTGAGTTTAATGCTAAAAAACGTAGGAAGAACTTAAGAATATCCTAATTTTTCATGGTATTGTTGGATGAAGTTTGTGATTTTGTTGGTGGCGTTTGGTGGTGTTTGAATAGTTGGTGTTGGTGGTCTTGGTGTTGGTGTTGTTGGTATTAGTGGTAGTGTTGGTATTGGTGTTGGTGTTGGTATTAGTGGTGTTGGTGTTGGTATTGGTATTGGTATTGGTATTGGTGGTGTTGGTATTGGTGGTGGTAGTGGTGGTGTTGGTTGTCTTAGTGGCGGTATTGGTATTGGTGGTGTTAGTATTGGTGTTGTTGTTAGTGTTAGTGGCATTGGTATTGGTGTTGGTGTAGGTGTTGGTGTTGATGGTGATAGTAGTATTGGTGGTGTTCGTGGTGGTATTGGTATTGGTGTAGGTGACATTAATATTGGTGTTGGTGTTTGTGGCATTGGTATTGGTATTGGTATTGGTGGTATTGGTGGCATTGGTATTGATATTAGTTGTGGTGTTGGTATTGGTATTGGTGTTGGTGGTGATAGTGGTGTTGGTGTCATTGGTATTGGTATTGTTGTTGGTGGTGATAATGGTGTTGGTGTTGATCTTGGTATTGGTATTGGTGGTATTAGTGCTGGTGTTGGTGGTGTTGGTGTTGGTGTTGGTGTTGGTGGTGTTAGTATTGGTGGTGTTGGTATTGGTGTTGGTGTTGGTGGTCTATCTGTTGCAACAGGTGGAACATCTATTGGGAGATATTAAAATAGGTCTTCATTCCCCATTTGTTGCAATAAATGTTTCAGTAATTGGCATAAAACAAACCAGTAGCAAGTTTGTTTTGATCTCCTCCAACAGGTTGTTCATCTGTTGCAACAGATGGTGAATCTGTTGTAACAAATGATTCATCTGTTCCAACTGATAGGTTATCTATTGGATTTTTTTTGTAATGTGACGTATAAAAATTTATTAAATCTTGTTTTAACTTTTTTTTTTAAAATTATGCAGACATCAATTGTAATGTATTTTTGTTTTTCTCTTATTTGTAGGTAAAAGATGTCTCCTAAAAGAAAAAAAACTGAAAGTGGATCAACTTCTGACCACCTAACAAAAAAAGATAGAGTATGGATGGATTCAGAGGAGCTTCTTGAGCAATCTCAATAGGGAAAAGTAAAGCTGGGGAAAGTTATGAAAATAATGTTTAGGGAGGTGAAGAAGGGTCTGTAGAGGGTGGTGAGGAAATAAAAGTGGGGAGGAAGAAGAAAAAGATAAACAAGAAGAGGAGAAAGTAGAAAGTGAGAAAGAAAATAATGATAATGCATCACCAATGGGACGTGAATTAAGATCAAAATCAGAGCATGATACTGTCAAAACTATTAGTATTGACAGGTTTCAAGTTAAGATACGGATAGATAACCCTGCAGAATTAACTGGTGATTTTGTAGTTAAATATCAGTTGGGGAAACCTTTTGATGATTTTAGGAATACTATGAAGAAGGAAAAACTAGAGGATTATTTTAAGAAGAGCTGCTTTGGAAACTTTCTTAAGCTGCTTGAGGACAACAATGCTCGTTTTCAAATGAGCATGGTATATGGTCTTCTCAAGTACAGGACACGTACGTAGGGGATGATAAAGCTGGGGGAGGGGGAAGATGGATAAAGCCTGGATCAACTATTATGGCATGCCGGTTTGTTTTGGCATGAAAGAGTTTTCCATAGTGTCAAGGTTGAGATGCGATCGTCCAAAAGAACCTCTCATCAAGTAAACACCCCCCAAAAAGTCCAAGGCAAACAAAACAACTAAACCACCACCATCGAATAAAGGTAAGACATTGTCCAAGCAATAACCTAACAAAACCAACAAACGCAAGGATAATATAGATGGGTTGTTGGTCATTGCTGGACATGGATACAGAGCCATGATGTTGTTAGAAGATCTCAAGGATAAAGCCATACCAAGGAAGTACAATGAGCAATTATGCTTAGTGTAGTTTTTCCATTCCGTTGTATTGGCAAGAGACGTCTAAAAAGTCATAGAAGATGATTTGTTGGAGATTGCTAAGGATTTTGAGAAATTCAACAATTATCCCTGGGGATATGACAACTACAAGTTGACTGTCAAATATTTATTGACAAAGCTATCCTCAAAAACGATCACCTTATACGTCTTTCCTTGGGCTTTCATGGTAAATTTAATCACTATTTGTTTACTCTTGCATTAGTTTTTATTAAATAATTATTATGACTTATTTTGTTTGCTTCCTGTTTACATTATTTAGGCTTGGGCATTTGAAGCCATTTTGCCCCTCTAAAAGCAGGTCAAGGATTACCCAAATGAGGTTTCTCATTCAAAGATCCTTAGGTGGTTGGCTACAAAGAGCAACACAAGAATTAAGGAGGTTGATCTCTTTAAATCTCCAGATGATGCAGTAAATCTTCTTTCAAGTAAAGTAAAATAATTTGACTCAAAGAAAGATATTAAAATAGATGATTCATATGTTGTAATAGATGGATCATCTGTTGTAATTTATCTTAACAGATTACCCATATGGTGCAACAGAATGGTAATCTGTTGTGACATATGAGTCATTTTTTACAATAGATTACCCATCTATTGCTTTGGTTCCATGAACCTGACTTAACAGATTACCTATCTACTGTAACTCATGCAATATATGGGTAATCTGATGCAACAGATGGTTAATCTGGTGCCATAGATGAATCATCTATTGTAACATAAAGATCATCTGTTGCATAAGTTGTCTGTGTTTAACATATTACCAACCTGAATGCAAATTATTATTTGATTTAAACCTATCTACCCTTTTTCTTAGTTGTGCATCCATGGATCGTACCTACTCAGCAAGAGTTAGAGATGACTTCTTTTATTACTCTAGGTCTTATTGATATAATAGCAGACCCAACAGTGGATTTAATAAAGAAGGAGTTGGTTGGAGCAATAGCCTTAAGAAGAGCTGTTAGGCAAGGTTAGCCTCATGTTGAGGCTCTTCATGACCAACCTGCTACAATGAATCTGGGTGCTGCTTCATGAGGTGTTGCTGGTGGAGTTGTTAATATTAGTGGCAGCCATGCTGATGTTGACGCCAGTCATGATGATGAGCATGTTGATGCTCAAGAAAAAATAAATATGTTTGAAATTACCCCTTATAGTGGTCCCTCTCATCCTTACAGTGGTCCCTCCCACCCCTCTTCACCCTTATGTTCTCATTGGAAATGAAAAGAGTGCACGGACCGGCAGGATAAACTCTTTTGAAAAAATAGATGCTCTCGCTAATGCTGTTGAGGAATTGAAATCTATGAGGGGTGTCATACCATCCAAGAAGGTGAGTGAGCTATATATTCCTATAGTTAAGGTTAGGAAGAAGAAAAAAACAATTAGACATATACTCTCAATTATGAAACCAAAAAAATTGCAATTCCTCCTCCAAAAGTTGATGAAGTTTAGGGACCATTGAAGAAGGTGGACATATACGCGGAACTTGACGCCAAATAGAAGGTCGTTCCAAGAAAGACTATAAATTCCAAGCAATATAGAAAAACCTTCACCATGAATGCCTTCCCCCCCAAGACTTCAAGAAGATGACAGATATGGAGGTGTGGTACGTGAACACGGTAAGTTTACTTTTCCTAACTTAGCCTTCTAATCTACTCTATGAAGAAGAAGCTACGCAATAAACGTGTCATCTGTTATAATAGCTGGGTATTCTGGTGCAACTGGTGATTCATCTGTTGCAATAGGTTATCCATCTGTTGCATAAATTGTATTAGATGGGTAATCTATTCATACATTTAGAGAACCTTGTGCAATAGATGGACCATCCGTTGCATCTTTCCACTTTATTTTTCTTTTTTAAAATTGATAACCTATTTAAAAATTATCTTCTTATATCACAGTATGTTGATGAAATTCTTTGTATCATGAGGGGTAGGCAATTAGCGTACTCGGATGCTTATGATACCAACGATTAGATAATGGACCTCAACTTCTACAATAATTTCAAGAATAGGTACGATGAACTCATTAAGCTAGGGTCAACTCCCGGTGGCCCGAGATTTGATTCATTAGTTTCTAGGTTTGAATGAGACGAAGATATGATTGAATATGTTAGAGGAAAGAGGCCATATCCACACGGCAAGGACTGGATCAAGGAAAAGAGAAAATTTTCAGTCATGTACGTGGACATAAAACATTTTCTGGCTCTTGAGATACTACTCAATGAGGAAATGATGAAGGTGTATGACTGCCACTTACTTGTCTTCGAGGAGGCCAATTTTTTTACCAAGATGCAGCCACTATTGGACTTGTTCTCCAACTTGTTGAGGCATAGTAGACTGATGAATCATTTGCCAACAAAAGTGTTGAATGAAAAATGAAATTTTAAAGGTCAAAACAAGGACAAGGACCTTCTAAAAAATCAAACCGGTGCCGCATGTGGGTTGTACGCGCTTACACACATCTAATGTTTCCTAAGCAACACAGAAATGTCCAACCCAATGACTTTTCTGTACGACAACACTATGGTAAGGATACAAGAGGTCTGTGCTTATAGGGTAATAAGTAAAAGGTTGGAGCCTGTGTATGTAAAAGAAGAAGATGTTGAAACACAAACACCATGAATATTTTTATTTCAAGTAGATTTACATGTAGTGACCAACCTCTTGCAATAGATGATTGACCTATTGCAACAAATATTCTATCTGTTATAATGGATAGTCTATCTATCCTGACAGATAGTTTATCTATTACAATAGATTGGTCGTCTGTTGCATTATGCAGATGTTTATATCTAAGTCTATCTGTTGTAATAGATAGTATATATGTTGCAATATATAGTCTATCTGTTGCAACAGATAGTTCATCTATTGGAATAAATCAAAATAGTAGAAAGACCTGTTTGATAATTACTAATAGATGACCTACATATGTCTAAATCTTTTTGATAACTTCCAATAGATATGTCATCTATTATAACAAATCCATTATTTATTGCAATATTTGAATATAATATTCCATTTCAATTAATAAGTTCAAATCTAAGAATAAAATAAAATTCATAGACAAAATAAAATAAATTGAAGCCTTAAAAAATTACATGAAATAAATCAACAAATAAATAAAATGTATAAATTGTTATGGGTACATATGATCTACTTAACAAATAACTCAACAATTTAAGTTTTGATGCCAACAATTCCTAAGGAGAGGTTATTACTTTGACAAACTCAAGCTATAAAGATCTACTCAATATGGATAAGTTGTTCTTCATCTGGTGCTATGGAATTCAACTTTAGTAGTCGTGGATCTTTAATATCGCTTGCATATGGTTTTTGAGCTTTCGCTTTTTCGAATTTTCATTAAAGAGTATCATATATTTTATGAGTAATTCGACATTGAGTCCATCATTTGATACTTCTAAATGATCGCTTAAATACTCGACATAAACGACAACAAAAAGACCGCAATCCCTGCATTTGTAAAAATCAGATAATCCATATCTTGCAATTATTGTAAGAGTTGTGAAATTTATGAAATGAAACTAAAACATGATACTTACAGGCTACCCCTGGGTTGTTGAGCAATTCCTTCAACATATTCTACATCAAATAGATTACCCCTTTTATCCCGGTATGCTTCAATCATCGATCAATCAGTATAAATTTTTTGGTCTAAGAAGCCACTTATATCTAGGTAAGTAGGTAATATTTTGGTCAGCTTTGGTATCTCAGACGACGGCCCAGAACGTCTTCTTTCCGACATCTAGTTGTAAACTCGAATGTGCCTCTCTTTTAGAACGACGACAGCCAATACCTAATGGAATTCATCACAACAATTGATTGAGATGTACATTTTTCATCAACCAAATACCAAGGTAAGCCTGTTGGAATGATAAAACCTTTGATGATGTTGATTAAGCATTCCTTATTTTGGAAAACTTTCGGCTGTTGTTGACAATACCTATCATAGGCATTATTGATGTAATATTGTACAAATAATTGTCTGTCGTGTATCTATGTTGTTCTTGTGTTTTTAACTTGGCCTTCTTTTGGAGGTAGTAAAAATGTCATGGATGTGCTGCACATATTATCAAATATTTCAGATTACGTGACAATAAAATTAGTACACACATACAATTAAATAAAGTATTAATAGTAAGATGTATGGTATTTAAACCCCATCATTCCCGTAAGTTTGGGGTTGTGACATTAAATAAAATCAATTCTTTATTCCGGGACGTGCAACAATAAAGTCGAACATATCAAAATGAAGACTCAATTAGTTCACTTTGTAATGATCGTCATTTTATTTTTTGCATGATTTATATGTGTTTATGTCATGTTTTTACAAGAAGATTTGTGTAAATCAACATCTTTATGAATGATTTATGTACCTGTCGGTATGAAGCTTTAACAGCCCATCGACAACCATTCTGAATAGTCATTGATCAACTTTGTTAGATTTTTTGGAGCCTCGTCCGACATGTTGAACCCTTCAAACGAGTAATTCTTTCATTCTTTTGGACTGACAGGCTTTACTTTTTCTTTATCTTTGAAAGTAGTTGGTGAATTATCAACTGTGATATTATGTTGTTCAGTAGTAGCTTCTACTGCGACATCCACCTAGAAAGCCAGAATTATCAATGCTAATCACAAATATAAAAAAATAAAAAAGGATAACTCATTTTTTTTAGCAAATCAAATAGGTCTTCTTTCTGTTTTAATTTGTACCAACAGATGTTCTATTTATTGCAATAGATGGTTCATCTGTTGGGACAAATTAAACCAGATGGAAGACCTATATGATACTTTTCAACAGATGACCCATTTGTTGCAACATATGACTCATCTGTTTGGCCAAACTAAAATAGTAGGAAGTCTTGATTTAATTTGTCCCAATAGATTCCCTATCTATTGCAGCAGATAAGTCATCTGTTGGTACAAATTAAAATAGTAGGAAGACCTATTTGATTTGCTAAAACAGACGAGACATATGTTGTAACAAATAATGCATTTAATGTAACATGTTAGTCAACTATTGCAACGTATGTATATATCTATTTGATAATTTTCAGTAGGTGTATCATCTATTGAAATAGATATGTAGTCTATTTGTTTGTTGGAATAGATGATATATATTCACCTTCTTCAACCCATGCTGCTCTCCTGTGGCTCTTGTACATTGATCAAAAGTGCAAGACAAAGACAAAGGAGTTGCAATTTTGCTTTTTTCAATGCTTGATCCCTTGGAAATTTCTTTCCTTCTTCTCTTAACTGCCTTAATCTCTAATAGAGTGTATGTACATGAAATTCTCTTTGATGGAATGACACGATGCCATTTTCTTTATAGAAGCAATTAATGCATTAATAACATTAATTAATCTATCATGTTTTGTATTGCAGTCTTGACATTTGCATGCAGAATATTGGCTAGGAGGGGCAGAATCTGTAAAACTAGTATTATTATAATCATAATGGTTTGTTGTTTCAAAAACTGTAAGTGGAGCATCATTAGCCCCAACAGAAGCACCACTACCACTACCACCACCAATGACTCCATCACCACTAACACCATCCACAACAACAATCCCATCTCCAAAATTATTTTTCTTGTGATGGCTGTTGCTCCAAACAATTCTTTTTTTATTCTATCAATGACCTTAGGGTCCGATAAAATTTGCACAAATCATAAAGTAAGAAAAAATGACATCTTCAACTCTCAATTGGTCGGAACAAGCCACAGATGCATAATCTAAAATAAACCAGTACATATATTAGGATGATGATTAAATTATTTTTTTTAAAAAATTATTAATTAAAATAAAAATTTAATTAGAATTACACTTACTGCTTCCTTCGGGGGGTTGAAGAGATCAACAAATTCTGCATTTTTATCATTTTTGACTGACAACCATCTCAGGATTCTTGAACATGAAACTTCTTCCTGGTAGTTCACTTAGTGCCTCAAATAAGGAATGACTTCAAATGCCCAGGCCTATAAAATAACGCCAATAAATCAAAAGCATTATTCAATAAAAAATAATAAATGAATCATAATAAAAAAAATATTTACCATGAAAGCCTATGAAAATCCATATAAGTTGACTGTCTTTGGCGTTAACGGAGTCAACAAATAATTGATAGTTATTTTGAAGCTTTAATAACCCCAAGAATAGTTGTTTAATGACTCAAGATCCTTAGAGAGATTTATTAAACCAAGTGCTATGTTGTTGTTAACGTCTCTCACCCAAATAATATTATGTACAAATCAAACTAAGCACAATGATTGCTTGTGCTTCTTTGAAAGTCTTTTACCTTTCAACGCTTCTATCAAATTTTTATTTTTGAAGCTTGGACCAACAAGGGATACTAATTCATCACCATCACTTGACTTTCCTTTTCTTTTTTTGGGTGTGTGGGGTGCATTTTTTTAGGTTAGAATAGGTACAAGCTGAGAAGGAGAATGAGGATAACATTTTAGTCCAGTAACTATGACAAACTCCTTCCAACCAAAACAAACAGGCATGCCACAGTAATTTATCCATATCTCATTCATCTTATATCTATTTTCATACATAAGCCTACATTTGAGAAGATCATATACCATGGATATCTAAAACGAGCATTGTTGTTCTCCGGCTAATCAAGATATTACCCAAAGCAGCTGTCCCTGAAATAAGCATCCAATTTTTGGTCTCAACGTATTTTTCTAAAGGCGTCAAAAGATTTTCTTGTGGATGACTTAACCACTAATCACCAGTTAAATCTGTGGCACCATCGCACTCTATTCTCGCAGGATAACTATCAATGGTGAAGGTTTTGACCAACTCTTCAGTGGAAGGGCTATTAACATTTGAATCATCTCTTTTGAAACATTCCTCATCCCTATTTTCATTATCTTCTGCTTCTGATTGAGATAACACTTGTAAAGCAAGCTCATAGAGTGGTGGATGTAGTCTAGCTGCTTTACTTGTTCCTTTACTTGGACTTGATTTGATTTCTTTTCTTTTGGAAGCCATATTATCCAAAAAAATAGAAAAATAAAAAATATTATAATTGATTAATGCATCGTTAAAAAAATAATAGTAAATCTAACATATATAAAACAGTAAAATAACAGTTCCAACAGATCACATATTTATTGTAACAGGTAGGTTATCTGTTACAATATATAACTAACCTGTTGCAATGGATGAGTAATCTGTTGGAAATAATAAAAACAGATCACTCATCTATTGAAACAAATGACTGGTCTGTGCAACAGACATTCATCTGTTGTAACATATGATTGATAAATTAAAACTGTTATTAACTTTCAATATTATTTAGATTTCTTCCAACAGAAAGGTCATTTGTCACAGCTGATGAATGATCTATTAGAAGAAATCAAATCTTGGACATGTCATCCTGTTGGAATAGCTGATAGAATTTTACCCAACAGATTGTTCATCTGTTGCATCAGATAGTTCATCTATTGGATCAGATGGTTAATCTATTGGAGAAAAAAACCAGTAGTAAGATTTTGTTCAATAGAACAACAACAATATCACCATTTAATATCAAATACACTAATTTTACCAAGAACAACAAAAAATCAACCCAGCAACACCAACACAACACACACACCAAGAACATCAACAGTGACAAAAAACACCAATATTGTTGTTTTGTTTGTACAAACACAAACAATTAGAATTAAACTTCAAAAAACTCAACAGACACCAACAAATCGAATCAACAGTTCAACAACAAGAACGACAATAACAACAAAAAATTATATTTTACTCCGAAAAGAGAAGAGAACAGAAGAGAAGAAATATTAGAAATTAGAATTTTCTTTGGTCCCCATTTCAAATTTAAGCAACAACTATTGAAATTGTTAACCAATACTAGAATTGAATCTAGCTCAAGTTCCTCTTTCTCTTCATAACTAAAAATCCATAATCTTTTACCTATGAGAGAAGAAAAGAGACGATGAAGAACTCGAAGTTGTTGTCGCCGGAGAGTAATATTGTCACGTCGATTGACAGTTGAAAGTGAAATAGGAGATTGAAGCCAAACTATTAATTGCCGGAGGTTGAAGTAGTCGGGGATTGAAGGAAAATTTTTACAGAACTGTTGGTTGGGAGAAGTTAAGAGAAACTATCGAGAGAAAGGGGAAAGAGGAGAGAGAGGGGAGAGAGGAGAGAGACAATTGATTTGGAAAGGAGAGGGGTGTAGGTTAATTTATATTTTAAAAAAGATTAAAAAGTTTTAAAAATATTAATCAAGTCAACAATTAAATTAATTAAGTTTCCTAATTATATTTGACCCTTTAAATTGGTCAATGTCACCAATTCCACAATGAAGACTTAAAAGACAGCTTTCTTTCAATTTTCTCACAAAACTGTATACTAGAAATTAATTATTTTATGGAATAATTAAAATAACAAGGAATGTAATACTTTTATAAATTTTTAAAATTTTCATTATGTTGTGGCACCCCCAGAAAATTTTAAGTCAAGTACAATTTTGGTCTATAAAGAAATTGCGGTACAAAGAAAAACAGCCGGAGTGGAATATTTATATATATATATGATATTTGTATTCTGTGGCTGCTAAGGTAAAGAAAAGTATTGTTATATTATACTATATGTTATAAGTGTTAAGTTTTGGGGCCCTTAGACATTTCCTTTTTGTTAAGAAATATAATAATAATATATAAAGGGAGAGTAAGGGAAAGTTTTCATTTCTTTCACTGAGAAACATTCCCAGAATGTGAAGGAATCGTAGGTCCTCTGTCATTTCTCTCCGCGCAGCTGATATTTTTGTTCTTGACAAGAAAAAAATTGGAAGGATCAGAAAGGTAAGAAAAGTATTTCTTTAAGAGAAGATGTCCCATGGTTCTTAATTGTTAGAAATTATTAGTTTTATCAAGAATTCTCAAGAACTCAAATTTGGAAATTGGTCTCGAAAGGATAATTTCTTCACCTCATATTTGAATTTTTGCACTACTTCTTGAGACAGATTTGCAACTAAGATTTCTCAAAAGAGACGGAATTTTGGTAAAGTGAAGTTTTAGGAATTTCTATCGATTGGGTAGTTTTACCCTTGAAGTGTATAAGTTAGAATTTATTTCATTCTTGTTAAGGAATTCGATTAATTTCCGACATAAGTGAAGATTATTGGAATGAGTTATTAAATACTCCTACAGATTACTTATGGACATACATGTTATTCTTGTAGCTAGTGAATTGCGTATCGGATAGCGGAAACTAGTGGTTGGAAAGATAAAGGCTTTATATCGCGGGTTGAATTACTTGAGGCTTGAATTACTATCTTAGATAATAAAGTATTAAGGTACGTAAAGCTAAACCCTTCCTCGTTGCTAAGGCACCACCATATGTCACATATTTCTTTCTGTTGACAATAATATAATTCTCGAAATACGAAAGTAGAATCTTTATATTGCTCTACATATCATTCCATTACTCTACGATCAAACTTATGAGTATTTATTTTTCCCTCTTTATGTTAAGTTTTCATGATACTTCCACATCGTCATAAGTTTCTGTATTTGAAGCCTTACACGCTAGGAATGAATAGTAATAACATAGTTTTACTTGTATATGGTAACTAAATGATCAGTATTGTAACTCATATGTCATAGGACTTCAAGGCATTATTTGATAAACGTTAACGACGGGAGGGTACATAGGTTTGGCTTGGCATACCGCTCGATGTGATTCTGTGCATAGGATCGATACAAACCACTATAGCAAGCCCAACTATTGGGCGTACCCGCCTTTGTGGCATTATTTGTATTTGGAGTCAGCTGGAGCGTTATGTATTGATTTTCCTAACTCGATCCAACATATGACATATATGGCCTGCGGGCAGACCCTCATAGTGAGCCCCTGGGTGGGGCGTACCTGGATACAGACTGCGATTACAGTTACACATATGGGATCATAGCAATGAGTATGTGAGCAACATATGCTCTATACTTGCCTCAGATTGCCTTCGGAAGGCCACCGTATGATAATTTGTATGACTTATAGGATAAGTGCATCACCTAGGCAAAGTATAGGTCCTATATTATGATGAACATTTTTCTAAATATTACATATGATGCTAATTAGGTTGGTGCATAAGTTATCAGTTCATATCATATAGGTGTTATTTGTTGGCTCATACGTTTTTCACTTTACCATTTGACTCATATGAGCTTCTGTATTTGTCCAACTATTATTCTGTCTGCTTTTATACCAGTACATGTTGTTTATGTACTGACTTCTCGGGCCCACCATATTTTGTTAATGCAAGCAGGATAGCAGACGTCCATGTTAGATCCCATTGTTGTTTTTAGCGGATATTTTGGTGAGCTCCAACTCTCCCTGGAGCCGTCTATGCCTAGTATTTTGATTATATGTATAGGTATCTGGTTGGGCATGATGGGCCTGATGCCAACTATTCACTTGTAGTTTAGCGTGTTAAACTGACTAGAGGCTTCATGGACATCATGTAGTATTGTATAGTTTTGTAAAGTAACTCTCTCGTGTATATATGTAAATCTTACTGAATATTCTGCTCGTTATTATTCCATAACTTTATGTACGTCATAACGTGGCTGTAGAGTAAGTGTATACGATTTTTGTCCGTCATTATCATTTTGGGGCGTGACAAACTTGGTATCTGAGCGCCTAGGTTCAGGTGTCCTAGGAAGTCTATGAAACCGTGTCTAGCAGGTCCTTACTTATTGATATGTTGTGCGCCACATTTATAGTTAAGGAACTGCATGGACACTATAGAATTTGACCTTCATTTATAAGCTAGATCGTGCAATAGAGTTAAGTCATAAGAAGTTACTTCTGACTCTCATTCTGCTTATTTATGATACAGACCATGTCTGCTACAGAAAAGGATAAAGCAGCCCAGCAGGCCGCTACCAGCACTACTCAGGAGGCAACCACTATCGGTCAATCTCCCGTATTGGTGGATTTGAATAGGACTCAAGAAAGTTTGTTGGTTCTATGCTTCCAGGTTCTCAAATGCCCGGAATGGAAGGGCCTACAGGGGCTTCTACAGCTCTAGTGGTGCCAACGGTAGTTCCTATCCCACCACCAAGTGCCTCAGACCCAGATATTAAGGGAGCGATACAGTTGCTTACACAATTGGTCACCGCTCAGGCCCAAAGACAAAATATGGACGTATTTGTTGCTACTCAGGGAGGGATAGACAAATCTAAGATCAAATATTTCCTCCATATGAATCCACCAGAATTCACAGGTTTTAAGCTTGCAGAGGACCCTCAATAATTTATTGATGAGGATCATAGAATTTGTAAGGTGATGCGGGTCTCAGATACAGATGCAGTTGAATTGGCCGCTCATCGACTGGAAGATATTGTTATTGATTGGTATGAGATGTGGGTTGTCTCGAGAGGTCAGGAAGCTCTTCCAGCGATCTGGACAGAATTTGCAGAAGCCTTTATGGATTACTTCATGCCATTAGAGCTCAGAGAGGCAAAGATGGATGAATTCCTATCTCTAAAGCAGGGTGATCTTAGTGTCAAGAAGTATTGTTTGCGGTTTACGCAGTTGTCCAAATATGCTCCAGAGATGGTTAACACACAAGCATAATGGATTCATCGCTTTGTGAATAGCCTTGTGGGTCCCCTAAAGGACCTTCTTTCTATTGCTGCTATGAACAAAGATTTAGATATAACAAGGATTATGGCACGTGTGCAGCAGATAGAGAAAGATCAGCGTAATCATGAAATAGATAGTGAAAGGGAGCAGAGTAAGAGAGCTAGGACGACCAGCCAGCATCAAGGGAGCAGTGGAGCTACCACTAGTAAAGGGTCACCTAGGCAGACCCAGTCAGCTGTGCGCTCCATAGCTAACGCTCCAACTCAGCTCTTGATGCATAGGTATGAGCAGAGATAGACTTCTAAAGCACCAGACTTACGACCTCAGAGGGGCGCTAGTCGAGGGTTACCACCTCGACCTATATACAGGTAGTATGGCTGACCATATAAAGGAGAGTGTCGGTATGGTTCAAATGGGTGTTACTGGTGTGGTATAGAGGGTCATATGGTACATGATTATCCACAGCTCAGAGGTAAAGGTAGAGGTGACTGATCACAATCTACAGGGTCTGCATCAGCTTCGTTTTTATTAGTGTCTTCTTCTTTTCGCGGTCCTCAGGTATCAGCAGACAGAGGATCTGGTAGGGGCAAAGGGCCCAGTTCGAGCGCAGGCCCAAACCGTTTGTATGTACTAGCTGGTTGACAAGATTCAGAGGCATCTCCAGATGTGGTCACAGGTACCTTAGTCAATTTTTTCATATGATGTATATGCCTTGATAGACCCAGGATCTACCTTGTCATTTACTACTCCATTCGTTGCTAAGAAGTTTGGAGTAGATCTAGAGTTGTTACAAGGACCATTTGCAGTATCGACTCCAATTGGAGATTCTATTATAATTAGACGAGTCTATTATGATTGTGTAGTGACAGTATGTGGTCGTGCTACATTGGCTAATATGATTGAACTTAAAATGGTCGACTTTGATATTATTATGGGTATGGATTGGTTATCCTCTTATTATGCTACAATTAATTATCGAGTCAAAATAGCCCATTTCCACTTCCCAGGAGAACCAGTCTTAGAGTGGAGGGGTAATTCTATAATGCCTAAAGGAAGGTTTATTTCCTTTCTTAAGGCACAAAAGCTTATTGCAAAGGGGTGTTTGTATAACCTAGTCCAAGTGAAAGACATTGAGGCCAAAAAACAGGCACCAACTTTAGGATCCGTACCAGCGGGGAACGAGTACTTAGATGTGTTTCCTGATGAACTCCCTAGATTACCTTCTGTTAGAGAGATTGATTTTGGTATTGATGTGGATCCCGGTACGCAACTGATATCAATTCCACCTTATAGAATGGATCCCGCAGAATTAAAAGAGTTAAAAGAGCAGTTAAAAGACTTACTTGATAAAGGTTTCATTCGGCCCATTATATCACCTTGGGGTGCGCCAGTGCTCATTGTACGTAAGAAAGACGGCACGTTGTGGATGTGTATAGATTACAGGCAGCTGAGCAAAGTAATAATAAAGAATAAGTACCCTCTCCCCTGAATAGATGACTTATTCGATTAATTGCAAGGGCTAAATACTTTTCAAAGATCTATTTGAGGTTCGGTTATCATAAATTAAGAATTCGTGAAGCAAATATTCCCAAGACAACCTTTCGGACAAGATACGAGCATTTTGAGTTTCTTGTCATGTCATTTGGACTAACTAATGCTCCGGCAGCCTTCATGGACATGATGAATAGGATTTTCAAACCCTTCCTTGATATGTACGTGATTGTATTTATAGATGATATTTTGATATATTCACGTAATGAAGTTGAGCATGCAGATCATTTGAGGTCAGTATTACAGAAACTCAGAGAGCACCAGTTGTATGCTAAGTTTTCTAAGTGTGAGTTTTGGTTGACCTTGGTAGCCTTTCTTGGTCATGTGGTATCTGGAGGAGGCATCCAAGTAGACTTTCAGAAAATAGAAGCTGTGAATAATTGGCCTCGACCAACCACTCCTACTAAGATGCGTAGTTTCTTGGGGCTAGCCAATTACTACAGGAGATTTATGGAGGGTTTTTCCTCTATTTCTGCCCTATTGACCAAATTGATACAAAAAACGATTAAATACCAGTGGTCAGATGCTTGTGAAAGAAGTTTTCAAGAGATGAAACATAGATTAACCACGGCGCCAGTGTTGGCCTTACCAGAGGGCATAGAAGGATATGTGGCGTATTGTGATGCTTCAGGTGTTGGTTTGGGTTGCGTCCTAATACAGCATGAAAGAGTTATAGCGTATGCTTCTCGATAATTAAAGAAGCATGAACAGAATTACCCTACTCATGACTTAGAGCTTGCAACAGTGGTATTTGCACTAAAAATTTAGAGTCATTATTTATATGGAGTGCATGTTGATATATTTACAGATCATAAGAGTCTTCAATATCTATTTAAGCAGAAAGAGTTGAATCTGAGACAGAAAAGGTGGCTAGAGTTATTGAAAGACTATGATGTCAATATTCTCTATCATCCGGGAAAAGGTAATATTGTAGTTGATGCTCTTAGTCGACTATCCATGGGTAGTCTAGCACATTTGCCACCTGTTCAGCGGGAAGTAGTGAGAGATGTTCACAAATTGGCCAGCCTTGGCATTCGCCTTGTGGATTCTGAAGATAGTGGCGTTGCGGTTCTCAATACAGCTGAGTCATCACTTGTGTCATTGGTTAAACAGAGGCAGTATGATAAACCCTTATTGCTCCAGTACAAAGAAGGAATTCAACAATATCGAATCGCGGTATTTGAACTAGCAGATGATGGCACTTTGAGGTGTCGAGGTAGATTATGTGTACCTGATATAAATGGGTTATGACAACAAATTATGGCTAGGGCTTATTTCTCTCGTTATTTTATTCATCTCGGTTCTACAAAAATGTATCATGATCTTAAAGAAATCTACTGGTGGAATGACATGAAGAAATATATAGTAGAATATGTGGCACAGTGCTCTAATTATCGGCAAGTGAAGGCAGAACATCAAAGACCTGGTGGCCTAGCTCAAACTTTTAGTATTCCTGTGTGGAAGTGGGATGCTATTAATATGGATTTCGTTGTAGGCTTACCTTTTCCTTACCGAAAACATGACTCTATTTGGGTAATAGTTGATCGACTGAAGAAATCTGTCCATTTCCTTCTTGTTAAGTCTACCAGCATGGATGAAGATTATGCTAAGTTATATGTAAAAGAGATTGTCCGCCTATATGGGACCCCGATATCCATTATTTCAGATAGAGGTTCCCCATTTAAAGCTCAATTTTGGAAATTATTCCATAAGAGCTTGGGTACGCAGGTGGACCTAAGTACTGCGTTTCATCCTCAGACAGACGACCAAGCCGAGCGCACCATTCAGACGCTAGAAGACATGTTGAGAGCATGCGTGCTAGACTTTAGAGGTAATTGGGATGATCATTTGCCTTTAATAGAATTTGCTTATAATAACAGTTATCACTCCAGCATTGGCATGGCTTCATTTGAAGCTCTATATGAAAGACGATGTAGATCACCTATTGGTTGGTTTGAAGTAGGTGAGACACAGGTATTGGGTCCGGACCTAGTCCATCAAGCCATAGAAAAGGTTAAATTGATACGAGAGCGATTGAAGACTACCCAGAGTAGGCAAAAATCTTATACAGATGTGCGACATAGAGATTTAGAATTTCAAATTGATGATTTCGTATTCTTGAAGGTGTCTCCTATGAAAGGCGTTATGCGATTTGGTAAGAAGGGCAAGTTAAGTCCCAGGTTTATTGGACCCTATAAAGTGATTCGCAAAATTGGCCAGGTAGCCTATGAGCTAGAATTACCTCCAGAGTTAGCTGCAGTGCATCCTGTCTTTCATGTGTCTATGCTACGTAAATGCTTAGGAGAGCCGTCTCGTGTCATCCCTACTGAAGGTATTGAGTTTGCTGGAGACTTATCTTTCGAGGAAGTCCCCGTGGCTATATTAGATCGGCAGGTCAGAAAGTTGAGATCTAGAGACATAGCTTCAGTAAAAGTGTTGTGGCGAAACCAGAACGTAGAAGACACCACTTGGGAAACAAAAGTGGATATGAAATATAAATACCCATATTTTTTCCAAAACTACCCGGAGGTTCTTAAACTACTTTTCCCTTTATGTGATCATTAGTGCTATTATAATTTGTTCTGTTGACATCTAATTTGTTCTTGATATGTTTAGGTACATGACTTGTGCCTATGAGACTTGATATTTACATGGAAATAACGCGTGGATGCGGGGTATAAGGTAAGTTACATGATTTATTACGACCTTTAATTATGTGTAAGGCCAAGAGAAGCCTTGTGTACTATTTCTTGAGTTTAAGGCCAAACGGAGCCTCGTACGTTAATTGTTGAGTGTTATATGTGTTGTGATGCTCTGTGAAGCATATTTGGATGTATTTTGGCTAGCTGACAGGTACCCGATAGGCCTATTTACGAAGGAAACTCTGGCGAATTTTTTGAAAATTTAGGGAGTTAGTCAAATTTAAGGCCTCATAATGGGTCAAGTGGGGAAGGAGTTGAATAAACAATCTTAAGAATGACTTGGATAGTTATGGGATGGAAAGTGAGGTGCAAACATCATTCGAGGATGAATGATCCTAAGTGAGGGAGAATGTGGCACCCCAAGAAAATTTTAAGTCAAGTACAATTTTGGTCTATAAAGAAATTGTAGTTCAAAAGAAAACATTTGGAGTGGAATGTTTATATATATATATATGTGTGTGTGTGTTATTTGTATGCTATGATTGCTAAGGTAAAGACAAGTATTGTTATATTATACTATATGTTATAAGTGTTAAGTTTTGGGGCCCTTAGACATTTCCTTTTTGTTAAAAAATATAATAATAATATATAAAGGGAAAGTAAAGGAAAGTTTTCATTCCTTTCACTGAGAAACATTCCCAGAATGTGAAGGAAACGTAGGTCATCTGGCATTTCTCTCCGTGCAGCTGATATTTTTGTTCTTGACAAGAAAAAAATTGGAAGGATCGTAAAGGTAAGAAAAGTATTCCTTTAAGAGAAGATGTCCCATGGTTCTTAATTGTTAGAAATTATTAGTTTTATCAAGAATTCTCAAGAACTCAAATTTGGAAATTAGTCTCAAAAGGATAATTTCTTCACCTCATATTTGAATTTTTGCACTACTTCTTGAGACGGATTTGCAACTAAGATTTCTCAAAAGAGACGGAATTTTGGTAAAGTGAAGTTTTAGGAATTTCTATCGATTGGGTAGTTTTACCCTTGAAGTGTATACGTTAGAATCTATTTCATTCTTGTTAAGGAATTCGATTAATTTCGAACATAGGTGAGATTATTGGAATGAGTTATTAAATGCTCCTACGGATTACTTATGGACATACATGTTATTCTTGTAGCTAGTGAATTGTGTATCGGATAGCGGGAACTAGTGGTTGGAAGGATAAAGGTTTTAATATCGCGGGTTGAATTACTTGAGGCTTGAATTACTATCGTAGCTAATAAAGTATTAAGGTATGTAAAGCTAAACCCTTCCTCGTCGCTAAGGCACCACCATATGTCACATATTCCTTTCTGTTGACATTAATATAATTCTCAAAATACGAAAGTAGAATCTTTATATTGCCCTACATATCATTCCATTACTCTACCATCAAGCTTATGAGTATCTATTTTTCCCTCTTTGTGTTAAGTTTTCATGATACTTCCATAGCGTCATAAGTTTCTGTATTTGAAGCCTTACACGCTAGGAATGAATAATAATAACATAGTTTTACTTGTATATGGTAACTAAATGATCAGTATTGTAACTCATATGTCATAGGCCTTTAAGGCATTATTTGATAAACGTTAACGACGGGAGGGTACATAGGTTTGGCTTGGCATACCGCTCGACGTGATTCTGTGCACAGGATCGAGACCAGACCACTATAGCGAGCCCAACCATTGGGTGTACCCGCCTTTGTGGCATCATTTGTATTTGGAGTCAGGTGGAGCGTTATGTACTAGTTTTCCTGACTCGATCCAACATATGACATATATGGCCTGCGGGCAGACCCTCATAGTGAGCCCCTGGGTGGGGCGTACCTGGATACAGACTGCGATTACAGTTACACATATGGGATCATAGCAATGAGTATGTGAGCAACATATGCTCTATACTTGCCTCAGATTGCCTTCGGAAGGCCACCGTATGATCATTTGTATGACTTATAGGATAAGTGCATCACCTAGGCAAAGTATAGGTCCTATATTATGATGAACATTTTTCTAAATATTACATATGATGCTAATTAGGTTGGTGCATAAGTTATCAGTTCATATCGTATAGGTGTTATTTGTTGGCTCATACGTTTTTCACTTTACCATTTGACTCATATGAGCTTCTGTATTTGTCCAACTATTATTCTGTCTTCTTTCATATCAGTACATGTTGTTTATGTACTGACGTCTCAGACAGACAATATTTTGTTAATGCAAGCTCAAACCCTCAGGATAGCAGACGTCCACGTTAGATCCCATTGTTGTTTTCTGCGGATATTTTGGTGAGCTCCAACTCTCCCTGGAGCCAGTCTATGCCTAGTATTTTGATTATATGTACAGGTATCTGGTTGGGCATGACGGGCCTGATGCCAACTAGTCACTTGTAGTTTAGCGTGTTAAACTAACTAGAGGCTTCATGTACATCATGTAGTATTGTATAGTTTTGTAAATGTAACTCTCTCATGTATGCATGTAAATCTTACTGAATATCCTGCTCGTTATTATCCCATAACTCTTCATGTACGTCATAAAGTGGCTGTAGAGTAAGTGTATATGGTTCTTGTCCGTTATTATCATTTTGGGGCGTGACATATGCCACCATTATCAATTTTCAACTCCATCCCTAGCCCCTCCAAAGTATCTATCATTCAAAACATTTTATTATTTTTATTTCATAATAAGTAACATTATTTTATTTTTTATTTATTTTACTAACTCTGTTTACGAAAAATTATTGCAGCTTACTTGCATTGTTAATGCATTGAAAATAATATTCATAAAAACTATTACAAAATAATTTGAAAATCATAGCTATTTATTTAATAGTGTATTGATAATATTAACAAATAATATGTAGCAAATATAAAAACAAGATGTCTATAAATTAATGAAACAAAATAGTATATTAGTAAAAGGGTAAGTAAATGAAAATGTAAATTATTGCACATTTATGATAAATAGATTTTAAGATTTTTTTTTCTAATTTTACTTTTGTCCAATATCGTTAATTTAGTTGGTAGAGTTTGTCTAACATATTAAAATAAAAAGGCTCATTTTTATTATCAATACAATGGATCAAAATTGCTTAAAAATATATTTGAGTGGCCATTTTGAACCTACCTCAAGCATAAGAAATTATTTTTTATTTCATCTCAAATTTTAGGTAGTGTTTTAATCAAATTTTATCAAAATAACTTTGTAAAAGATGAGGCAAAGTTAAGTGACTTTTGTGTAATAAAACAAAGAATAATGACGTTTAAGAAAATAATATAAAATTGGATAACCACCCATGAAATTTACTCTTACAATTATAGATTCAATTATTTTACTCATCATATCCAATACGACAAATAATAATCTTTTCTTTTTCATTCTTTTGGACAATCATGATATCTTCATCAGTATATTGTGTCCTACTCTTAGGAACAATTTCATTAGCTTTTTCATCCCTAGAAATGTGAAGCCTAGACCATCTATGATGATTTTTCAAAGCTCTATGTCTTCTCGCTATATGAAATCTTTGCTTTTTACCATCAATAATATCTTTTATTAAAGGATGGTGACCTTGTGTAGCCATCTTAGATCCTTTCAAAGTATTAACGTTACTTGAAAGGATTTTGCTCTGATACCAATCATTATTCTAGTTGTCACTTATATTGTGCCAAAGAATCAATTTTTTTTCTTACACTAAATAAATGAGAAAAAAAATTATTGAATATAAAAATACAAGAAATTTATCATGAAAAAATCCTTGCCCGGGAGTGTAAAATGTCATGATCTATCCTCGTAGAATTTTTTTTACAATTTCTATTAGAAGTATAGTTATTTTTAAGCTACAACTCTATAATAAAAAAAGACTAACTCTAGTATCTCTCACCCTTACATTGAACCGATTATAATAACTCATTTAAAAAAAATACTCCCCGCAGTCTAGGAATTAAAATAAAAGCTTCAACACTCAATCACACGTTACAATACTTCTATGACAATAAATCAGTTAAAGTTAAAGAATAAAAGACTCTAAATTAAACTAATCAACTCAAGAACTAAAACCACAACTTCCTTTGGAATGAGTTCTTTAATTGATCAGTTAATTTTTTTCAAAGTATTCTCTCACAAAGACTTATAATTTTCCAGAAAAAGACTAAATTTTTGTGAAAAATAGCTCAATAGCATTAATATTGTGATTTATATTGGAGTAGTAATGTTCAAATTTTCGTTGGCTTCTTCCTCCAAATCCAAAAGAAATCAATCCTACTTGACTTGATTTTCTTATTTCTTTTGACCTCCTCACCGTTTCTTTTAATTCTAAAGCTCTTTACTTTTGTGCAAGTATATCAATATTTTCATGATGAATTTGTTGTCCTTGATTAAAATAAATATTTTTTTGATATAGGATATTTATATTGATAAAATAATTTTAACCGCTTATTGTAAAATATAAAATAGAGACTTTATCCCTTTATTTAATACTGAATCAGTGACCTATTCTAAGTAAGAGGAACTTTATGAATCTGAAGAAAAACAACAACTTTGCTAACAATTAGATACTTTTTATTTAGTCAAAAGAGTCCTCCAAATATTTTGGGCTCACATTAGTTCTGATATCTTTTCGAAATATGAACAAAGAAGAGAAGATCGGCTCATTATTTTCATAAAAAAAAAAAAGAGAATTTAAGTGATTGAGGGTGAGAGTCAAATGATTCATGTTTGGTTCGGGGAGGGATAATGGAATTTTAGAAAAGGATGGAAAAAAAATCTACTTTCATTAAGTGATTTATTATCTAAGACAAAGGATCCTGAAAACTATTTGAAATTCAAAAAAACCGTGTGAAGGGGCTATTGCAGAACTCAAAAAAACTCGTTCTTACTTGTGAAAAATATAAATCGAAGTCAAGTAATGAATACTCCGAGATAGAACAAAATAACTGACTTTAAATTAATTTAACCTATAAGAATTTTTGGAACAATTAGGAAATTACAAAACGAAATGATTCTGTTTGAACAACAAAAGGACGATTAATCAAGTCCGACAATGGATTTTTCAATAAACTTTACAAGGAGCTCTAGGAACTCCGGATAGTTGTTTGATCAACAAGTTACATTTTCAATAAACGTTTCAAGGAGCTCTCGGAGCTCATTACATTTATGTACCATTTGTGTCCATATTGGTATGTTGGGAACAATGAAAGAAATAATCTATTAGTCTTTCTGTTGTAAGTATTATTTTTCTTTCAAAAAAGAATAAAGAAAGAACGATGATAACCATTCGAGCGAACAAAATTAACAATATTATCTGTGAATGTATTGAATAATATAATAGAAAAGTAAATATCATAAATATCGGTACTGTACTCAAGTAGGCGATGGCATTGTTCGTATTCACGGTCTTGATGAAGTAATGATGAGTGAATTACTAGAATTTGAAGAGGGTACAACATACATTGCTTTGAATTTGGAATCAAATAATGCTGGTGTTGTATTAATGGGCGATTTTTTGTTGATATAAGAAGGACATTCTATAAAAATAAAACAGCTTAAAAAATTGCTCGGATATCCATGAGTGAGGATTATTTGGGTTGTGTTGTAAAAGTTGTGGATAAACATATTGATGATAGATGTGAAATTTTATCTACTGAATTTCAATTAGTTGAATCTGTCGCCAAGGATATTATATCCTCAATAAACCATTTTACATTTCTAATCTGTTTTGTGGCGTCTACTCGGCAACCATCTCTAGTTGTTAGTGAAGGACTTGATTCTTTTACTATGTGCCTAGATTTTCTGCAATCCAATTCCTCTAATAGACCTACTAAGGACCTATTTTTTCTTTAGTGATTGTCAATTATAAGCACTATCAATTTTTTGTCTGAGACTTGCTAAAAGTTTAATATTTCTATTAATATTTGTCAATCATTAAAATTAATTTCAGCTATACAAATTTTATTTTTACTTTAACGACCTTGAACCAAAAATACATGCAAAACTTATGACTTAACCAACAAAATAATATAAAAGAAACTGTTCAGGTGTAAGAAATACATCAAAATATGCTAACTATTACCAAGAGTCATAAATAAGTACACTTGACATAACAAATATAGAAAAATAAAAGAATGCTACAAAATCAAACATTAGATCCTATTTTTAACATGCCCAAGAGGAAAAGATATTCGTGCTGAAGTAGTGGCCGTTATGAGTACATATTTCGGAGCTAAAAGATGCATAATCGATCACCTTGCTCCAGGAAGTGTTAAATTTATATGGCTCGTTATACTATCAATATTGATACTGTGTTCACTATATTTGTATCCAAGTTCCAATGATTCAGTAACCTGCAGTAAGGATTCTACTTCCTCTGAATTTTGATCAGTTTGAGCCCATGAGTGCTTCAATCTCAATCCAGCTTCTAGTTCTGCTGCAACTTCCTTCATTGTAGGTCTATCATCCCCTTTTACATGTAAGCACCTTTGTGCAAGCTTAGCAACATTTTTCAACTGCACTCTGTTTCTTTCATCACACACTATATTATCGTCTAGAATATCGAACAAATAATCCTTCTCCACTGAAGATATGAAATATTGAGCAAGACTTCTCTCCTTTTCCGGTCTTTCAAAACATAGAGCCTTTCTTCCTGTTAGAAGCTCCACAAGCACTACTCCAAAACTATATACATCACTTTTTTCAGTGAGTTGATTTGTTTGCAAGTATTCAGGATCTAGATATCCCAGAGTTCCTTGAACCAATGTAGATATCTCTGTTTGATCAGCAGGAACCAACCTGGATGCTCCAAAATCAGACACTTTGGCTGTGTAGCTTTTGTCCATAAGAATGTTGACAGACTTGATATCTCTATGGATGATAGGGGGGTAAGCCGCTGAGTGCAAGTAGGAAAGTACTCCAGCCGTTTCAGCAGCAACTCTCAGACGAAGGTCCAAAGAAAAAGTAGAGGCCTTAACTTTATCATGTAATTGTTCAGAAAGTGTTCCATTGTTGATAAATTCATATACCAATAGTGGAACTTCCGTCTCAAGGCAACAACCTAAGAGCTTAACCACATTTCTATGGTTTATTTGGGAGAGGACAATGACTTCATTTATGAATTGCTCAATTTGGTTGCGATCAATTACCTTAGATTTCTTGATGGCAACAATGCGATTATCTTTCAGATATCCTTTGTACACAGTTCCAAAACCTCCTTGACCAACAACTCTATCTTTGTCAAAGTCATTAGTTGCCATTTCTAGCTCTTCTGCTGTGAAAATCTTTATTCTATTTGTATTACTTGTCCCCTCTTCCCCTGTGAGTCGTTGCTGTAGAGCTAATCCACCATTTTCTCTGAAAAACTTCTTCTTCATCATTAATTTTTTTTTCCTTTGGAATCCAGTGTATGCCCAGCTACAAATTATAATTACCAGTAACGCAACCCCAACTGTAACACCTGTAATATAAAATTGCTCAGAATGGAAAAAATATATACACGTATGTGCCCACCATGAAGACAATGTTACTTAGCTGTTATATACTGGTATATGAAGAAAATACCTACTGAAGTCACTATAATTAATTGACTAGTCTGATTGACATAGTAATTCTTTTAAAATGTTAGTGTAAGTTTAAAACTACGTATGCAAAATAACCAATTTGTCTGTGAATGTAAAAAAAGCAAAGTATATTATTATATAGCTTTTGTTGCCGGTGGACAGCAATGAACAATGTTACCTGTCTGGCTAATAATTATGTTGGCGAACGTCGGGCCAATAACATGCATGAAGAATAATCATGTTGAAAATGATTGGAAAAATATCACGCTGAAAGCGAATATGACACAAAAGCAAGAAACTCTTCTTTAAAATTTTGAGATAAGAATTTGAAAGTCACAAAATGCAACAACAATTGAGAGTTGAAGACAAGTGCTTCCACAATTCCAAGTTGATGACAAGTATATCAACAATCCGGAGTTGGTGACAAGTGTATCAACAGTTGTGAAGATTTATTAGTTCTGCATAAGTTATTTTTCCTTCGTATCGATATAAGAGCTTCTACGATTTTAGTAGAGAAGCTAGCAGAGAATTACTCAGTTTATGAATAAAAGGTTTCTTTGAAATTAAAACAAACAAAAAGCATATGTTGTTGTATTACTATGTTTTATATGCGACCCATACATCTAAAGTCTAAGTTGTTAGAGAGAGTACACTTTTATTAACTCTTTTATATTCTCATCATGCCGTTTCACATGATGGTTTAATCCCCCTTTTTAAGGGACAAGAACATGAAATCTTTTTTGATAATGATTGATGATGAGACTCGGTCCGAAGAGCTTTGTTTGCTCCGACACCATGTTAAAGTGTGATCATCTCATGTAAAGCAAGAGTACGCTTTTATTTACTTATTTATACTACATGACTTCCAACTTATGCTAACGTACTTTATATTACTACAAGAAGAAAATACTAGTAATATTTATGACTGAAGAAGCTGTCACTAATTTGAGCATCAGTAGAAATAAAAGCCGTCACAAATTTCATTACCGTTGATGAATTGCATCATAAAATTCATGTCGCGAATAAGTCAAAAGATATTCTCATCACAAATATGTGTCTTTCTTTTTTCGTTTAGTTGTGTTGTGCAAGAAATAATGAAACATGTAACCTCTAATTGTCTGCCGAATTTGAAAGATGTTAAGAAAGCTACCTGTAACAACATTATTATGAATTTTTCTCTGAGGATTGTCACGATGGCATTCAGTACCATCACCGGTGAAATCTGGAGGGCAGGTGCATGTATAGTTCCCTTCTGTATTCTTGCAAATCGCATCTTTGGCACACCTATAATCTTCTTTCCGATCTATACATTCGTCCGTATCTGCATCCTCAAAAGTATCAAACGTCAAATATTCATTTACTAAAAAAGGATTTTCATTTTGAAAATTCAGCTGCACTAAGAAAAAGACACAAAAGGTAGGGGGGTGGGCGGTGGGGTGGGGGGTTTAAATTAGAGCTTGTGATTTAAGTGTTAAAAAAAGTTCAAAAATAATCTAATATAGAGAAAATGAATTTTGATGGAATCCCGTTTTAGTTTAAAAAGATTGAAGCACGAAGAAAAAGCCCACACAACCATAACATACCAATTTAGAAATTTAGTTAAGAGATTGACAAACACGCAATATCTATGTACATACCTTGGCAAGCATCTTCCAAATTTAGTTAAGAGATTGACAAACACGCAATATATATGTACATACCTTGGCAACCATCTTCCAAATATGGATTTCCATCATATCCTTGCATGCAGGAACAACGATATCCAATTGAATTATCATGACAATCACTGTTGTTGCTCTTACATGCATATGCAGTGGAGTTTCTCTTAGCCACTTCACATGTTTCTTTACCAATTGACCAATCTAGCACAATAGGAAGCTTTTTCTTGTTGTGCAACCTGCTGAGGTAATTCTTTGAAAAGTTAAAAGTAGCTTCTTCGACTACAAAAGCATAGCTGCAACTAGTGTTCTTATCTGTCACATAAGTATAATTGTTGTAGCTACTTAGTGTTATGTTGGCACTCCATGCTCCCTCGGGGATGGATGTCTTGCAACAACCAACACCAGAACATAAGTTATTATCACCATCATCCATACTATTGCACATGGACATGCATCCTGTTACGTAGGACTCGCTGATGCTAGAATTATGCCTTCTATAACGACCCCGAACAATGGCATATGTGTCGCAGCCAACTGCGATGAACTTATTGGCGGTGTAGTTTACACTTAGCAGTGATGATAATGTTAACCATGGGTTGTTACTGTTCGTTCTTATCCCATCACGATAACAATCTCTGGAAAATAATCGTAAGACGCTAAGTTGGCCGGTAAGAGATATTTTTGTTATTTCAATGGTGCTGTTTCCTAAGAAAAGCTTTGGAGCTGGTTGAAAGGAGTAATTACAAGTGACAAGGAACTGCCTGTGTAGAGAACAATCTTGGGTCATCCCAAAAGGGAAAGGGACGCTGATATTGCCACAACTTTCACTGCATCCAGCTTTGACTACCATATTCACAGTGGCACCAAAACATAGCGAAAAGAAAATCATCAGATTAACTACCACCACCACCATCATCATCACATAATTAGGAGCCATGATCTGTTTGTGTTTTTTGTGATTTTCGGTTGCCAGTTCATTAATTAATGATCCTTTTATAGGTTAGCTTAAAAGTTTGGAAGGACCAATTCATTGATATTTAAGACGATGTGGACTACGTTATAACTTTAATGCGGACCATGTCAAGGAGACAATCATCACTACAGAGACTTAATCTTTTAGTTGGTAGAGAGTTTTTTTTTTTTTTTTTTTTCCAGAAAATTAAATAGTCAGTCAATGACTGCTGCTTTTCCGCTTAAAGGAAGGTGCGAACGCAATTGCATGTATCATTTTCATGCCTTGCATTTGTTGGAATATGTAGAGTACACGGTTTAATCAAGAAAAGTTCAGACAGTACTAGTGCAATACTGTACCTTGACCTCAAACATAGTTACATTTTACTAGACCTAACGCTTAAACATTGTTTAATTTTAACTTTTCTTTTCTAGGTTTGGTATGATGTACCTCTTCAATAAGTTTTACCCTTTAAATATCGATTTCATAGTGAACAAAATAAGAGTAGCAGTTTGTCTAAAATCTTTTAATATTATGGACTTTGAAACCAACTAGTATTAATATTTTAGTTATTAAATATCTCTTATTTGAACTATGTCACGATGTTTTAAGATTTAAAACTTCAAATTCATTAAACTTTTGTCTGGTATAAATATTTCTTTGTATATGATTTATAACATAATTATAACAGCTAATCTTAGTTGTTCAATTGATTGGCTACCTCAGCGTACACATTTTTTTGTGAGGGTTCGATTCCCAAACATGTGATTCCTTTCCCATTTTCCCTATCCCCAATTTTTTCTCAAAAAAAAATAAAACAAAATAATTATAATTAATAGTACTAATATATATTAGAAAATTATTTTAAGATAAAAATTATAGTTTTAACTACTTGTCAAGAAAAAATATTTCAAGCTCGGTAATAACATTAGTTGATCAATTCCGGTAGGTATACATTCAAATTGACATAGCAAATGTGGGAGTTGGTATCTTGGAATATTTAACTCAAAGCTAAGAAAAAGGAAAACTTAGGAAAATTAAATTTAAGCTAATTATTTTTTTAATAATTAATTTTAAAATTATTTTAAATTCTATTGGTTAAATCTTTCCTTGATTGCCTAGGAAGTTCATCACTCTAAGGCCCCATTAAGCCATAAAAATCATTATATTTTTGAAGTTGGAGTTAAGTTTTGTTTGTCATGAATATAAATTGAAGTTGTTTTAAAATTTTGTGAGAGAAATAGCAGGAAGAAAATGAAAATAAGTTTTAATTATTTTCACTTTTCAAATACAAATTGTATTTGAAATTCTTATGATTAAACACTATTATTTTATTTTTTTACTAACATAATAAAAAAAGTAAAAAAATTCTCATGGCCAACGATTACTAAATGCTTGAAATGTCAAAAACCTCTATTTGGTCTGTGAGCGAACATGCATGGTCAGGAATCAGGATGTGATTTTAGACTTGAACCAATAAGAATATATCCAAGTTTTAACATAGAAGAGGTCCACCTATCTTGCCATTAATTTTGAAAAACTTTAGACGAACGATTTTGCTTTTTTTTTAATGTACTTCAGTAATTCTCATCAATTCATCAATTTTAAGGTTTAACCCATGAAATTTATTTCTTACATTTTATTCTAGTGATTCTATAGATTAAATGGATTAATTTATATTAGATTGACGAAATAAACTTATTGATGAAATAAACTTATATCAAGAGTAGAAATCGCTCAAACCAAAGGAAAATTCTCTCACACAAATCCTTAGGTCGAAGTTTGGATGTTTCGAAAGAAATAACATCAAAAATCGGAACTACTAATGACCATTGAAGTGGAAACTTGCTTGCTATAGAGGTCTAGTTGTGGTGAGCAAGTGTCCGCTACTGCGGTCCCAAGTCTTTCCTCACCAACGACTATGGTGGTCAGCTACCTGCTACAGCAGTCCTATTAGAGCGAGCAGCTGCCGCATGCGGCGGTCTCTAGTGTTATTTCCTTCTACGGGTATGCAGAATCTGTATATGCAAAACAACAACTTCAACTAGAGTTCAAGTATAAACAAGAACACAATGAATAGTGGCGGACCTATGTAGAAATTTGGGGTGCTCCGGCACCCACTAAACTCGACGTGGAATAGGTAAAATTACATAGAAAATATATGAAAATAGGTATAAAACATATAAAAACACCCACTATAACAAAAAATTTGTTGGGTGCATTGGCATTTGGGTTGATCTTAAGGTGCTTCATTGGGAGGAGGCCTTGAGTTCGAACCTCATTGAGGTGTTTTTTTATTTTTTTCAATTTTAAAATTTTTTAAGCACTCACTATCCTTAAATCCTGGGTCCGCCACTGACAATGAAGTATATCAAATACCCTCAATACAAGATCAAAATGATCTTTCCAAGAGGTGTATTTTATTTTTTCCAGAAAATAGATGAAACAGAAATGAATAAGGCCAAGTCGTCCGAATTCACGGAGTTTCCTTAAGGAAACAATTCCCCTCACTGTACCCGGGGTTATGGATTTTTTCCTCCCAGGATAAAATGGCCTTCAATCCAAATATAACGGTACCTCAAATATTTGGACTCGTCGAACGCACTCAACAGTTTGAATGATCACACAGAATTTTTGAAGACAAGAAGAGTATTTTTTATTCTGAAATTTCGTATCAAAACCTGTGGATGAAAGCAGGTTTATATAGCTATAACATGCCTCTTCTGAAAAGAGGCAATGGTTCACTCCAAAGGTTACACCTTTGCTGTAAGTTCATGTCTGTTCATCAAAGATTGCATCTTTTCCTGAACTGTCATCTCATTTCATGAATTAGTGTGTCACTTCATTGAAGGCACCAATTCGAAAAAAATGCATCATTTCACTTGAAACAGTGCAACTGTTACTGCATGTATATATAAATGGAGGTCCGAAACACTGCATTTTTCCTTGGCATTCTTCGGAATTCAAATAAAGTTTGTCCAAAAAGATAGATCTCATCGATCGATCATTTGTCGAATCCGAATCCGAATCCGAATCCAAGCCGAGCTAGCGACGACGACGATGGCGTGTGACATCTATTATTTCTTGCCTCACTTTCCATGTGGAGTAAGTGTTCTTGATTATAAACACTTTCAAGTTCTCTTCTTCCACCAATGTGGGAGAAAAAGTAAACTTTCTAATTTGGGAGTACACTTTACATTTTAGTGTCTCCTTCCCCTCCACCATTTTATTCTTCATTTTTCCATTCACACTTCTTTCATGTACTATGAACCCAACATCTAGTAGGTCCTCTCTGTCGTTATACGGTTGGCTACCCACTATAGTATACCCACTATGGTGATAGAAGTCCGGCTGCAGTTGCCACTGATAAAGAAGTAGGGAAGGTTCCAAAACTCTCCCATTCCACAACACCTCCTTGCTTATTCGATAATATAAAAATACCCTATATCAACAAACATCATAATCGAAGATCTACAAACCTGAATACCATTCCAAAAATTTCAATAGATTACTAAATTTATTACCTATCACTCTTCATCTAAAAAACCACCAAATATATCACCACGAGACATAAACGGTCTCTAACCCGCACTACATAAATGATCTCCAACCCATATGACACTCTGTAAATGTTGGGTTCAAAATTGAGAGGGCGTCATGTGGAAGCTAATAATTGCAAATCAAGAGACGATAAATCAGACGACAAATAAAACAATACTAAAAACATATTATTGATATTGTTTGGTCAAACGGCCTACATATTAAAAACAAATATTAGAAAAACATAAAATCTATTGGGAGAAAATCTCTCCCTAAACAAGACTCTTCAAACGACTATATTGTGGATGCTACTGTGTTTTGGTCTATGAGAAGGGGTGCAACGACAAAAAAATTTGATAAACTATGTGAAATTTGTGATTTTGTGTGATTTGAATATTTTATCCCTTCCTGTAGTTGCATTATGATATTTTTGGGGCGTGGGAGTGATTGACATGATTTTCGATGCATTTTGGTATCATTTATGCAATATTGTGATTTTTGATGGTTTCGAGAGCCTTATTTTGGATTTATATGAATATATTTTGATCCGTGCGACGGATGACCGAACGGACTATGCCAGCAGCTTCGGAATGTTGATTTTAGGCTAGGTAGACCTTTGGTTCGGATCCCGGTGCACCCGAGCTCATTTCGATCTATTGATCGGAAAGTTGGAAAATTAGAAATATGGGTGTGGGACCCACATTTGATCGAAATAATCTCGGATGGAAAATCCAACTTCGCCAGCAGATCCGAAATATCAATTTTAGGGTTTTAGCATATTTGGTATGATTTTACGGCTTTTAAATCTCATTTCGACCCTCGATTTGGAAAATTATGATTTCGGGTTTCGGGGGTCAATTTTGTGAAAATGACTTTTTTTTTTAAATCTGATATCTCCATCGCGTCCGGAATGTCGAGTTTAGTGTGGTTTCATAGTTCGTTTGTATAAATCAGACTCCAAACGAATTTCGGGCACCCCGTTGAAGTCCGGATTGAGTTTTTTTTTTTTTCTAAAAACAGCTTTTTAGACAATAGTGCAGAAAAATCTGCACTGATAAATAACCTTTTCTTGACCTATTTTACTCATTTTTCATCTTGCCTCTTGGGAGTTAAACCCTAAATAGTGTGGGAGCTTAAAAGTAAAGTTTGTGAGAGCTTGAGAAGCTAAATTAACTTTTTTTTTTAGTTTTATTACGGATTAAAGGTAAAAATTCACTCCTTTTCTTAGTAATTTCTTGATAAATTCCTCAAAACTTCAAAAATCTTAGGGCATGATTTTAAACCCAAATTTCACTCCTTTTCACTTGAATAATACTTTTATCTTATAATTACTAGTTTTTCATCAATTTAACCTTCAGAACAACTCCGATTCTTGATTTTAATCCGAATTTCAAAGATTTTAGTAAAACTCAAAAATGTTTTTCTTCGATTTGAACCTCGTTTCTGACTCGATTTAACTTGGGTTTTCAGCTGTAGGTTCCTAAAAATATGGGGAACATGTTTTTGAAGTAAAGTTTTGATTTTGCCCTTCTTTTTCGGAAACCCATTTTGGGAGTTCGTTTTGACCCCGAACCAAAAGTAGTCAATATGTGTGTCGTCGGTTTTTTCTTTTGACGCGTAGATTTCATATTTGATGTTTTTAGTGAAGTTCGAGATTATTCGTGAAAGGTAAGATCGCGGGTTCAAGTGTAGCGGACCAAATTCGGCTTTCGAGGTAGGTTATGACTTAACTCTTCAGACTGGGTTGGGTAGTAAATGATGGTACAAAATGCATGTTAAGGGTGGAACTAATCATGAAAAATGACTATCTATGTGTTGTACCCGTGTGGAGGCCTATATGTGATGTAATTGTCGAAATTGAGATATTATGTGATATGTTTGACCGTGTGGGGTCCTATGTGATATTGATAGCTTTGAATACGTGTGAATAATTGTATTTTGTTGTTTAATGTGGTACCATTGGTGTATTGTGATTATATTCATACTTTATTGGTATATGAGACATGTGGAAATTCATGGATGAGACAAAAATAATAAGTGGATATTGGCTCACGTGGTTGTGGGAATGTATCATTGTGGTTGAGTGTGGAAATATATCATGTGATTGGTTGTGGAAATACTTATTGTGATTGGTTGTGAGCATTACATCTTCATATCGTACTCATTTATGAAACATTGGTACCACCGTGGCAACATTTGGGAAACATTAGCAACACCTTTTAAAAAAAATATTGTAACACCTTATAAAACCCTTTCCGAGGGATATATCGGAAAGGATGTATGAGATATGTGGAATGTATATGGGTTGACGAACTCCCAATGGGTCCAACGTTGGGAAGCTTTAGCTCCATAGGTGTATACGGAGATTGTGCGACGATCCCGGAGGTTGTGTGACGACCTCGTGCATCATCATTATCATCATTATCATCATCATCATCATATACATTGCACATACCTTATTGTGTTTATGTTGTGTTGTATTGCCTTATTGACTTGTGACTGGTTTGCCTCGTACATCTCATGGTTCTGACAGTGTTTGGGTCATCGTGGATCGATTGACCAAGTTATCTCATTTGATTTCGGTTCAGGTCTCATTCAGTGCTGAGAGGTTGGCCCGTATCTACATTCGTGAGATAGTGCGTCTGCATGGTGTGCCGGTGTCCATTATTTCAGATCGAGGTCCTGTGTTCACATCTCACTTTTGGAAGACTTTTTAGGATGAGTTAGATACTCGAGTGGATCTTAGTACAACGTTTCAACCTCAGATTGATGGCCAATCATGGCGGACTATACAAGTTTTGGAGGATATACTTCGCGCATGCGTGATGGATTTTGGTGGCCCGTGGGAGCAGCATTTGGCTTTAGCAGAGTTTGCATATAATAACATACCATTCCAGTATTTATATGGCTCCTTTTGAGGCATTGTATGGTATGCGTTGTCACTCTCCAGTAGGTTGGCTCGATGTTTCAGAGGTGAGACCTCGAGGTACCAACTTGCTTCGTGAGTCTTTGGATAGGGTTCGGATCATTCAGGATAGACTTAGAGCGGCTCAGAGTAGGCAGAAGTGTTATGCTGATCATAGACTTCGTGCCTTGATATTTGTTGTTGGTGATCGTGTTTTCCTTTGAGTTTCACCCATGAAGGGTGTGATGAGGTTTGGGAAGAGGGACAAGCTTAGCCCCAGGTATATTCGTCCATTTGAGATTCTTCGAACTATTGGTGATATGGCTTATGAGTTGGATTTTCCCCCTGATCTATCAGTTGTTCATCTAGTTTTTCATGTTTCTATGCTTCGTCGCTATATTCCTGATGAGTCTCATGTCATTCATTGGGATTCGGTTCGGTTAGATGAGTGGTTGTCCTTTGTTGAGGAACCGATTTTCATTTTGGCTAGGGATGTTAGGCGGTTGCGCTCTAGAGTGATCCCCGTGGTTAAGGTCCTGTGGCGATATTGACCTGTAGCTGAAGCTACTTGGGTGGTTGAGTCTGATATGCGTAGTTCTTATCCTCAGCTCTTCATTGATTCGGGTATTTCTTCGCCTTAGTTCGAGGACGAATTAGATTTTTAGTGGTGGATGATGTAACGACCTAAAAATTTGCTGAAATTTGTGATTTTGTGTGATTTGAATGTTTTACCCCTCCCCGTAGTTGCATTATGATATTTTTGGGGTGTGGAAGTGATTGACATTATTTTCAATGCATTTTGGTATCATTTATGCAATATTGTAATTTTTAATGGTTTCGATAACCTTATTTTGGACTTATATGGATATATTTTGATTCGTGCAACGGATGACCGAATGGACTATGCCAGCAGCTCCGAAATATCGATTTAAGGCTAGGTAGACCTTTGGTTCGGTTCCCAATGCACCCGAGCTCATTTCGACCTATTGATCGGAAAGTTGGAAAATTGGAAATATGGGTGTGGAACCCACATTTGATTGAAACGATCTCAGATGGAAAATTCAACTTTGCCAGAAGATCCAGAATATCGATTTTAAGGTGTCAGCATATTTGGTATGATTTTACGGCTTTTAAATCTCATTTCGACCCTTGGTTTGGAAAATTGTGATTTCAGGTTTTGGGGGTCAATTTTGTGAAAATGATTTTTTTTTTGAAAATTTGATATCGCCATCGTGTCTGTAACGTCGAATTTAGTGTGGTTACATTTTTCGTTTGTATAGGACTCCGAACGAATCCCGGGCGCCCCGTTGAAGTCCAGATTGATTTTTTTTTTGCAAAAAAACAGCTTTTTAGACAGCAGTGCAGAAAAATCTGCACTAATAAATAACCTTTTCTTGACCTATTTTGCTCATTTTTCATCTTGTCTCTTGGGAGTTAAACCCTAAATAGTGTGGGGGCTTAAAAGTAAAGTTTGTGGGAGCTTGGAAAGCTAGATTAACACTTTTTCCTTGATTTATTACGGGTTAAAGGTAATAATTCACCCCTTTTCTTAGTAATTTTTGATAAATTCCTCAAAACCTCAAAAATCTTAGGGCATGATTTTAAATCCAAATTTCACTCATTTTCACTTAAATAATACTTTTATCTTATAATTACTAGTTTTTCATCAATTCAACCTTCAAAAACACTCTGATTCTTGATTTTAACCCGGATTTCAACGATTTTCCTCGGTAAAGCTCAAAATTTTTTTTTCTTCAATTTGAACCTCGTTTTTTACCCGATTTAACTTGAGTTTTTAGCTGTAGGTTCCTAAAAATATGGGGAACATGTTTTTGAAGTAAAGTTTTGATTTTATCCTTCTTTTTCAGAAACCCATTTTGGGAGTTCGTTTTGACCCCGAACCAGTGTCGTTGATTTTGTTTTAACGCGTAGATTTCATATTTGATATTTTTAGTGAAGTTCGGGATTGTTCGTGAAAGGTAAGGTCTCGGGTTCAAGTGTAGCGGACCGGTTTCGACTTTCGATATAGGTTATGGCTTAACTCTTCAGACTGGGCTAGGTAGTAAATGATGGTACAAAATGCATGTTAAGGGTGAGAACTAATCATGAAAAATGGCTATCTATGTGTTGTTCCCGTGTGGGGGCCTATATGTGATGTAATTATCAAAATTGAGATATTATGTGATATGTTTGATCATGTGGGGTCCTATGTGATATTGATAGCTTTGAATACGTGTGAATAATTGTATTGTGTTGTTTAATGTGGTACCATTGGTGTATTGTGATTATATTCATACTTTATTGACATATGAGACATGTGAAAATTCATGGATGAGAAGAAAATAATAAGTGGATATTGGCTCACGTGGTTGTGGGAATGTATCATTGTGGTTGGGTATGGAAATATATCATGTGATTGGTTGTGGAAATACTTATTATGATTGGTTGTGAGCATTACATCTTCATATCATACTCATTCATGAAACATTGGTACCACCGTGGCATTATCTGAGAAACACTGGCAATACCTTTTTAAAAAAATATTGTAACACCTTATAAAACCCTTTTCGAGGGATATGCCAGAAAGGAGATATGAGATATGTGGATTGTATATGAGTTGACGACCCCCCCATGGGTCCTACATCGGGGAGCTTTAGATTGGTAGGTGTATACAGGGATTGTGCGATGATTTCGGAGGTTGTGCGATGACCTCGTGCATCATCATTATCATCATTATCATCATATACATTGCACATACCTTATTATATTTATGTTGTGTTGTATTGCCTTATTGACTTGTCATTTATGTATTTGTCTTACCTTCATTTACTTGTATTTGTTGATCTTGTAGCTACATGTTCTCTCTTGTTCTATTTATATGTGACATAATGTATACTCGTGTTATATACCTTGGTGTGTTTTTGTAATAAATGTGACATATATTAGAACTGTTAGTGCAAGCTGTGTGGGCTACCATTGTGGGATATTTTCTGATTGCAGGTGACATACCCTTAGTGTATAGTTTGTATGCTTTATTTACTACTTTGCTTGGTCAGCCTATGATATCTACTGAGTACAAGTGGACCGTACTCGTGCCTACTGCGCCATTTTGGTGTAATTCCTAGCTCGAGTGCGCCTCAAATTTCTTGAGTCGGGCGATTGTTGGAGCTTCCAAGGGGGAGGTTGGATATTCATGCGTCTGAAGTTCACCTCTATATTTATAAAGTAGTTACATCTTTATTAGTATTCTGAGACAGATATTATTCCTTTTGTGATTATTTTTCTGATATATTTGACTCTTGGATTGTATTAGTAGTTCTTACACTATTGACACCTAGTTTTGGACATGATTGGTATTTTGGATAAGTTCTTTCTGCATTGTTATGATTACTTATATGGTTCGGCTTTGTTCTAGAAGACTTACCGTGGGATATTTCTATCTTTTCTTCTCTTCATATCAGTTTGGGTAATAGGCTTACTTGTCAAGGTATGCCGCGATAAGTGCCATCACGACCCTCATTTTTGGGTCGTGATAAATTGGTATCAGAGCCAGGTTTCATTGGTCTCAACAGTGTAAGAACGGGATGTCTAATAGAGTCTAGCGGATCGGTACATAGACGTCTGTATCTATCTTTATGAGACTATAAGACGTCTTTAGGAAACTTCCCTCATTTTATTTTTTATTATGTGAAGTTCTTTCACACCTTGTGTTCTGAGTTGTGTTTCACTCTTTCTACGATAATGGAGTTGATTATGCCACTATTAATTGAGAGATGCTGTGAGAAATTAGTGGATATCATTTTTCGGTTGTAGGCTTGTTGATGCTCCTGAGTTGTCATGGGATCAGTTTGTTGATGACTTTCTAGAGAGATTTGTGCCTTTCAGTTTGAGAGATCATATGTGGGACGAGTTTGATCTTTTTGTGCGGGGCTCCACGACAATTGTTGAGTATGAGGCATGCTTCCATGCCCTGTCAAGATATTCTTATGATGGCCTTTCCACTGAGTTTGAGAAGATTCAAAAGCTTGTGAAAGATTTGGATATTTCTCTTTAGTTGGCTACGTCTCGGATGGTTGTGTTTGGGGCTTCTTTTTGGAGTATTATTGATTATGCTAAGATGACATAGGGTATTCTTAGTGCATCTCAGGGAGGCACCAAGAGGGTGTATCGTTTAGGTAAGTTCAGGAGTAGGACCTCTTGAGGCAGAGATTTTAGAAGTTCTCGTGGATATCATGGTAGGCCAGTGCAGGTGACTTTATAGAGTTTAGTTGGTGGATCTTCTAGTTCAGCAGTTTAGGGTGACCGTTCGGGCTCAGTTGTACTTTCTCTTATTGAGACTAGTCATAGAGGTTGCTATGTGTGTGATGAGGTTGGCCATGTGGCCAAGGAATATTCTTGCCATGTGTTTAGAACTATTTCTATTTCAGCTGTGAGAGATAGGTGTTCTACCAAAGGTGCAAGAGGTAGAGCCCGTGTTGGTGGTTGTGGGGCTACTCAGCTAGTTGGTAGTCACGGATAATGTTATGCTATATCAGTTAGATCTGAGGTGGAGGCTTCAGATGTTGTGATCACAGGTACCATTCCATTTGTTTCAGACCTGCATCTTATTATTTGATCCTGGATCGACTTTCTTCTATGTGTCTATATATTTTGCTTCGGGTTTTGTTTCTCTTAAGAAGCCTCTTTCCATGCCTATTCGTGTATCTACTCCAGTAGGTGATTCTTTAGTGGTGGATCAGGCATACCGATCTTGTGTTGTGACGTTTGCCGGGAGTGAGACTTTGGTAAACTTGCTTGTGTTAGACATGGTCAATTTTGATGCTATTTTGGGTATAGATTAGTTGGCTCCTTCTCATGCCATCCTAAATCGTTATGATAAGACTGTGACTTTAGCTTTGTCGGATGTGCCAAGGATAACTTGGAAGGGTACACTTCATTCGGGTCCTAAGAGGGTTATATCTTATGTTCAGGCTCATAAATTGGTTGAGAGGGGATATTTATCTTACTTGGCCCATATTCGTGACTCCAGTGTTGTTTCGCCTCCTTTTTTAGATTCGGTCCGTATTGTTCGTGAGTTTATGGACGTGTTCCCTTCGGACTTGCCTGGTATGCCTCCAGATCGAGATATTGATTTTGCCATTGATATTGAGCCGGACACCAAGCCTATTTCTATCCCTCCTTACAAGATGGCCCCAGCAGAGTTGAAAGAACTGGAGAATCAGTTATAGGAGTTGTTGGATAAGGGATTTATCCGACCTAGTATTTAACCTTGCGGTGCACCTGTCTTGTTTGTGAAGAAAAATGATGGATCTATGCGGATGTGTATTGATTATCAACAGTTGAATAAGGTGACGGTTTAGAATAAGTATCCTCTTTCTCGCATTGATGATTTATTTGATCAGCTCCAGGGTGTTGTGGTGTTTTCGAAGATTGATTTGAGGTATGGTTATCACCAGTTGAGGATTAGAGCTTTGAATATTTCAAAAACTGCTTTTCGGACTTGATATGGTCATTATGAGTTCTTGGTCATATCCTTCGGGTTGACCAATGCCCCTGTCGCATTCATGGAGTTGATGAACCGAGTGTTTCGACCGTATCTTGACTCCTTTGTTATTGTATTTATAGATGATATCTTGGTTTATTCCAAGAGTGAGGTTGAGCATGAGGAGCATTTTCGAATTGTGCTTCAGAGATTAAGGGATGAGAAGTTGTATGCTAAGTTCTCTAAGTGCGAGTTTTGGTTGGAGTTTGTTTCTTTCTTGGGTTATGTGGTGACTAAGGAAGGTATTATGATTGATCCAGCCAAGGTTGCAGCGGTTCGTGACTGGGCTAGACCTACTTCGCCCACTGAGATTCGGAGTTTTGTTGGCTTGGCCGGGTATTATTGATGTTTTGTCGAGGGTTTTCATCTATTGCAGCTCTATTGACCAAGTTGACCCAGAATAAGATTTCTTTTTAGTGGTCTGATGCTTGTGAGGCTAACTACCTGAAACTCAAGGATTTGTTGACTTCAACTCTTATTTTAGCTTTCCTCAAGGAGGGCATGGGCTTTATTATCTTTTGTGATGCTTTAGGTGTTGGGTTAGGTATTGTGTTGATACAGGAGGGCAAGGTAATTGTGTAAGCGTCTCATCAATATTGGAGCCTCATGAGAGGAACTATCCTACCTATGATTTAGATTTGTGCGCAGTTGTGTTTGCCTTGAAGTTGTAGAGGCTTTACTTGTATGGAGTCCGTTGTGAGATCTTCTCAGATCATCGTAGAATTCAGTACTTCTTTACTAGCGAGATCTTCATATGAGGCAGTGTTGTTGGCTTGAGTTGCTTAAGAATTATGAATTGACTATTCTCTACCATCCAGTAAAGGCTAATGTGGTTGCGGATGCCTTGAGATGAAAGTCGACTAGCATGGGTAGCTTGGCGCATGTTTTGACCTAGGAGAGGCTTTTGGCCTTAGAGATTCAGTTTTTAGCTAACCAGATGGTTAGGCTTGATATTTCGACACCGGGGTGTATTTTGGCATTTGTGGAGGCTAGATCTTCTTTGATGGAGCAGATTCGAGCTCATTGGTTTGATGGTGTTAGATTGAGGTTGATTCAATATAAAGTGTTGAGTGGGGAGGATACGGAAGCCTCACTTGATTTAGATAGAGTTTTGAGGATTGAGGTCTGAGTTTGTATGCCGAGAGTGGTGATTGGATTAGGTTGATCTTAGAGGAGACACATTGTTCCAGATATTTTATCCATCTAGGTGTGACTAAGATGTATCGTGATTTGAGTCAACACTACTGGTGGGGTGGTATGAGGTGAGATATAGAGGATTTTATGGCTCGTTGCCTATGTTGTCAGCAGGTGAAGACCGAGCATATGAGACCTGGTAGTTTATTTCAGAGGTTACCCATTCCTGAGTGGAAGTGGGAACGCATCACTATAGACTTTGTGACTGGTTTTCCTCGTACATCTCATAGTTCTGACAGTGTTTGGTCATCGTGGATCGATTGACCAAGTCAGCTCATTTGATTTTGGTTCAGGTCTCATTCAATGCTGAGAGGTTGGCCCATATCTACATTCGTGAGATAGTGCGTCTGCATGGTGTGCCAGTGTCCATTATTTCAGATCGAGGTCCTGTGTTCACATCTCACTTTTGGAAGACTTTTTAGGATGATTTAGATACTCGAGTGGATCTTAGTACAGCGTTTCACCGCATTTGGCTTTAGCAGAGTTTGCATATAATAATAGCTACCATTCCAGTATTGATATGGCTCCTTTTGAGGCATTGTATGGTAGACGTTGTCACTCTCTAGTAGGTTGGCTCGATGTTTCATAGGTGAGACCTCGAGGTACGAACTTGCTTCGTGAGTCTTTGGATAGGGTCCGGATCATTCAGGATAGACTTAGAGCGGCTCAGAGTAGGCAGAAGTGTTATGCTGATCGTAGACTTCGTGCCTTGAGATTTGGTGTTGGTGATCGTGTTTTCTTCGAGTTTTGACCCATGAAGGGTGTGATGAGGTTTGGGAAGAGGGACAAGCTTAGCCCCAGGTATATTCGTCCATTTGAGATTCTTCGAACTATTGGTGATATGGCTTATGAGTTGGATTTTCCCCCTGATCTATCAGTTGTTCATCTAGTTTTTCATGTTTCTATGCTTCGTCGCTATATTCCTGATGAGTCTCATGTCATTCATTGGGATTCGGTTCGGTTAGATGAGTGGTTGTCCTTTGTTGAGGAACCGATTTTCATTTTGGCTAGGGATGTTAGGCGGTTGCGCTCTAGAGTGATCCCTGTGGTTAAGGTCCTGTGGCGATATTGACCTGTAGCTGAAGCTACTTGGGTGGTTGAGTCTGATATGCGTAGTTCTTATCCTCAGCTCTTCATTGATTCGGGTATTTCTTCGCCTTAGTTCGAGGACGAATTAGATTTTTAGTGGTGGATGATGTAACGACCTAAAAATTTGCTGAAATTTGTGATTTTGTGTGATTTGAATGTTTTACCCCTCCCCGTAGTTGCATTATGATATTTTTGGGGTGTGGGAGTGATTGACATAATTTTCAATGCATTTTGGTATAATTTATGCAATATTGTAATTTTTAATGGTTTCGAGAACCTTATTTTGGACTTATATGGATATATTTTGATTCGTGCAACGGATGACCGAATGGACTATGCCAGCAGCTCCGAAATATCGATTTAAGGCTAGGTAGACCTTTGGTTCGGTTCCCAATGCACCCGAGCTCATTTCGACCTATTGATCGGAAAGTTGGAAAATTGGAAATATGGGTGTGGAACCCACATTTGATTGAAACGATCTCAGATGGAAAATTCAACTTTGCCAGAAGATCCAGAATATCGATTTTAAGGTGTCAGCATATTTGGTATGATTTTACGACTTTTAAATCTCATTTCGACCCTTGGTTTGGAAAATTGTGATTTCAGGTTTTGGGGGTCAATTTTGTGAAAATGATTTTTTTTTTGAAAATTTGATATCGCCATCGTGTCTGTAACGTCGAATTTAGTGTGGTTACATTTTTCGTTTGTATAGGACTCCGAACGAATCCCGGGCGCCCCGTTGAAGTCCAGATTGATTTTTTTTTTGCAAAAAAACAGCTTTTTAGACAGCAGTGCAGAAAAATCTGCACTAATAAATAACCTTTTCTTGACCTATTTTGCTCATTTTTCATCTTGTCTCTTGGGAGTTAAACCCTAAATAGTGTGAGAGCTTAAAAATAAAGTTTGTGGGAGCTTGGAAAGCTAGATTAACACTTTTTCCTTGATTTATTACGGGTTAAAGGTAATAATTCACCCCTTTTCTTAGTAATTTTTGATAAATTCCTCAAAACCTCAAAAATCTTAGGGCATGATTTTAAATCCAAATTTCACTCATTTTCACTTAAATAATACTTTTATCTTATAATTACTAGTTTTTCATCAATTCAACCTTCAAAAATACTCTGATTCTTGATTTTAACCCGGATTTCAACGATTTTACTCGGTAAAGCTCAAAAATATTTTTTCTTCAATTTGAACCTCGTTTTTTACTCGATTTAACTTGAGTTTTTAGCTGTAGGTTCCTAAAAATATGGGAAACATGTTTTTGAAGTAAAGTTTTGATTTTATCCTTCTTTTTCAGAAACCCATTTTGGGAGTTCGTTTTGACCCCGAACCAGTGTCGTTGATTTTGTTTTGACGCGTCGATTTCATATTTGATATTTTTAGTGAAGTTCGGGATTGTTCGTGAAAGGTAAGGTCTCGGGTTCAAGTGTAGCGGACCGATTTCGACTTTCGATATATCGGAACGGATGATCGTGCAATGGATGACCGAACGGACTGTGCCAGCAACTCCGGAATATCGATTTTAGGCCAGGTAGACCTTTGGTTCAGGTCCCGGTGCAACCGAGCTCATTTCGATCTATTGATCAGAAAGTTGGAAAATTGGAAATATGGGTGTGGGACTCATATTTGATTGAAACGATCTCGGATGGAAAATCCGACTTCGCCAGCAGCTTCAGAATATCAATTTTAGGGTGTTAGCAGATTTGGTATGATTTTACGACTTTTAAATCTCATTTCGACCCTCGGTTTGGAAAATTATGATTACGGGTTTTGGGGGTCAATTTTGTGAAAATGACTTTTTTTTAAAAAAAATTTGATATCGCCATCGCGTCCGGAATGTCAAATTTAGTATGGTTACATTGTTCGTTTGTATAAATCGGTCTCCGAACGAATTCCGGGCACCCCGTTGAAGTCCGAATTGAGTTTTTTTTTGAAAAAAAATAACCTTTTAGACAGCAGTGCAGAAAAATCTGCACCGATAAATAACCTTTTCTTGACCTATTTTGCTCATTTTTCATCTTGCCTCTTGGGAGTTAAACCCTAAATAGTATGAGAGCTTAAAAGTAAAGTTTGTGGGAGCTTGGGAAGCTAGATTAACACTTTTTTCTTGATTTTATTACGGGTTAAAAGTAATAATTCATCCCTTTTCTTAGTAATTTTTGATAAATTCCTCAACCTCAAAACCTCAAAAATCTTAGGGCATGATTTTAAACCCAAATTTTACTCATTTTCACTTGAATAATACTTTTATCTTATAATTACTAGTTTTTCATCAATCCAACCTTCAAAACAACTCCGATTCTTGATTTTAACCCAGATTTTAAAGATTTTACCCGGTAAAGCTCGAAGATGGTTTTTCTTCGATTTGAACCTCGTTTTTTACTCGATTTAACTTGAATTTTTAGCTTTAGGTTCCTAATAATATGGGGAACATATTTTTGAAGTAAAGTTTTGATTTTGCCCTTTTTTTTTCGAAAACCCATTTTTGGAGATCGTTGACCGCGAACCAGTGTCGTTGGTTTTGTTTTGACGCGTAGATTTCATATTTGATATTCTTAGTGAAGTTCGGGATTATTCGTGAAAGGTAAGGTCGCAGGTTCAAGTATAGCGGATCGATTTCGACTTTCGATGTAGGTTATGGCTAAACTCTTCATACTGCGCTAGGTAGTAAATGATGGTACAAAATGCATGTTAAGGGTGGGAACTAATCATGAAAAATGGCTATCTATGTGTTGTACTGATACGCCCAAATTAAAACTTCGTTAGAAAGTGTAAGCGGTCGCTGTCAAATATAGAACCCAACTGGGTTGGGTGTCGAATCCCACAGGGAATACTCTGGTCACTAAGTGTTGCAATTATTAGTAGACTGTTGGTCGAAAATTCCAAGGAAAAAGGGGGGTTTGGTTTAGGCGTGAACTAATATTATCAAAGTAACAATGGAACGATTTGCGTAGTAAGATTTAATCACAGAGATTGATAAGTTAGGGTTATGTCCACCTTATAAGTTCTACTTCTCTATTAACTATGAGTAACGCGGAATTTAGACATGCATGCACTTATAGAGAATCGTATTCTAATTCTAAATCCAAGTGTTTCTCAACCATCAAGGATTTATTTCACTTTAGCTCTCCCGAGCCTAAAGTGTATAACAAATGGTACAAATTCTCCAAGAAGTTAATCCGGTTAAGGCATTAACGTGTAAATAGGGGTTGGAAACCCTATTTCCTTGTCACACTCTCTTTTTCAAACATGTAACTTTTCTCTCGAACAAGTTAATGCTATAATGGCGTATTCTCTATGTTTGCAACCATAAGAATTCAATCAAAACGAAGAGAGTAATGATATAAGTAGCATAACACATCAAGAATTCACAAACTCATAGTAATAGATAGTATCTTACAAGGTTTCCATAACCTTGACAGAGAAGTTTAGCTACTCATGAGTACAACGGAAATCAAAGAAGACATCATCATCATACCAAAGTTAGAATAATCTCACGATGGGGATGAAGTTGGCGTCAAACAAGAGGTTGACGTTTTTCTTCCCTTTAGCCGTTCGTGTAGCCTTAACGTTTTTCTCCGTCTTAAACTTACAGAATCTTTTAAACTAAAAAATGAAAAGTGCTGAATAATAATGATCGAATGAATGCTGAAAAATTCAGCAAATAAGGTTTTTATAACATCCTTGTCCTACTAAGTTACTGCTGCATCCCTAAGTATTTAGAAATACTGATTTTGGCCGGGACAAGTTCTCCATGCATCACATTCAGTCCACAAGCTTCCAAAAGCTGCCCAAAGGTCCACAAAGTGCTGAAATCTTCATCATTAATACCTGAAAAACATGCTAATCACATAGGTTAGCTCACTTAAAGGAAAATGGACTAAAAGTGCAGGAATTATATATTTTATCCTCCAAACTTAGCTAAAATATGGGTAAATTATGGTTCTTAGGGGTATAAATACGCCCAACATCACCACCCCACACTTAAAGCTTTGTTCGTCCTCGAACAAAATATTACGTCCATGCAAACACCTAACTAGAATTTCACAATAGCAACACAAAATGTTCAACAAGACATGCACGACAATTATTAACAGAGAGTAGGTTTCTTGATCACTACTAGAAACAATTCAACCTCCAACATAGACTCGTGAGGATGGTTAATTCGTATCCACAAGTTAAGCCACAAAGAATCATAAAACACTACCCAAAAATCATCAATCATGTGTGTCTCACACAAGATATTACCCATGATCACTCACAGTTTTGCAATTTTCGAAACATGGGTATAAGACTCTCCTTGCTCTCACTTCTCACAAAGAATTATTATGTTGCAAATGATGACCATAGGCTGCCCTTAGTGTAATGCTCTACTAATATCGGAATGCTAAGCTTAGGATCAAATAGGTCTTTACAGGTTGTAATGTAGGCTAAGGGACAGGTAGGACTATTTTGGCCAGAAATAGTGACTATGTTCCCTAAGCGCTTTAATACACTACGTTATGTCATTAGCACTCTCTTTTAAACAACCTCTCTACTTTCCTTTCATCTACCACCCCTTTTCACCTATTTTGTTATTCAATTATAAACACAACTATCTTTTTATTTCTCTATTTCTTTTTTTATTTTATTTTATTTTTATTTTATTTTTATAAAACACCTCTATGATAGCCACTCTTTTTCAAAATAATTTCAAGTACCAATACACTCTGAGGCATCACTCTCACCCAATTTCCTTTTATTTTATCACATGACTCTACAATTTAAAGCGCTTAGGAATTTGGATCAAATTATAGTCTTGAAAAAAATGGATTAGGCTACATATGAGGCTGTCAAAGAAAATAGCTAAAGGCTCAAAGGGGGTTAACTAGGATAATGTACAAAGGTAGGTAAAAAGAAGGTAAACAATTACAGGCTGCCAAAGAAATGCCTAAATCATCTCCTAAACTCACACTCTTTATTTCGCTTTACACACACACCAGGCAAGTTCTAGCATCAGTCACAACACATAATATACTATAACCTCACACACACAAGGCATATGGTCAACTTTATTGGGAGCAGTATAGACTCTTGACCCAATAGATGAATGAATTAAACCACACAATTATCACACAGTGAGTCACACTTAAAGCTTAAATGTCTCAATAGTAATGAATTAGCACAAACTCTTGTTATAATACCATGCCGTCTATCAGAATAATTTCATGCAAAATATAAAATTTTTTGAAAATTTAACTAACTAATTACGACTAATTAGCAAAAACAAGAATAAATGTAGGAAAAGAAGTACCATACAGCATACAAATACCAGCACCCCACACTTAGACTGGACACACTGCCCTCAGTGGAAAATAAATAAGGAGAACTTGATTAGTCGGACTCTTCCTCTATGTCTGGGGTCATACCCCCTGCGTCGGAATCATCATCAGAGTCGTCGTCATCAGAGTTGTCCTACACGTCTGAGTCTGGCAGTCGGCGATTATTGTCAGTCGGCACGTCATCATCGAGAGGTTCCTCAAAATGTACCCCTACTCCACACATAGCCCGTGCATGCTCATTCATCAGGTAGTCATAATCCAACTGCTGAAGCTCTGCATCAGTCGGAACTCGACCCCCACTCATCATAGTAAACTGAGTCATGCCATATAGATGGCGAAAGAAACTTTCATCTCGAGCATGTCTTTCTGCAGTGGTAAGGTTGATGCCATGACCAGTTTCAGGCTCTTTAACTTTCGTAAGATCAACCTTCTTCGGGTTGTGTGGTAGCTTATGATCTGCAGGTTCCTCTTCAATGTGCTCCTTCCTTAAGATCGCAGTCAACAAATTGCTAAAGCTGAAATGGGACCTTTTGTGCAGCCTAGCCTTACGCATTGACGATCGTATAACCGCACCAATGTTGATGGGAATATTAGTCATCAGAGCGTACACCAAGCATACTCTATCATGTGTGATCTTTGTGTACTGTGTCCCAGGAATCAGGCAAGAGTTGACTATCCTCAACCATATACGAGCTTCTCTGTTCAAGGAAGCATACGGGAAGGTATTGTGCCGACCGTTATCCTTGTGATGAATCCATCGGGCCATGGACCTTGCTCCGCACAGTGTGTGTCTGATTGCCCTGTAGGGCGGTCTGTGATAAAGCTCCTTGAGCGGTGATGGATCCACAGATAGAAGGCCCAGAAAAGAGTTGAAGAACTCCACATTCAGTTGCAAGACTTGCCCCCGAATCTTTACTTCACTTCCGGTAGTCTTTGGGGACCAATTGGCATAAAACTCTCGCGTTAGATCAAGATTGCATTCCCCCATATCTCAGAAAATGAAATCAAGATTTAGTGCTATGATTTTAGCTAAAATGCGGGGCTCTCTCTTTGCTAGACTCTCCTTCTGCATCAAATCCACGTGAACATATTTTTTTACTTTGTTGTTCTTGTACCACTCCTTTTCTTCCTCCTCTAGGACCCATTTTATCCCGAAAGTGCGTCGAGGCACTTGCAAAGAGGAGGACTCAGCTTGCTCTTTTCTTGACCGTTTCTGACCTTTCTGTGAGGTGGACACTTTTTCTTTTCCTTGTCATCCTTTTGGAGCAATTCTACCTGAGATAAAAATAGAGTCATGTTAGTTTCATCTTGGAAGATTCACTATAATCGAACAACAACCAGTGATGGCACCACCCCACACTTAATTTGTTGGCACAGACTAATTAAGTGAGTGATGTCGATTACTCAGACTTCGTCGACATACATTTAGGCGATATGTTCCAACAACATGTTTAGCACAGTCATATTTTCATGTAATCTTGACTATCCTTTCCAACTTTATTTCAATGGATTTATGCACTTTTTGAACAAGACCACCACATAGAGTTCTTATCAGGTTATTGCATAGAAATAATCACAATATCGTATACTTGTGGTCAATCATAATCCATACCTCGATGAATGAGTCATTCAAACATTCAAGCTTACAACGTTCAAGATTACGCATTAACTTCACAATTTCGACTCCATAAAAATATGACAGTATATAACAATCAAGTACAAGTCGGAACAAAGTCAAGAACGCCCACACGTATTCTTTCACTCAATCTAGATGTATCATAACAAACCAATCATATTCTAATCACCACACCACTTCAAAATCTAATAAATCATTATAAACGTAGCATTTCACAACTACGGAATATAAAAGAATAACTTACATGATGATGGATTCAGAAGATGAGCTTGCAAGATTAGATGAGAAAAAAGAAAAATTTTGAGAGAATGGGGAAGCTTGGGCGGCACCTATATAGAGAAAACAATTGCATTTTGTTTTAAGGGTGAAGATCTATTTATAGCCTAAGCCATGGGTCGGGTTTGATCCATGTAAAATCGGGTTAGGAGACAAAAAGGTATAAGTAGGCGGTGCCTAATGCTTTGCCTATGCTTAGCATAGGCGACGCCTTTGTCAATGCCTAGTTGGGCATAGGCGACGCCTTTGTCAATGCCTAGTTGAAACAGTGAGCATAGGCAATAGCATAGGCGGCGCCTATGGTATTGCCTAGATTTGCATAGGCAATGCCTTGTCCGTTGCCTATGTGAGGCAGTGAGCATAGGCAATGGTATAGGCCTTGCCTTGTCCATTTCCTAGTTTGGCATAGGCATTGCCTTGTCCATTGCCTAGATTAGCATAGGCATTGCCTTGTCCATTGCCTAGATTAGCATAGGCAATGCCTAGCCGATAGCATTTGCTCCATCATTCCTAGCTTACCACCTTTAGCATGGCTCACTTTCAAATCAAAATTTTGGGACTAATCCCCTCCTTTGTACGTCTTGCACCTACACTTAATCAAAAATAACAAAAATGATTAGAAGGATGGGTTGCCTCCCACCAAGTGCCTTAGTTTTGGTCGTGGCTCGACTCTTCTTTTTGGATTTTAATTTAACAAAACAAACTCCTAATAAAATAAAACGATTCAAAACGATGGGTTGCCTCCCATATAGCGCTTGATTTATTGTCGTGGCACGACATAGTTATCTCGATTACTTAGACTTCATCGAGATATATGGTGCATCATTTTCTGAATGGATTCAGACGATGCTGATGCTTAATTGTGGGCATGCAATCTTCTTTGAGATGAATCTTGTGCATACCTATCCCAGAAGGGATACCAATTATATCATCAATAGCCCAATCAATGGCTCTCTTGTATCTCTTCAGAACAGAGATGAGAGCCGCTACTTGCTGTTCACCTAAATCAGCCGCAATAATAACCGGGAGTGTATTTCCATTTCCCAAGAATGCATACTTTAGGTGACTGGGTAGCTCTTTCAATTCTAGCACTGGTGGCTCTTCAATGGATGGTTTCGCTGGTGGTGACGGTCGATTCTTAAGATCAAGGTCCAGCTTCTTAGGAGCATGAGAATAGGACCCTATTCCTGTTAGAGCACAAATAGTTTCTTCATAATCTTCTACATCCTCACGCTCAGAGTTCAAAAGTACAGCAGCCAATGGCTCAACAGTAGGCTGTTTCTCTAACGATAGTTCCTTCGCATCCTCATGATAAACATCAGCTATAGAAAACACATTCATATCATTTGGCTGTTTCATTGATTTGCATACATCAAAACGGACCACTTCGTCATTCATTCGAAATAAAAGCTCATTAGCTCTTAAATCAATAAGCACACTTCCTGTTGCAAGGAAAGGACGCCTCAAGATTATGGGAGCTTCAGAATCCACCTCACAATCCAAAATAACAAAGTCTGCAGGAAAAATAAAAGTAGAAACCTTCACTAATACATCATATAAGATACCAACAGGTTGTTTTACCGACCTATCTGCCATCACGAGCCGTATATTGGTTGGTGTAGGATTGCCCAACCCCAACTTTCTGTAAACGGATAGCGGCATCAAATTGATGCTAGCCCCCAAATCGCATAATGCCTTAGCAAAATCCATAGATCCAACCGTGCAAGGAATAGTGAAAGCACCAGGATCTGCCTTCTTCTGTACTAAAGACCTCGTGGCAATTGCACTGCAATGATGAACATTATCTGCCAACTCGTAGCTTGCTGCCCGCTTCTTTGTCAAAAGGTCCTTCATGAATTTGGCGTACCCAGGCATCTGTTCCAGTGCCTCCACCAAAGGCACATTAATATTCAGCTGCTTCAACATAGTCATGAATTTACTGAACCTAGTGTCATCATCTTTCTTCTTCAGTCTCTGAGGAAAAGGTGGTAGTGGAAGGGGAAGAGTTTTCTCCACCACTTCCTTTTTATCTTGCTTCCGATTATCAATCTTTTCAGGCTGGTGACGTCTAGGTGTAGTGTCATGAACGTTCTCATTCTGATTTTCAGCTTCTACAGAATCATCACAATCTGCTTCAATAACATTCTTTTCTGTATTGTCAACCACTTGCTTGCCTTTGGATGGATTTTCCAACACCTTACCACTCCTGGTAGTAATAGCCATACACGATCCATCATTCCTTGGATTTTGTACAGTGTCACTAGGTAAAGTACCAGCCTTTCTTTGATTGAACGCCGCTGAAAGTTGGCTCAGTTGTTGTTCCAGCTGTTTTATTACAGTAGAATGCGAACCAACCAATTGATTTATTGAGGACAAATCATTCTTTACCTCAGTTACTCCCGTGTTGGTTGCCTCCACTCCTTTCAACAGCTTAGCCATCATGTCCTCCATGGACATCTTCCCAGAGCCAGATGCAACATCTTCACGATTTCCAGGAGGAACATACAAACCACTCCTGTCAGTCTTATTCTTGAATCCAGATTTTTCATAATAGTTCCGACCTTGGTTTCCTTGGGCATTGCCTCGGAAACCACCCTGATTATTCAAATAATTTACTTTCTCTTCAGAATCGGATTCATCTCTTCCCTGTGATACAACAGCCTTGACCTTTTTTGTCTTCCCTGATAATAAATGCTTAGTAAGAAGGTCCATCTGAGTTTTCATGTGAGCCATATCTTGGTCACGTTCCTCTTCTCTTCACCTCTGTTCTGCTGTCATGCCAGTATACAGTAGAGCTTGCTACCTCAGAATCCCTGGTATGCCAAGCTCTACTTTGCTTTGTCATACGATCCAGCATATCACCAGCCTCAATAAAAGTAAGGTCCATGAATGACCCACCCACAGCATTATCAACCACTGGCTTAGTCACTGAGTTCAAAGCCCTGTATAATATTTCCATCAAGTGGATATTGGTCATCTGATGGTTTGGGCACCGTATAAGCTTCTTCTTGAACCTCTCCCATGTTTCATGGAGAGCTTCAGTTGGAAGCTGTCAAAAATTACTGATCTCATCTCGTAATTGTGCTCTCTTGGATGACGGAAAGAATCTTTCTAGGAAAGCATCTTTCAGTTGCCTCCAATTAGTGATAGAGTCAGGATTTAGCCCGTTCAACCATAGAGTTGCCTCTCCAGATAGAGACAATGGAAATAAGCGCAGCCGGATCGCATTCTGTCCAACCCCTGGATTGTCAAACGCCTTGCATGTTGAGATAAAGTTGATCAGATGTATATTCGGATCATCGCCTGTAAGTCCACCAAATAACCCTTTGAGTTGCAACAGCTGGATCATGGTGCTAGTGATATTAAACTTGGCTCCGGGTGCCAAGGGAAGAGGAATAATAGCCCCTGTGGCACCAGCTCCATCCAAATTGTCATCATCATCATCAAAAGGAGCCTGCATAACTCGGCGTTCAGGTCTCATTCTAGCTTGACGATCTTTCCTGTTCACAGGTGCTGCCACCTCATCTGCACGCCGTGGATTAAGTAACTCATCATCACCCAGGTCCTCATCATCAGGATTTTTTGCCCGACCTGGGTTATCAATATTTTGTTGATGCACTTGAGCAGCTGCCAATGCATCTAACCTAGCCTGCTCCTGTTGAGAAGCCCTTCTTTCAATGTCACGTTGTGCATCCATTCTGCCAATAAGTTGTGGTTCAGGATTTATGGGTAATAATGGCTGACCAGATCTTCGTGTATTTGGCATGCACTCTACCAAACCTGAACAAAACAAAAACAACAAAAAAAAAGTAAAATTCGAGAATCTTTGACCAAAGGGTCTAGTAACTATCACAAACTTAGTTGACAACCGTATTCCCCGGCAGAGGCGCCAAAATTTGATACGCCCAAATTACAACTCTCGTTAGAAAGTGTAAGCGGTCGCTGTCAAATATAGAACCCAACTGGGTTGGGTGTCGAATCCCACAGGGAATACTCTGGTCACTAAGTGTTGCAATTATTAGTAGACTGTTGGTCGAAAATTCCAAGGAAAACGGGGGGTTTGGTTTAGGCGTGAACTAATATTATCAAAGTAACAATGGAACGATTTGCGTAGTAAGATTTAATCACAGAGATTGATAAGTTAGGGTTATGTCCACCTTATAAGTTCTACTTCTCTATTAACTATGAGTAACGCGAAATTTAGACATGCATGCACTTATAGAGAATCGTATTCTAATTCTAAATCCAAGTGTTTCTCAACCATCAAGGATTTATTTCGCTTTAGTTCTCCCGAGCCTAAAGTGTATAACAAATGGTACAAATTCTCCAAGAAGTTAATCCGGTTAAGGCATTAACGTGTAAATAGGGGTTGGAAACCCTATTTCCTTGTCACACTCTCTTTTCCAAACATGTAACTTTTCTCTCGAACAAGTTAATGCTATAATGGCGTATTCTCTATGTTTTCAACCATAAGAATTCAATCAAAACGAAGAGAGTAATGATATAAGTAGCATAACACATCAAGAATTCACAAACTCATAGTAATAGATAGTATCTTACAAGGTTTACATAACCCTAACAGAGAAGTTTAGCTACTCATGAGTACAACGGAAATCAAAGAAGACATCATCATCATACCAAAGTTAGAATAATCTCACGATGGGGATGAAGTTGGCGTCAAACAAGAGGTTGACGTTTTTCTTCACTTTAACCGTTCGTGTAGCCTTAACGTTTTTCTCCGTCTTAAACCTACAGAATCTTTTAAACTAAAAAAAGAAAAGTGTTGAATACTAATGATCGAATGAATGCTGAAAAATTCAGCAAATAAGGTTTTTATAACATCCTTGTCCTACTAAGTTACTGCTGCATCCCTAAGTATTTAGAAATATTGATTTTGCCCGGGACAAGTTCTCCATGCATCACATTCAGTCCACAAGCTTCCAAAATCTGCCCAAAGGTCCACAAAGTGCTGAAATCATCATCATTAATACCTGAAAAACATGCTAATCACATAGGTTAGCTCACTTAAAGGAAAATGGACTAAAAGTGCAGGAATTATATATTTTATCCTCCAAACTTAGCTAAAATATGGGTAAATTATGGTTCTTAGGGGTATAAATATGCCCAACATCATGTACCCGTGTGGGGGCCTACATGTGATGTAATTATTAAATTGATATATTATGTGATATGTTTGACCGTGTGGGGTCCTATGTGATATTGATAGCTTTGAATACGTGTGAATAATTGTATTGTGTTGTTTAATATGGTACCATTGGTGTATTGTGATTATATTCATACTTTATTGACATATGAGACATGTGGAAATTCATGGATGAGGCGAAAATAATAAGTGGATATTGGCTCTCGTGGTTGTGGGAATGTATCATTGTGGTTGGGTGTGGAAATATATCATGTGATTGGTTGTGGAAATACTCATTGTGATTGGTTGTGAGCATTACATCTTCATATCATACTCATTCATGAAACATTGGTACCACCGTGACAACATTTGAGAAACACTGGCAACACTTTTTTAAAAAAATATTGTCATACCTTATAAAACCCTTTTCGAGGGATATGCCGGAAAGGAGATATGAGATATGTGGATTGTATATGGGTTGAAGAACCCCCCATGGGTCCTACATCGGGGAGCTTTAGATCGGTAGGTGTATACAGGGATTGTGCGACGATTCCGGAGGTTGTGCGACGACCTCGTGCTTCATCATTATCATCATTATCATCATATACATTGCACATACCTTATTATGTTTATGTTGTGTTGTATTGCCTTATTGACTTGTCATTTATGTATTTGTCTTACCTTCCTTTACTTGTATTTGATGATCTTGTATCTACATGTTCTCTCTTGTTCTATTTATATGTGACATAATGTATACTAGTGTTCTATACCTTGGTGTGTTTTTGTAATAAATGTGAGATATATTAGAACTGTTAGTGCAAGCGGTGTGGGCTACCGTTGTGGGACATTTTCTGATTGCAGGTGACGTGCCCTTAGTGTATATTTTTTATGCTTTATTTACTACTTTTCTTGGTCGGCCTATGATACCTACTGAGTACAAGTGGACCATACTCATGCCTACTGCGCCATTTTGGTGCAGGTCCTAGCTCGAGTACGCCTCAGATTTCTTGAGTCGGGCGATTGTTGGAGCTTCCAAGGTAGCGGTTGGATAATCATGCGTACGAAGTTCACCTCTATCTTTCTAAAGTAGTTAGTCTTTATTAGTATTCGGAGACAAATATTATTCCTTTTGTAATTATTTTTCTGATGTATTTGACTTTTGGATTGTATTAGTAGTTCTTACACTATTGACACCTAGTTTTGGGCATGATTGATATTTTGGATGAGTTGTTTCTGCATTTTTATGATTACTTATATGGTTTGGCTTTGTTCTAGAAGCCTTACCGTGTGATATTTCTGTCTTTTCTTCTTTTCGTATAAGTTTGGGTGATAGGCTTACTTGTCAAGGTACACCGCGACAAGTGCCATCATGTCCCTCATTTTTGGGTCGTGACAAGGGGTCTTTTATTTATAGAGTTCCAAAACCTTTCCTCTTAGAAAGAGGTTAGCCAAATATGAAAGAGCTTTATATTTTTCTTTTAGGAAAAGTAAAAGTAATTATGGTATTACTTTTATTTTTCTTTCAAGAAAAGTAAAACTTAATTTTGGTAAGAAAATCAGGGCAAAACCCTAACAAATCTCCCATTTTTGGCTTGATTTTCTCCACTTGACCCATCTTCTTCACATCTTTGATCGTTGTTCTTCACATAGTGTCTATCACTGTTGTTTGGCATGCTTAGAAATTAAGCTTTTGGATTAAAAATATATGAGCCATTTAGGGTTAAAAATGTGTGTGCCCTTTGCAGGGTTAAAAGTAAGCTTTATTTTCAAATATGTAACAACAGAACTATTGAAAATATGATTGACAATTGTCTCCACATGTCGTTTTATTTTGACAAAATATCTTCACTATCATCAAATTAATTGTAACTTTAATCTCAATATGTCCTCAATCTGAATCATTGAACCATAGATTCTGATACCACTTGTTGGGGTCGAAATCGAGAGGGCGTCATGCGAAAGCTAATAATTGCAGATCAAGAGATGATAGATCAGACTACAAAGAAAACAATATTAAAAATGTATTATTGATATTGTTTGGTCAAACGACCTACATATTAAAGATTAATATTGAAAAAACATAAAATCTAATAGGAGAAAATCTCCCCTAAACAAAATTGTTCAAACGACTACATTGTGGATGCTGCTGTGTTTCGTTAATAGAAAGGGTCTTCTATTTATAGAGTTCCAAAACCTTTCCTCTTAGAAAGAGGTTATCCAAATATGGTAGAGTTTTATATTTTTCTTTTAGAAAAAGTAAAAGTAATTATGGTATTATTTTTATTTTCCTTTCAAGAAAAGTAAAACTTAATTTTGGTAAGAAAATCAGGGCAAAAACCCTAACAGTAATGACCCTTCAGGTTATTTTCCTTATTTTTTCTTGTTTTCACCGTTAGAGTTTCTCCATAACTTCCCTAAGTCATTTATGACTTGCTGGTATTGACAGATCGGGTGTCGGGGTAGTTCATTTGATTTTTAGAGCCATTTTTCTGTATTGAAGTTTTTGTTGGTTCTAAATGGCTGTCAGGTGAAAACTTGAGTAAAACAACCTCAAATGCAAATTATAACTATGCCAACAGCTCTGGAATATCAATTTTAAGCTTGGTAGACCTTTGGTTTGGGTCCCGAGGCATCCAACTCATTTCGACCTACTGGTCGAAAAGTTGAGAAATTGGAAATATGGGTGTAGGACCCATATTTGGCCAAAATAACCTCGTATGGAAAATTCAAATGTTCCATTGAGCCCGAAACATCAAATTTAGTATGGTTACCTAGTTCATTTGCATATATAAGATTTTGAACGAATCTCGAGCACCTGATCGAGCCCATTTTGGACTTGGAAAATCTGACGCACCAGGCTTCTAGTGCGTCAAAATAACGGCACTTTGGACTACAATCACAACTCACCTTTTGGAGGAAATACTGTGATCGTGAAGTGGTGTCACAATCGCGACTCATGTTGCAGTGTGAAGATACCGCAATTGCAAGGCCTCAGGACGTAATAGGGACTGCCGAGGGCCTGGACTGGGTAAAAAAAAACCTGTTAGCCCATGATTTTAGCCATTTATTACCCTTCTCTTGAGAGAATAAACCCTAAATAATGAGATAGAGTAGAATTGAAGCTTGCTGGTGATTGACAAACTAGATTAACATCTATTTTTACGATTATCTTCCAATTTGAGATAAGAATTCACTCTTTTCTTGGTGAAATTTCTTGATTTATTAATCAAAACCCATAACCTTTAGCGCTTGATTTTAGCCCATTTATCTTAGTTTTCACTCATTTTGAGGGTAATGATTCATTGGTCATGTAAGTATGTTGGGTTGGTTTCAGAAATGTGATTTTAGTAAGTGGGACCCACATGGGGTTTTGATGTGATTTTTTGACCCAAAGCACAATGATGAAATAGGAATATCGTTATTCTTATATTGATGAGTAAAATGTGTATTTTATCACTTGACATCTTGAACAGGCTTCTCGAAAGGACAAGATGGTGGTTAAACGGTTCGTTGAGCTTTCTTTGGCATCAAGGTAGGCTAGGTTTACACCTTAGTAGATTTTGCTATCTCATAGTATTATTATGATGTTGTGCTGGATTTGGGATGGGTTTTAGATTTTCGGTTAAGAAAATGCAAGACTTGGGTTAGTTAGATCGTTTAGGCTATTTTGAAATCGTATAGTTGAAATACTTGGCTTGTTTTCCTTAAGCCTTAGGTGAATTAGGCTTCATATCTTATGTTTAGATTGAGAATGAGATATGGTTATGATCAGTTGAGGATTTGAGCTAAGGATATCCCAAAAATAGCTTTTAGGACCCGTTATGGTCATTATGAGTTCTTGGTGAGGTCATTTGGGTTGACTAAGGCCAACCATGTTCATGGATTTGATGAACCGAGTATTCAGGCGTTATTTGGATTCCCTTGTGATTGTGCTCATCGACACCGTCCTTGTGTATTTGAGGAGTAGAGAAGAGTATGCGCAATATTTGGGGATCATGCTCCAGACTTTAATAGATCATGTACTTTTTCCCAAGTTATCTAAGTGTGATTTTTGTCTAGAGTCGGTGATATTCCTTAGACATGTGGTGTCTAAGGACGGTATTATGGTAGACCCTGATAAGATTGAGGCGATTCATTACTGGGCTAGACCTACATCTCCGACTATGGTTCGTAACTTTATTAGTTTGGCCAATTATTATAGACACTTCATCGAGGGTTTTGTTACTATTTTAGCCCTATGACCAAATTAACTCGAAAGAAGGTTTCTGTTCGATGTTTT